>OZ024722.1:30688325-31132276 GCA_964016875.1 Fallopia convolvulus
CCATGGCGGTGGTGGACAAGCTAGAAGAGAGCAAGGAGATGCTAGGATGAAGATTGAAGAAGAATAAAAGCAAGACAAGAGGAGAAAGAAGCTCGGTGAGCTAGCCCGAGCAATCACGTCGCGCATTCTGAACTGAAGGCCATTGCACGGGGAGGCATAAAGCGCGGCCGCGCTTTTGGGTCAAGCCGCGCAATCCTGGATTTCACGTGGGCGATGTTTTGGGCCGAAGGATTTGGGCGAAGCTCGTGATTTTGGGTTTTTATTATATCTTGGCCGAGTTTGTGGTTAAAGATAGGGTTATTGAGGGTTATTTTTAGAGACACATATATATATACCTTATGTTAGTTTATTTTCTCATAACTTTGATCAACTATTGGAGGCTAGGGTTTTTCTCTCTTGAGGCAGACTTTGAAACCTTTGTAAGTTTGATTTCAATTTAATCATGCGTTGCTAAATCTATTGTGTTTGACTAGTTATTGAAATCATAGATTGCATAATATTGTGAGGTTTGATTGATTCTCATCAGCTTGAATAGGTTTTATTCTCTGTGCTTAATTGAATCAGAATTATTCTAGGGTTTTGTTAGATTAGCTACCTAATAATATTTTTGGGATAATTTACAACTAATCTGATCAAGTCCCGTTCGGATTGATTAGATAAAATAGTAACTATAATTGTATAGACTCGTTCGGGCTATTCGGTTGTAGAGGGAATAAACCACAAATAACTTGATTCGCTGTTTGCGTTGAGTATTTGTTTCTATCGATACTTTGAAATTAAAGCTGTCATTTAATTGAATCTAGGCGTTGTTCTAGGTTATTAGATGATTAGGGTTGTTCAGACTGTTAGTTCTTTCAACTAAATATAAAGTTTTGGATAATAATCCACGGTAGATTATTCAAGTGAATTGAGAATCAGGAGAATCGATGATCAATAAGCATATCTATGATGGATGTAACTAGTTGAACACGCTTTTCTCATATTTGTTAAACTCAATCATATTTGCATTCTTAGTTAGTTCTCGATTTTGCATATTAGATTAGAATTTCAATCATTAAAACCCCCATATTAGATACTTGGCACTTAAGCAATAACACATTTACACGAGGCCCTGTGGGTTCGACCCTTACTTGCCGCTCTATTGAGTTGGTAAAGCTAAGGTTTCTTTGATAGGTATTAACGACCACTGAAAATACCTCATCAAATTTGGCGCCGTTGCCGGGGACTCGTCGCTATTTGTGTTCTTACTTTTGTGCTATTTTTGGGTGTGAACCTGTTATATGGTTCATACCCGTGCTACTAACTCATCTCCCCTGCTTTTTGATCCAGATATTGACAGGACCCTCTTCAAGTTAAGGAAGGAAATCCGGAATCACTTTCAGGCTTTACCGTTCTTTCTTGACGAATCTGACTCTGAATTTGAATCTGCTGAATCTTCTGAGATGGGTGACCAAACGTTGAGACAGCTAACTGCACCAAATCTGGTACAACAACCGTTGGCTTTGCAATTTCCTGCTCTTGGACAAGGAGTCAAGTTCGAGCTGAAATCTGGGTTGATTCACCTTTTGCCTTCATTCCATGGGCTTAGTGGTGAAGACCCCAACAAACATCTTTCTGAATTTCATGATGTGTGCTCAAGCATGAAGCCTGCTGATGTGACTCATGACCAAATCGCGTTGAGAGCCTTTCCTTTCTCTCTCAAGGATCAGGCTAAAGACTGGTTTTATTACTTGACTCCGGGAAGTATTGATACATGGGCTAAGATGAAACAAGCTTTTCTAGAGAAGTACTTCCCTGCTACAAGGCTCAACGAACTGAAGAAGATGATTAGCAACATCGAACAAGAAGCTAATGAGACCTTGTATGAGTACTTTGAATGATTGAAGAGGTTGATAGCCAACTGCCCTTTCCATGGCTACACCGATCAAGATATGATTTTATACTTATTTAATGGCCTCTTGGATGACGAGAGAAGAATGGTGAATGTAGCTTGCCAAGGTAACATTCTCAACAAGACTCCTATTGCTGCATTTGAACTATTTACACAACTGTCTGAGGGCACAAGACAGTTCAGAAAAGAGACTAGCTCGAAAGCTGCAAATTCTGTGGTGGCTAACTCAAGAAACCAAGATGAAGTCACTGAGTTGAAAACAATGATGAAGCAGCTTTTACAACAAGGTGGAAGACAACAGGTGAAATCTTGTGAAATTTGCTTTGATAACATGCATTCCACTGATGCTTGCCCTACACTTCAAGATTCAACTGCTGAGGTGAATGCATTGGGAGGCTATGGACCACCTAGGCCGAGGTATGACCCCTTCTCCAACACTTACAATCCGGGGTGGAGGGATCATCCTAATCTGAGGTAAGGAAAATCAAACAATCAACAGTTCAATCAGCAGGGTGGCCAAGCTCCATACAAGCCACCTTTTCAATCCCGTCCTCAGGGGCCTAATCAGAATGCTATGTCCACTGAAGATATGATTCGGACTCTTGCACAAACTGTGACTACAATGCAAGGCTCAATGAGCCAATTTCAACAAGAGACCAAGTCTAGCATCCAAAATCTAGAGACTCAAGTCAGTCAAATTGCCAACGCTGTAGGCAAGCTGGAAGCCAGAGATTCAAGTAAGCTACCGTCTCAGACTGAGCTCAACCCAAAACAGAACGTTAATGATATTACTTTGAGGAGTGGGCGAGAGCTTCAAGTAGAGCCCAGGGATGGGCAAGTACCAATCAGAAGGGGAGTGGAAGAAGAAGCCAAGGACGAAACTGAGGAGAAATTTGAACTGACAGATGAAACTCCAAGTAACTCATTCAGAGACAAATTGCTCGGCTTGCCTACTGAAAGCGCGGCCGAGCAATTGTCAACCCGTGCAATAGCTTCTCAGTCGGGATTGCGCGGGGTAGAGACGGAAAGCGCGACCGCATAATTGCCAAGCCGCATAATGTCGTCTCAGTCAGGATTACGCGGCTTGGCTGCTAAAAGCGCGGTCGCACATTCGGGGGATACGCCGAGCAATCTGGTCGCTGTTGAGGATTCGTCTGAAACCCCTCTGAAGGGTTATGCACCTGTTCCACCCTTCCCAGAGGCACTAAAAGAGACCCGAAAGCTGGAGAACGACAAGGAATTGTTCGAGACGTTCAGAAAATGTGAGGTAAACATTCCTTTACTTAACTTGATTAAGAGCATTCCTAGATATGCCAAGTTTTTGAAAGAATTATGCACCATAAAGCGAACTCAAAAGCTAAAAGGGAAACAGAAGATCTCTGTGAGTGAGCATGTGTCAACTGTGTTTCAAAGGCATATGCCTCGGAAATGTGGTGACCCTGGCATGTTCACTATTCCCTGCATTATTGGTGAAACAAAAATCGATAAAGCCATGCTAGATCTAGGTGCTTCAATAAATGTTTTGCCTTACTCTGTGTATAAAATGCTTGAATTGGGTCCTCTGCAAGAAACTGGCGTTGTTATACAACTAGATGATAGGTCAAATGCTTACCCTAGAGGAGTAGTTGAAGATGTGCTTGTAATGGTTGATAATATGATATTTCCTGCTGATTTCTATGTTTTAGATATGGACCATGATAAGCATGTTGCACCTATTTTTCTAGGTAGACCTTTTCTGAAAAAAGCTAAAACAAAAATTGATGTCTGTAGTGGTTCTCTGACTATGGAATTCGACGGGGAAAGGGTAGAGTATAATATTTATGATGCAATGAAATACCCTCCCGAAGATTCCTCGCTGTGCTTAATTGATGTTGTAGAGCCACTTGCTCAAGAATTTTTAAATATGCATGAATCTGAAGCTTTGAGATCAACTCTGAAAAATGCTATTATGAATGATACTTCAGATTTGGATTTAAAGACTGACCTGCAGGAAGTGGTGGCAGAGTTGAATGCTCACTTTGAGCGTCCACTTATGCCATCGGGCTCAAAGTCCATATCACTAACCTTGCAAAGCGAGAAGCTTTTGCCATCTATTGTGCAGGCACCGGTGGTAGAATTGAAGCAACTTCCAGACCATCTCAAGTATGCTTTCTTAGGTGATGGGGACACTTTGCTAGTAATTATATCCAACAAGCTCACCAAGGAGCAAGAAGGAAGATTGGTGGCAGTTCTGAGGGAGCATAAGACTGCCATAGGATGGACCATTGCAGACATTAAAGGGATTAGTCCCTCAACATGTATGCATCGAATTCTATTGGAAGATGAAGCTACACCGTCTAGACAGCCCCAAAGAAGACTGAATCCCCCAATGATGGAGGTGGTAAAGAAGGAGGTGTTGAAGCTCCTTCAGGTAGGTATGATCTTTCCTATTTCTGATAGTAAATGGGTCAGCCCAACTCAGGTTGTCCCTAAAAAGGGTGGTATCACAGTGGTTGAGAATCATAAGGGTGATCTCGTTCCCACCAGAGTGCAGACCGGGTGGCGAGTTTGTATTGACTATCGTAGCTTAATGCTGTAACCTGGAAGGACCATTTTCCATTACCTTTCATTGACCAAATGTTGGAACGACTTGTCAGTCGCTCATTCTATTGTTTCTTGGATGGGTATTCTGGATATTTTCAGGTAGCCATAGCACCAGAGGATCAGGAGAAGACAACATTCACTTGTCCTTTTGGCACCTTTGCATACCGAAGGATGCCTTTTGGACTGTGCAATGCCCCAGCTACATTCCAACAGTGTATGGTTAGTATCTTTTCTGAGTACATAGAGAAATTTATTAAGGTATTTATGGATGATTTTACAGTCCATGGGAATGACTTTGATTCATGCTTAACTCATTTGACACTAGTGCTTAAACGATGTGAAGATACTAATCTTGTTCTCAATTCTGAAAAATGTCATTTTATGGTAGAGCAAGGTATAGTATTAGGCCATGTAGTGTCTTCTAGGGGTATTGAGGTCGATAAGGCTAAGGTTGAAGTAATTCAATCTTTGCCTCATCCTACTAATGTGCGTGAAGTGCGTTCTTTTTTAGGCCATGCAGGGTTTTACCGCAGGTTTATTAGAGACTTCTCAAAAATCGCCTCCCCCTTATGTGAGTTGTTGAAGAAGGAAGCAGAATTTGAGTTTGATGATGCATGCAAGACGGTGTTTGATGAGCTAAAACTCCGCCTCACCACAACTCCCATTATTCAAGTCCCAGATTGGTCTCTCCCCTTTGAGATCATGTGTGATGCTAGTGACTATGCAGTGGGGGCTGTTTTGGGACAAAAGAAGGGCAGGGCGTCTCATGTGATTCACTACGCCTCTATGACATTGAATGAGGCTCAGAGGAATTATTACACCACAGAGAATGAGCACCTAGCAGTTGTGTTTGCATTGGAGAAATTTCGCTCTTACTTGCTGGGAACAAGAGTGATTGTTTATACAGATCATGCAGCACTCCGCTATCTGTTGACGAAAAAAGAGGCCAAGCCTAGGCTAATCAGGTGGATCTTATTGTTGAGTGAGTTCAACATTGAGATCAAAGACAAAAAGGGAGCTGAGAATTTGGTTGCTGATCATTTGAGTCGTCTGGTAATGGAAGAACAAAATAGGCCGGATCATTTACCCATTCAGGAAGAATTTCCTGACGATACCCTGTTTGCTATTAAGGTTGTAAAACCTTGGTATGCACATTTGGTCAATTTCCTGGTTATGGGTGAGTTCCCACCAACTTTCACAAAAGCTCAAAAATACAAGTTAAGAAGTGAAGCAAGATACTACATCTGGGATGATCCATATTTGTGGAAACACTGCGTTGATCAGGTAATCCGACGACGTATCCCGGATAATGAGGTAACTTCTATCTTAACTTTTTGTCATAATTATGCATGTGGCGGCCATTTTAGTTCTAACAAAACAGCTAGGAAGGTATTGGATGAAGGATTTTACTAGCCAAGCATTTTTAGAGATGCTCATGGTTATTGTAAATCCTGTGACCGATGTCAAAGGGTTGGGAATATGTCCCAAAGGAATGAAATGCCTCAATCTCCTTTGATCTTTTGTGAAATTTTTTATGTGTGGGGCATTGACTCTATGGGTCCATTTCCTAACTCTTTCGGGAATTATTATATCTTACTTGCGGTGGACTATGTTTCCAAATGGGTCGAAGCGAAGGCCACCAAGACTGATGACTCTAAAGTGGTGACAGATTTTTTGAAGACCAACATTTTTACTAGATTTGGAGTCCCTAGAGCTTTAGTTAGTGACAAGGGATCCCACTTCGGTAACAAGATGGTGAGTGCATTGTTGAAAAAGTATCATGTCACACACAAGGTTTCTACAGCATACCATCCTTAGACAAATGGCCAAGAAGAGGTGTCCAACAGAGAGATTAAGTCTATTCTAGAGAAGACCGTGGCACCAAACAGAAAGGACTGGAGTGTCAGGTTGGATGATGCACTATGGGCATACAGGACTGCTTATAAAACACCAATTGGAATGTCACCATTTCGTTTAGTGTTTGGCAAAGCATGTCATCTACCGGTGGAAATTCAACACAAGGCATATTGGGCGGTAAAAAAATGCAACATGCAGTCCAATGAGGTGGGGGAATTCAGGAAACTCCAACTCCAAGAATTGGAAGAGATTAGGCTTGAGTCTTATGATAATGCATCAATCTATAAGGAAAAGACAAAAGCCTGGCATGACAAGCATATTTCGAGGAAGAGTTTCAAGGTGGGTGACAAAGTCCTCTTATTTCATTCCCGTCTGAAGTTGTTCCCTAGGAAGCTAAGATCTCGATGGATGGGTCCATATGTGGTTGCTCGTGTTTATCCACACGGTCTTGTGGACATTTATGACAGTACCACCCATGTCATGTCTAAAGTTAATGGTCAAAGACTGAAGCCATACTTTGAAGGATTCAACAGCACCATCATAGTAGAAACGGCTCTACAAGAGCCGGAGCAAGAGCCTTGATATCCTTTTTACGTCAAGCTAAAGACGTTAAATAAGCGCTTCTTGGGAGGCAACCCAATGTTTAGTTTAGTTTTGCTTTGACTTTTGTTTTAAGTTTTACAGTTTTTGTTTTTAGTTAGTTAGTTTTTGTAGAAATAATCCTTAGACCTACAGATAGCTCGGGAAAGCTTTGAGTTTTAGTAGCTAAAAACTCGGATTGGGGACTAAAATTGCGTGGTCAAGTAATCTAGAGCCCAACCCGAGCAATACAAGCTCATAAGAGTATCCGCGGCTTGGGTGCTAAATGCGCGGCCGCGCAATCCTGGGCCCCATCCCGCACAATCGCGACTGAGAGGGTGTTACGCGGCTTCGAAATTGCGCGGCCTCGCAATTCTAGACTAACCTGCACAATTGGCCGTTTTCATCGATAGTTAAAAGCAGCACCCGAACCCTTATTTCCTCCTTCCCACTTTATTTTCCGCCTCCTTCTTCCTCCTCTATCAACTCCATTGAAGCTCCACCATCAAAGCTCCATTCAAGCTCTTTCAAGTCGGATTTTCAACCACAATCAAGCAAGGAACTCAAAATCAAGCGAGATTCAAGTAAGTTTTCTCAAAATCCCTCTTAAATTTCGGTTTTTATAGATTGAATCTAGATCTAGGTTTTATTCTAAAAATCCGAAATTCACCCCTTTAGGCTCGGATTTAGGCTTAGGTCCTTCGCAAAAGTTCGTTTATTGCATGATTCTAGTCTAGATTCGTGTTTTATTTGAGCTTTTTCTACAAATCCGAATTTGACCTAGAATTTTGATTAAGTTTTGATTAAATTGTTCTAGGTAGTGGGGGAAGAGAGTGATTGAGGGATTTAGTTGCTTAATTCTATATATATTGATGTGGTTGTCCTTGTCGGGACAACAGAATTACGTTTGCTTGGGTGGTTTGTGGTGTTTGTGCAGGTTGTTTTGATATTCTGAGATAATGGCTCCAAAAAAAAATAGAACGGATGGTGCGACTTCATCTCGTACTGCTAGTCAGGGTGTTCACCTGGTCCCTCCTACTTTGGAGGGAGAAACCATTCCAGAGCACTATGGGATTAGTTTTACAAAACTTGACCACATAGCCCAGTTTGATACGCTGAAAGACAGGGAGTGGAAAGCAACCAGGTTTATAGATTGGAATCTGATGAATGAGCTCGGTCTAGCACATCTTTTGAAGGAGATAGGGGCATATCTTGAGATGAGGGAATTCTTATAGTTGTGTGAACCCACTTTCAAGGGGTTAAAACTTGAGTTTTTGAGCACTTTGTCCACTGACTTCAAAGGAGAAGGAGAGTGCAAATTTTGGCTAGGAGGTATAAGGAGGAAGATGACCTTGAAAGAGGTCAACCGTGTGTTTGGGTTCTGTAACTTTCCCGGTAATGATGTAGTACTGACTGAGACTGGTGCTACATGGGCTGATATAAATTTCTGGAGGTCCATCACCGGGAGATCCAAATATGAGCCTACCCGAGAAAAGGCCTCTCCCATTACTCACCCTGCCATTAGAGTCTTCCAGAGGTTTATTGCTTGTACGCTGAATGGGCGGGGTGAGGGTGGAAACAATTGTCCTAAGAAAGATGTTGTTGTGTTGGGCGCTTGTTTAAAGAGGAAGAAGCTAAACTTGGGTGCTATGCTAATGCACCATATGGCTCATGTTGGAAACAAAGGAGGAGGAGCCATCTGCATTGGTGGGATTGTGACCCATCTGGCCAAGCATTTTAGAGTTGATCTTGACAGGTTACAGGTGGACATTCCGCCCTTGGCTATAGACTTCACCATGCTTAAGAAGATGGGTGCTCTCTACACGTACAGGAACTCTTCTTTTTAGGTGATTGGGGATTCCAAGAAAGTAATGAAGCTTCCCGATGGAAGCCGAGTGAAGATTGCGAACAGTCCGACTAACTGGTTAATTGAAGTTCGGACTGGTGATCTAGATGTGAGTGATGTCAAGGGCCTTGTTAGGTGTAAGAAGAAGGCTCCAGTTGCTATTGAGGAGGAGTCTGATGAAGAGGAGAGGGTTGATGAAGATTTTGATATGGCTGAAGAAGAAGAAGAAGATTCTGCTGAGGATGACGAAATTGATGAGGAGGATGCGTTTGAGGAAGAAGATCAGCAGCGACAATTTGATCCATCTTTACCTGTTGGGGGTGGTCCCTAATATTCTGATACTCAGTTCAGTCAGACGATGGATATGATGAGACAAATGCAGCTGGACAACACGTAGCGATACAATGATATGTCGTCTCACATCAATCAGAGCTTTCAAAGTATGAGAGGTTATGTGGATCAGAGGTTTGCCTCTTACCAGACTCATCAGGATCAGCAGTTGGCTGCTTTTCAAGCCCGCCAGGATGAGCAGTTCAGACTGCTCAACACTAGACTTGATGGATGGAGTGCAGCGAGTTATCCACCTCACCAGTCCTACCCTCAGTATGCTTTCCCCGACCCTCCATATCCTCAGTTCCCACCGTACCAGCCACCTCCTACAGAGTATCCGCCACCACCACCCTCGAATTTTCCGCCTCATTACCCTGACAGCTAGAGATCCTAGTGAGTTTCTCTTTCCTTTACTTTTTACTATACTTTGGGGACAAAGTATGTTTTAAGCATGGGGGAAGGGAATTACTTGTTTGCATTTCATGTAGTTGCATTAGTTTAGGTCATATTTAAAATTTTTGCATGCATTGATTAAGATCTTCAAAAATGAAAAAAAATCAGAAAATTTGAAAAAAAAATACAAAAATTTTGCATTTAGGTTCATATTTCCCCATTGTTTGATTCCTCTTGTGTTTCTAACTTAATTATAAGTCCTAACCCATGATTTGCATGATATGCTGAAGTTGATATGATATGAGCATGATCATTGATTGATTATCTTGATTATAGGATGGAGCATGTATTTAGCTTGAGTATTAGATTCATTCTGAAGTTCTAGACAAAAATTTACCTTGTGAGATATTTTGGCATTTCATGATTATTTGTTCTCTAAATTTCTTGAGTGTATCAACGTGAGTATCTAGCTCTAGAACTTGCGTTATGACTCTTTTTCAAGGCTGCTTTATATGATTGAATGCATGACATTAAAATGATTGAGGCAATGTTTCTTTATAGCCTATTATTTCCCTTACTACCTTGACAAGATCCATGTTCTTGATACCCCACTTATTTGAGCCTTAAGCCTGTTTTTATTAGCTCCACAAAATGATTCCTAGCCTAATAAGCTTGACCCATAATCCGAGATTTAGGACTTTAGGTTGGTTGTGTTTTGTGTGAGTTTGATATAAGTATGGGGGAGTTGGAAGAAAAGGAGGAAGAGAGGAATACAACTCTTGGTTTCAAAGTGAAAAAAAAAATGAAGATGAAAATGTTTGTTGCAAAGCAAAAGAAAGAAAATTTGAGCTTAATTGTTAGTAGTCTTCATAAAGCAAAGAAAGAGTTGAAGAAGAGGCAAAGAAAGAAATAAAAAAAAGAAACAAGTATAAAAGTGTGTTTGGAGTTGAGAAAGAAGAGTTTGGGAGAAGTAAGAAAAGAAAAAGTGTAAAGTTTGGGTTTAGTATTAGTTCTTTATCCCGGATTTAGCACCACAGGCCAAATATGATCCCTTCTAAATTTCTCTTTACCTTGGCCCCATTACAAACCTTAAAAAGACCTCTTGATTTTTATTATGTGTTTGATCCCCAGCGGTGGAGATTTAGAACTCTGATGCAAGCATATCGTAGTCTAGTTTTCATGGTTGATTTTGAGTGAAACACATACCCTTAAACACTTGAGAGTTTGAGTGCAAACACAATTACCTTGGTGAGGTCTAGAATGAATGAATGGTCTTTACTTTTTGCTTACCATAATGCATGTTGAGAAGTCTTGGTCGGGTTTTTGATTATATGTGAAATGCTTGTTTGACTTGAGATGGATGTAAGAATGCATTTCTATGGTGTGATTTGGATTTATGTCTTGCTTGAGGACAAACAAGGGTTAAACATGGGGGAATTTGATAGCTTGCATATAGGAGTAGTTTAGATGCATGTTTTATATATGTTTTAGATAGTTCTAGGTTGGTTTTTTATGTCGTTTTTAGGTTTTTTACTGTCGGGTATTATGCGTTGGTTTGCTCGGTTTTGCAGGTTTTAGGTTCAGGAGCAACAGCGGGGCGAGGTGTAGATTGACCATGGCGGCGGTGGACAAGCTAGAAGAGAGCAAGGAGATGCTAGGATGAAGATTGAAAAAGAAGAAAAGCAAGACAAGAGGAGAAAGAAGCTCGGTGAGCTAGCCCGAGCAATCACGCCGCGCATTCTGAACTGAAGGCCATTGCGCGGGGAGGCATAAAGCGCGTCCGCGCTTTTGGGTCAAGCCGTGCAATCCTGGATTTCACGCGGGCTATGTTTTGGGCCGAAGGAATTGGGCCAAGCTCGTGATTTTGGGTTTTTATTATATCTTGGCCGAATTTGTGGTTAAAGATAGGGTTTTTGAGGGTTATTTTTAGAGACACGTATGTATACCTTATGTTAGTTTATTTTCTCATAACTTTGATCAACTTTTGGAGGCTAAGGTTTTTCTCTCTTGAGGCAGACTTTGAAACCTTTGTAAGTTTGATTTCAATTTAATTATGCATTGCTAAATCTATTGTGTTTGACTAGTTATTGAAATCATAGATTGCATAATATTGTGAGGTTTGATTGATTCTCATCAGCTTGAATAGGTTTTATTCCCTGTGAATCTGATCAAGTCCCATTCGGGATTGATTAGATAAAGTAGCAACTATAATTGTATAGACCCGTTCGGGTTATTCAGTTGTAGAGGGAATAAACCACAGATAACTTGATTAGCTATTTGCGTTGAGTATTTGTTTCTATCGATACTTTGAACTTAAAGCTGTCGTTTAATTGAATCTAGGCGTTGTTATAGGTTATTAGATGATTAGGGTTGTTCAGACTGTTAGTTCTTTCAACTAAATATAAAGTTTTGGATAATAATCCACGGTAGATTATTCAAGTGAATTGAGAATCAGGAGAATCGATGATCAATAAGCATATCTATGATGGATGTAACTAGTTGAACACGCTTTTCTCATATTTGTTAAACTCAATCATATTTGCATTCTTAGTTAGTTCTCAATTTTGCATATTAGATTAGAATTTCAATCATTAAAACCCCCCATATTAGTTACTTGGCACTTAAGCAATAACACATTTACACGAGTCTCTGTGGGTTCGACCCTTACTTGCCGCTCTACTGAGTTGGTAAAGCTAAGGTTTCTTTGATAGGTATTAACGACCACTGAAAATACCTCATCACTCATGTAGTCAGCTAATCCCCTTGTCTAAAAATTCATACCAAGAATAACTCCCATGTTGACCTCTCCATCAATGTATCGCAAAACCACATGTACCAATTTTAAACACATGGTCTTGAAATCTAGAAAAATAATCATGGAAGTGTTCATCCTGCAGCTGTCTACATTCAAAAAAAAGCCATAGATTAGTAGCACAAGTGTTATGAACCGTAAGATAGGTTCACAACACCAAGATTGGCACAAAAATCATACAAAAGACAATTATTGCCTCCCCGACAACGGCGCCAATTTGATAACGGTGAAATGGTCATGTAAATCACGACTATGCAAAAGAGTCCAAACAAACCAAAAGACTATAGTCTTAGGAAGTAAGGGTCGAATCCGCAAGGAGGTAGACTGATCGCTTTGTATGATTTCTATGGCAATTAAAGTAACAAGGGGGTTTTGTGAATTAAAATAACTATTAAGCATGCAAAAACTAGCAAAACAATAAAGTTTGGGTTTTTATCAAGTTTGGGAAAACACTTAGTCAAACAAGTATCCACATTCGATTGACAACTTGATCATGGATTTCATTCAGAATCACATGCATATGGAACTTCCAATTCCTTTCCAAACATAATCAATAGCACAACCAGATACGATCAATTCTAACTAATTGAATAACCCTGAAACCATCTTTTATCCTAGATTGCAATTCAACTTGAATAAGAATAGGAATATTGGTAGGATACGAATATTGGTAGGATACGAATCTAGCATAAAACAACCATCTTTTATCCTAGATTGCAATTCAACTCTCTTTTTGCATAAAAGTAGCACAACTAGATACTAGTATGATGCAGTTGCTACTATGAAGTAGAGAAACTCAACCAGTAGTTCTCTAGATCTAGCAATAGAGATTTAATAACAACAACCCTAGAAATTGTTGAAATCAATCAATTAAGCAATTCAATCAAGAGAGAAGAAAAGTTCCAAGCAATTAGATTAAGAAATAGAGTCTCACAAATGAATCAAACGAAGCTTCAACTGTCTGACTAAACAAATAGGGCTTAGTTCTACATGAAAGCACTAAAACTCAAAAGTATGAAAAGTAGAATGATAAAGATGAAAGGTGCAACTCTCTAAACCTAATATATCAAGCTAGGTCTAAAAGTATCTCCAAAAATACAATATCTCGGAATAAAGCTGGAATAGATAGGACCAATCAAAATAAAACACGTGGCGTGTATTGATCTTCCTCACTGTCAACGGCGGCGGGAGCTGCCAGTACCAAAACGCCGTTCTTCACTTTGTCTTCAATCCGGCTTCAAAACTGCAATAATATGCATCTTCGGGTCTTATCCTCATAGCTGTAGAAAGTCTTCAAACCACCTAAAAACACCCATGAATATATGCTAAAACCCCACCTAAATACACAACATAATTGTGCATATCAAATGTATGTTCAACTTTCTTCCTATTGAATTTTTTATTCTATATATCATTGATTAATCTTTCCAACGAATTTTTAATGAGTTTGAGATCAATTTTTTAGCCAAAGATATTGCTGTTTTACTAAATATTGTCCAAACTCTAAGGAGAACTTCAAATTCCAAAATATCTTCTGATTTGATCCTCTTCCATGGTGGTCTTGGACATCTTCCTTAATAGTCTTCAAAAATTCATCTTATTATGTCATCACTTTAAAAAGGACTTTAAATGGAAATAAATCTAGGCATCCAAAAGCTAGAAATCAAGGGAGACAATCTTATCTTAATCAAAGGTTTATGAAATAAAGATATGTCGCCCTGGGAAATTGAGATTCTGGTAATAAATATTACGATACATTTATCACCATTTGTAGAAACCTTGTTTTCACATATCAATAGATAGGCTAATTTTGTAGCAGATAAAATTGCAAAACTTGCGCCCAATCTCGCACTTTAAGAATGTTATTGGAATTGGGTAATGTGATCCAATTACGAAAACATTACATGGTTAAAAAAATTAGAATCCCTAACCAAATTCCCACAACTCTTGGCAAGTAAATCTGCAACAAGATCGCTCAGGTTATCACATATCACGATTACATTTATAGTTTGACACACTTTTTGACTTAAGAAAAAGAGGGAAACTAAACCGAAATATGGTTTAAAGTTAAACCTATAAACCTCAAGGCCTAAGAAGCACTAGTATATGCCAATACAACGACTTTCTAAGAGGTCACCCATCCTCGGTAGTGCTTATGTTCCTGCATGCTCAACTTTAGAGTTCTTTTTCCTCACTCGAATCTTGAAAAGGAAGAGCTCACAACATCGACCCCTTATAAACCAATTAGGTGTTACAATCTCCCCCAACTTAAACACTTGAAAACCTTGTCAAGGCCCAAGGACCTCCCTTCTAGGTTGAGTGACCGCCCTCTAGGCCAAACCAACTTGTAACGCAAAGTTGGGTCTAATACCATTTGTAAGGCCAAGTCCTTACAACGGCAGTTCATGTCAACAGAGGGACTTCCCCTGAGGTAACCTGATGTGATTCCATCTATCGAGTCATGGCCCCACAGTACCGTGCATATTGGGGCGCCGTTGCACACGCTGATTTCCGACCTTGGCGCGCCTTGGCCTTTGATGAATGGTACCACTTCTTCGGGCACTTTTAAAGGGACTATGCTCCATGATTTGAGTGAAGATCTCAGCCCTAAAGACAAGTTCAATTTGCACGACAAAGGAGGGTCTTCACTTGGACAAATATCCAAGGCCGGTGTCCGAGGCGCTAAGAAGCCAAGTCAAGGTACCACGCCCTATCTTCGGCGCATCACTCGAGCACATGCTAGGGAAATGCTTGACAAGATCAAGAAGGAGCTCATGGCTCATAAGTTGGACTTTGGTTAGCAAAGGTGAAAGTTGGAGTCTTATGATACATCATGGTTCGATAAGTGACAACTTAACGGTTAAGGACGATTAATGTGCTCTCGGTTTTTATGGGTTGTTTTTGTAATTTTCTTTAAATGAGGGGGCTGATTTTGTGAGGCTTGTTATCTAGGTTATATGGTCGTCCATCCCCCTCCTCCCTTGGTAGACTTGGACGAAATTTGCTTCTCTTTTCCTTGCATTTTCAATTCGAAGTTCTTGTTTTGTTTCGTTCAATTCTCGTTGTTCAATTGTTGGTGAGTCATATCCGACAATTTCGAGCATCCTAGTTTGTTTGAGAGCTTGGTGAGTCATATCCAAGTTATCAAGCATCCATATCCCCTTGTTCTCTCCATTTCGAACCATCATCCATCTCGGAGGTTTCTGCACCATCTCAGTAAATTCGACATAACTTTCAATCCGCTCATCATCTCGGTCTCATATTTTGAGGACTTCAACTAGACTCATAGATATAACTTCTCGAATTGGAATCACTCAATTTCGAGTTCGGACGAGGAAGATCCAGCCAGTTGAAGACGGGTCAGTTGCGTGGTGTTTGTTGTCGGAATTCCTTGGATTCTCGTGGCGATCTCTTTGCACATCATCCCCTCCATCGATCCGGCCATCATAACCCATCCCGGTAGTGCTCTCACCCCTACGCACTTAATTTATTATTTATTTATTCTAATCCATTTTTATTCAATATTTAATATTTTAATTAGATTTAGCTATGATAATTTCGGTGCGAGTCCAATTGACCATGAGAGAGACAAGAGAGAAAGAGCGAGAACTATGACCGAGCCCCAATTCGGAGCCCTAGAACCAAGCCCATCGACAAGAAGACGTAAAATTCATCTTGATCGACCTAGTTCAACTTCTCAGAAATGAAATTCAAAGATGTGCTACGAGTTCTTTGAGATCAATTGAGAAGGATTGGCAAAAGAAGAACCAAGCTTCAAGTGACAATTAAATTCGGAAATCAAGGAGTACAATCGAAATCATTGGCAATCCGATTTTAGAAGAAGGCAGTCGTGGCGACCCCTGAACGAAGCTTGGAGCTTGATAGCATGGAGGATTACTAAATCAGTAAGGGATTTATGGCACAGAAAACCCGATTTTGGGAAAAAGGACGTTGATGTAGGAGACGACAAATTGAAGAAGGTTCATGGGCTTGGTGAAAGGGGTCCTGTTCATGACACGACTCTGCCATCACAACTCATTGGGGTGCAAAGGTCTAGATTGCTATCTTTAATTTATCTCGCTCCTCTCTTTCTTCCTTCACACTCCCATATCTCCACTCCCCTCTTCCTAATCTCTCTAATGTATTCTTTCTTTTAGTTTTGTACCATGGAAACTGATGTGAGAACATTCAAAGACTCATTCATGTCCACTAATGTTTCGAGCTTCAATAGTAAGTTGGTGGTGTGATTGGAGCTAATGTTTTGAGCTTCAGGGAGTGAGGAAGTTGATGGTGTCATTGGAGCTCCTGTATCGTCGACTAAGGAAGCTAGTAACGATCCTTTGAGTGAAAATGAGGATGTGTCCTCAAAAGAAGATGAAGTGCAAAAGGCCGATAAAGCCTATTTTATGTGGATTATTTATGATTTGCGTTATGTACTGTGGTTTGACATGTCTGTTGCTCAATCCGAACCAAAATTGAAGAACTAGATTTTTTGTGATGTTTGTTCACCCTTTGATAGGACTGTAACAGATTTGGGATTATTTTTTATATGTTGTACATGTAGAATGGAAGAATGGTTTGCAATGTTCAATTTCATGATTCTAGTTATGTCGTTTTCTTATATTATGTGCCTTGTGAGGATGACCAAGATGGATGTTGTATTCGTCGATCTAGATACTTTCTTTTATGCTCATGGTGTGAGTATTATGCTGTTGTGGGTCTTGATTTTGAGAAAGTGTTGTTCGATACGGCTTATTACTATGGTTGGCTGGTGCAGCCTACAGACTCTTGCCTTGTGGTTTTATTGTAATCTCTTGACTCCGAGGAAGTATCTTCTAAGGTCTTTTGCTTATGTTGCTAAGGTAATGCACTATCGATGTAAAATACGAGGCTATTGTCAATTTGATTTACACTTGTTCTTAAATATAAGGATCGATGTAAAATACGAGGCTTATGTTGCTAAGTGTTTTGCTTATTATCTGCAAGCCTAGAGTTTTGTTTGTAGAATATGGAACTCTTGTCAATTTGCTAAAGGCAAAGAGTTATGTATGTATGGGTATGTAGTCAATATGTTGGTAGTTGTTGTGCGTTGTTTCATGAGCTTGAAAGTTGGTTCTATATCATGTGTGTTAAGAAGTATTAAGGTATGGTATGCTTATATGGCCTATGGTATCATTTGTTGCCTTCTGAGTTATGGAGTTTAATGTTTGTTCTTTGGTGCTTCTGATAGTTTTGATGGGACTTGGTGCTTGTTGAACTTGAACATGGATATAAATACGTCGAAGTTGAATAATCCACATGAAAAAAAGTTTCAATTCATTTTATTTCTTATGAGTAAGAGTTTGATTCATTACGTAGGTAAGAACAAAATAGAATTTGAAAGAACATCCCTTATAAATAATAACGGTATAATATGAAAATTTCTTCGTGGAATGTTAGGGGTATTGGACTCATATTGAAACCGTTGCGCAACTTTATTACATTAAAGTTATTGCAATCATGGAAACTAAAACGGAAAAGGAACCACCAGAAAATTGTTGGCGAAAAGCAGGATTTGATAATACAGTTACATCACTAGGAAAAGGCCGAGCGGGTGGAATCTGAGCTCTATGGAAAGAATATCAAATGCAAGACAAAGAAACTTTTCGGCTAGTGGATAAGCATGACAAATTTATATATTTCTTATATTTGATACCTAGTAAAGGATATGATATGATTATTATTTTTATTTACGCTCCGCCACGTGAAATTGAAAAGAATGAGTTCTGAGATTGTCTAACATAGTATGTATATATCTAACTCTTCAATACCATTTATAATAATAGGAGACTTCAATGATCTTTTAAGCCCGACGGATAAATATGGAGGAAGTAATCCAATGTCATCAAGATTTAATAGACTTCAAAAATTCATTCAACAATGTAACTTGATTGATACTAGAACTACAAGAAACGAGTTCGCTTGGAGGAAAAGAAAATTGGATGATACCTATGAAAAACTGGACAGAGTGTTAGTATTATATGAAATTGCACAATGGTTTCAAGACTTAATAACATAGAACCATGCATTCTCCTTTTCTAATCACTGCCCAATCTCCATTGACATTAATGGCCAACAAATGTATAAAGGAAGACCTTTTAAATTTAAAAAAAATGGATGCATAGAAAGGATTTTGGAAATTTACTAAAGCAAGCTTGGAGAGTCCATAATCAGGGATCTCATATGTTTAATTTAGTTTAGAAGACTCTGTTATTAAAAACAAAAATTAAAGTCTGGAATAAATACACATTTGGCAATATTTTCAGACAACTAGAGGAGGTAGAAACAAAATTATTGGAACTACAACAGGACCAAGATAAGATAAAGAAAAGAGTGATATTATACGTCAAGATCGACTGATAGAAAAGAAAGAACAACTGATCAAATTCCACAAAATTTACTGGGCACAAAGAGCTAAGCTAAATCACATGAAAAACGCGGATTTGAACACCTTGTATTTTCATCGATGTGCAACTGGGCGAAGAAACCACAACCGCATTAAATCAATCTGATCGACGAATGATACATTTATTGTGGGGGAAGACACTACGAGACAAGAAATACAACAAGAATTTCGAAGTTGATTTATGAAGCAATCAATAAATCAGGAACAATTCGAAAATCACTTATCCAAGATATCACAAATATAGAAATCAACGTAGTGTTTAATTTAGGAAAAAATAAATCCCCAAGCCTAGATGGTATGATCGCTGAATTCTATCAAAAATATTGGTGCGTTGTTGGACAAATGATTATAAAAGCTATAAAAGGTTTCTTTGAATCGAGTTATTTATTAAAAGAAATCAACCATACGTTCATTTCGTTACTTCCAAAATGTGATAACCTGACTGAGATAAATCACTATCGACCTATCAGTTTGTGTTCAACAGTGTATAAGATAATAGCCAAGATTTTATCGGAAAGATTAAAAACGATTTTGCCCAAAATAATTCATCCTCTACAAGGAGCATTTGTTTCGAATCGGGCAATCCAAGATAAAGTTCTTATTGCCCACAAGATCTTCCATACCTCTCGACAAAAAAAGAGGCAAAACTGGGTGGGTAGCAATTAAGTTAGATATGGAAAAAGCTTATGATAGGGTCGATTGGGAATTTTTATAAAAGATTATGCGAACTTTTGGTTTTCATATGAAGTTCATCATGTGGATTATGTAATGTGTACAAATGATAAGTTTTTCTGTATTAGTGAACAATGAACCGACATATATTTTCTTTCTGAAAGAGGTTTATGAAAGGGCGATTCACTGTCTCCATTACTATTTATTATTGGTGCAGAAATATTTGTGAGAAGATTACAAAAGGAATGTGCAGCACAACAAAGGAATGTGGGATTTCCTACAGTAAAGGGCGGAACAAGAATTCCGTTTTTATCTTTTGCTGATGATATCATTATATTTTGTCCTGCAACAACAAAAGCATTTCGGAAAATAAAAAGCATTCTCACGAAATATTATGAAATATCAGGACAGAAAGTAAATTTCAATAAATCTACATTTCAAACTACAAAATGAGTATAATCAGCAACAACACGACAGCTCCAAAATGAGATTGAGATTCCACATAAAATGTCGTTGGAAAAATAACTTGGACGTCCTATCATTAACACTAAAGTGATAAAAAGAAAGTTTGAATATGTTATTTGATCCATAGAGCAACAATTGTCCAAATGGAAGGTCAACGCACTTTCTCAAGCAGGAAGAGCGACACTGATTAAATCTTTCCTAGGAACAAAACCATATTATATGATGCAGAATTTTATGCTTCTATATGATTTCGTATACAAATTAGATTCCATAAGCTGACAAATTCTTTTGGAATAAACTGCATATGAATTCTCCTATTATTGGATGGGATAGAATACGTAGATCTAAAAAAAGGGGGCCTAGGACTTAGAAAAGCAAAACATGTGAATATCTCTTTACAAATGCATTTATTATGGAAAATTTGGCAAAACCAAATAACATTTGGGTAAAGATTATTTCTAAAAAGTATTTAAAAACAGAGAATTTGTTTAATTATGCAGGAAGTATGAATACGTTATGGCAGTGAGCTAAACTAATGCGATTAAAGAACCAATTTCTCAAAGGTCTAATATGGCAAATTGGCGATGGATGTACTGTTCTGTTTTGGAAAGATCAATGGGTCTCAAATTTCCCCTTGTTGAATGTATGTACAAATACGCAAGACATAGATCTCAATGCAACAATATCCCGGTTCATTGATGAAAATAGACAATGGAAGATCAGAAATCTATCTTAAATGTTACCAAGAGAATAGATGACAAGAATCACATTTATATTAATTCCGGAAAACCAAATTAAAGATAGGATGTATTGGTACCCCAGTAAAAATGGATGGTTTTCTACTCGCTCAGCTTTGTCGTTTATATCCCAAGAAGATATTACAAGAGATTGCGATTATGAGTGGGTTTGGAAATTAGACGTTATTCCTACAATTAAAATATTTCTATGGAAAATATGTGCAAATGGACTTCCGACTAAAGATCAACTTTTACAAAGACATTTTGTTGTGACATCAAAATGTCCATTATGTCAACATCATTAGGAAACAACAAGACGTTTGCTAGTAGAATGCCATGTTACTTTAATGACGTTCTATAAAGTCGTACCTACTATTGTGGATACAATATTGCAAACCAGAGCAAATGAATACACAATAACGAAGATTATATACCAATTAAAAGAGCAATTGAAGGATTCAAGATTTACTAATTTAATTATAGATTGGTGGTGTATATGGTACTACAGAAATAGGACAACATTCAATCAACCCATAAATGGAGCGTCGAAGAATATAAATGAGTTCATAAAATTACAGAGTAGTATGTGGAATAATGTGAAGATAGTTGATGGTCATTAGGAAAATTCTAAAAAGGAACCTTCTAGTACTAAGGAAAAAAAGGAAGAAGAAGACTTGGACCAAACGACACAAGGTTTTGCAAAAATTAATTTTGTTGGGTCAAAAAAGAATAATCGGATGGTGACAACAGGATATATTATTATGGACCATTGTGGAAGATTGATGAATGCTTACTGGAATATTATTCAAGTTGAGGCAAGAGGAATGTATGAGGTTCGAAAATTGAAATAGAAGGAGATAGCCTCACGGTCATAAATGCGTTAAAAGGAAGTAAGTCTTGCTCGTGGCATATTGAAATGTTAATAGATATTTTGGTTATTTTGCAGTCTTTTGAGGTTGTTCGATTCCTCTATGTACCTCGTGACTGCAACAAAGTGACTGATTTGATTATTGGCCTACGTCATTCGTTTAGTGCTAATTAAATTTAGACCGATATAGGGTTGTGCACCCTCATCCGTACGGATGCTCTAGGCTGAGTTCCTCGGCCTAATGTTTTCCTACTTAAAAAAAATCAGTTCGGGTGCCTTCGGTTTCTAAGATGATTTTGGGTCGGGTGACTTTGGATTTTTTAATGATTTTGGGTTGGGTAGCTATAGGTTATTGAATACTTTTGAATTAGGTAGCATCGGATATCGGGTTGTATTAGGCTAGTTCATTAAGATATAACCGATTTCAGATTAATCTCGGGTTTGGGTCAAATTGTTTTAGGTTAGACAAGCCTCGGGTATACATTTTTTATTCTTTTTTGGATATCGGTTGGGTTTGGTGCCGGGTGGGTCAGGCAAGTTTCTTGAACCGGGTCCAGTTTTGACAACCCTAACTGTGAGTGACACTAAGAAACGACATTTGTCAATAGTGAACGAATTTTTTAATGGAAATATTGTAAATACTAGTGTGTTGGCTTGAGAGAATGGCCTTTTCGCTACCTAGCTCTCTCTTTCCGTTAAATTGGGCAAGAATATCTAAAATCTCGATCCAAGCTCTCAGTTTTCGCTCTCTTTACATCATGTTTGATCTTTTTCGTCGTCTTGTCTTCTCCAATCAATATTTTTTTCCTAAATCTAATAATTTCATTCGATCTATGAGTGGTATTTCTTTTCTTTTTTTAAAGTTTGTTCAATTGTTTTGGCTTGTTGACTATCTTTTGTGTTTTTGTGATTTTTCATCGTTTTTTATTGTGTTTTTTAGATCTTTCATTGTGTTTCAATATGTGTTTTTTTGGTCGGATGGATTCAGGTATTTGTTTTCTTTGTTTTTATTTAGTTTAGTATATTCATAATGATGTATTGTTTCATTTGAATGTGCAATATGAACCAGTTTAGTTTTCTTGATTTGTTATGTAATTTTTGAATTATGGTTTAATAGTTCATTGTTGTGGGGAAACATTGAGGGTCTTTTTTTTGTGTTATTAGAACCTTTTATTTTGGTACGTTGTAATTGAACAATATGTACATATACTTGAACAATTTCATATTATTCTTAAACAATTTACTATTATTCTTGAACGATGTAAGAAATAATGTTAACTTTGAGTTTAATATGGGTTTCTACTATTGTTGAACATTTTGCGTATATTGTTCAACATTTATGACATATTGCAATCTTTTGTTAATGCATGTTATTATAACTTTTTATAAATTTAAACAAAGTAGTAATAAAGTTAAAACATTTAAGCAAATCGATATCAGTTCACATATTAATGTTATAAACTTGAACAATAATGGAATAAAGTTGAGTATTATGGTCATGAAGTTGAACATTTAAACAAGTCAATATCTGTTGAACATTAATGTCATAAAGTTGAACACTAAGATCATAAAATTGAACACTATGGTCATAAACTTGAACAATTAAACAAATCAATCTATGTTTGCATAATTTAAATATGTTGTTGAACCATATGTTATTATTTTTGGAATATTTTATGTTTTTGAGCTTATTTATTGCATACAATGGTTGTGATATTGATGTTTTTGTGTGTTATTTTCCTAACAACATCATGTATTATATTCCTAACGATGCACCTGAATTGAAGCCTTATGTTGGTCAACAGTTCAAGAACCTATCATCAACAGTTCATTTCTACACAAATTATGTTGATTATTCTGGATTTGAGGCTGTCACATGTTTGACGGTTGTGCTGAAGTACATGGTATGTAGTAGGGTTGGCTTCAATGTTGGAAAGAGCAATACAAGTAACGTAAGCGAGTGACTAATCGTTGTAGTTGCATTGTGAAGATCACTTTTAAGTATATTAGTGGGGTAGTTCTATTGTGAGGACATTTGAGGACTGATACAAGCATGAATTTGTTCAAAAGATTTATAGAAAATTCCTTAAATCTAATAAGCATCTTAGACTTGCAAGTTTTTCATGAGCACGGTTTCAAAAGACAAACATGGGTGTTGTATGAGCAACTCCAAGAGCTTTCTTATTTGCAATGATATTTGTGTTTTTGGAGATTTTTGGACATTCTTTTGGTCCAACAAATTCTCTATCCCATTCTCCAAATGGGGATAGAGCGGAGAAAATGAAGTGTGTTCCCTAAATTTGGAAAATTCTCTAAAGGCATTTGGAGAATGAATTAGTTATGGGTATTAAACATTACAACTTACAATTGGTTGTATTAAATTTGTAACACTCCCATTTTTAAACCAAGGGTATTACTACCAGTGACATCGGATTTTACCATCGATAGCCACCCAAGGGTTAAGGTAACACAATAAAATTAAATATGAACAAAAGTGTGGAATATCCATTTATTTATATTAGAAGTATTATTGATTACAATGTGATTGCTTTACAGAAGAAAACAACAACATAAAATGAATTACTACACAAAGTATTTCTCAATAGTACATAGTGTAAAAACATAAAAAATATAATTAAAATCATTCCTTCTAACAATGTCTCTATTTGATAGGTTTCACATGAGCTCACGTACTACCTCTTAGATACTTCACTTTGAGGGTGAATCCTTCATTCCTTCGTGTCATTTGTCCTTCATTTTCAGTCCTTGGACAACACTCTTCTGCTATTTGATGTTTCCAAAAAGGAGGCAGGAAACAACTGACAAAAATGCAGAGGAAAAAAGAAAGATGAACGAGTTAGTCTATGAAGACTAAGCAAATGGAGGGCAAATGGTTTCCAAGGTCGTAACTAAACATGTTGGCTTCGAATTCCGAATTATAGTTGGTCGATTATCCAATGATTAGTACTTCCATCAAAAGAGAAAGGGATAAGAAAATCCAATGTAGATAGAATATCACAAGATTGTGATTCCATCAAAAAGAAAAGGAATGCAAAATTTTCTTAGGGATAAGACACCACAAGAATGTGGTTCCCTTATCAAATATTAACTTTATTTGGAACTTATTTTAGTCATTTAATGAGCTCGAAGAGATCTCCATTAGTTTACCGGATTTATTATCAGTCTTGTCGTAAGCGGATGATATGATTTTTAAAATCGAATCAACTTAAACTGGGAGTAAGGATGGTTTTATAATTGTACTATCCGTCCTAATTCATTTCAATAGTGCACTCGGACACTTTATGTTTTGTTAACTCCATAACAATATATATTCAATTTATGATTTTTAGTTTGGTAAACAACCAAACTAAAAATCTTTCATGCCGTTTTCGTGCTCGTGTATATGGACTTTTTGCACTTAGATAGAGCGCAAATCACCCCTCAAGCGTAGAGCGGGCAGAGTCATGACCCAGTACTTAGGGTATAGGTACATCGTATCACAATATTATAAAGAGATGTCAAGAGCCAGAGCTCCCATCCTTGTGTTTATATTAATCAAAATCTCCAAGGAGATATTTGAAATATATAAAGTCATTTATATGAGACCTATCAGTTCAATTCTAACAAGTATGCGAATATAAGAATGATACAACATAACGTTGTTATTTTTATGGCATGAATATACTAGAATCATTTATTTAGCAATAATTTTCCGAAATCATAAATAAACTCAAGTCCATTTGTTTAGCAATAATTTATTCCCAATAGAAATGAATATCAAACGGAAAGAAAATTCACGTTGAATCAAATGCAAGAGAGAAAAATCCACTTGCCTTAGTACTTTAGTTTGTCCTTAAACAAAAAAAGGTTAGAAGTATGATCGAGAATGACTCAGGAACGAAAGGTCAATGTTACACGAGCTCGTTTGAGAAATAGGACGTCCTAGCAACACCGGGGCAATAACACAAGGCTATGACGGGTGACACAACAACTTGAGGTGAGCACACGACGATCCCGTGGTGTGAATAACGTCAGTGAGAGGGAGGGAAGATCGCTGATACGTGATCGCCTCGGATTACTCCTCGTTGATCCCGTTTAACCCACACGAGTCCCGATCTTGCCAGTAATATGATTTTCGAACCTGAAATTACTCTCAATATCAATGACTTGCGTGACAAGTAATTCAACAAACAAAACATAGAACAATGAAACTGATCCAAATTATGGAGATAATCAACTTGATAGTTCAATCGGATTGGCTCTAACGCTAAATCCGAATGATTAACTAAGTTTGATCTTTGACAATTAATCTTAGAACAATCCAATTGATTAAAACAATAAAGCAGATTTGAACAAACGAAAGAGAGAGATTGAGTGAGAATTATGATCGATTGATTATGATGAAGTTCGGATCTTCAAGCAAGCAACACACGTGTATTTGGAGCCCAAGGACGAGATAAACCTTTCTTAGGGTTTATCTCATCTCAAGCTGATTTTATTAAACTGAAATTGCAAAGTATTTAAAGAGATACAAAGCTGATCCTTGGAGAGCAAGCAACCCATGTGGCCGGCCCTATGAGAGACAAATAAGCCCCATGTCTAGCCTCCAAAGATATAATAAAATATCTATCTATAACTAACTAGATCTCCCTTAAATTAAATAAATCAAAGCTGATTTATTTATTTAAGTAAAATATCTTAACAAACTCAAAATATCTTAAAGATAGAATAAAACATAGGAGAGAGATTATCAACCACTAACAACATGCCTATGGCCGAAATCTCCATCACATAAAACTGAAATTATATTGTTCTAAAAATAAAAGCAATAAAGATATTTTCCATATTTAGATTGGTCAACTCAAAGGGTTGACTTTGACCCATGTAACAACTCATCTCACCCGATCACCTACTAAATTCAGCCCTAAAGTGAGACAAGCTATTCATGTTTCTTTTTTTTTGGTAGAAAGCTATTTCATGTTTCTAAATAAGGAAATAAGTGTGAAACTCGCCCCTTGAATTAATCCATTGAATTTAGGCTTAGTTGATGCCGAATGCAAGTGACCCATCTCGTCTTGCTGGACCCTTCAACAATAGCTGCTAATCGAACTAAGATCGTTGTCGTCCCTTGAGCAATCTTCTTAGCCCGACTCCTAGTAATTGGTCCATTAGATGGCACTCGAATCAACTCATCGACGTCGGTAGGAGACATGGCTGGCTTCACTGCATCATTCTCCTCCACTTGAGCTTAAATCGTCTCTGATTCGACATCGGAATCAAAATCTGGCACATAAAGAGAAAGATCAGCCACATTAAGCGTCGGATGGACATTACACTCACCAGGCATGTCGACTTGATAAGCATTAGGGCCGATTCTTCTGAGTATTTTAAACGGTCCATCTCCACGCTGATCTAGCTTGTTCTTCCTTTCGTTTGGGAACCTCTCCTTCCTAAGATGCACCCAAACAGGATCACCTTCTTTAAAGATCACTTGTTTTCGACCCTTGTCAGCATGGGCCTTGTACTCATGGATTTCCTCTCCAAGTTCATCTTAGTTCTCTCATGTAGCTTCTTCACAAACTCAGCCCTCTTGTCAGCTTCAAAGCTCTCTTTTCCCTTGTATGGCTGAGGCGTCAAGTCCACTAGCGTCCTTGGATTCAGCCCATAAACAACCTCAAAAGGGGTCATTTTTGTAGCTGAATGGATTGACCTGTTATAAGCAAACTCCAAAAACGGCAAAACATCTTCCCAACGTTTGAGGTTAGCTTTAAGCATTGTTCATAATAAAACCCCTAACGTTCTATTAGTAACTTCAGTTTGCCCATCAGTTTGTGGATGACATGAGGTAGAAAACAACAGCCTAGTTCCCAACTTAGACCATAAACTTTTCCAAAAATAACTCAAAAACTTAGCATCACGATATGAAACTATATAACAAGGAATGGCATGCAATCTAACAACTTCTCTAAAGAACAAATCAGCAATATGCACAACATCATCAGTCGTGTGACATGGAATAAAATGAGCCATTTTGGAAAAATGGTCTACAACTACAAATATGGAATCTCTACCTTTCTATTCTAGGCAATCCAACAATGAAGTCCATAGAAATGTCCTCCCAAGGTGAACTAGGAATAGGCAAGGGATGGTACAAGCCATGAGGGTTTAATCTAGATTTGGCTTTAGCACACACAACACAACTTTTGACAAACCTAAGCACATAATTAATCATTTTTGGCCAATAGTAGTGTTCTTTTAAGCCTTCTAAAGTTTTCTCTAACCCTCTATGTCCTCTTGATTCATGCACTTCTTTAGTTAAAAGCCTAAGAATACTAGATGAAGGTATGCATAATTTTCCAGCTTTAAATAAATAACCATCATCTATAAAGTAAGAATCAACTTCTCCCCTAGACATGCAATTCTTATAAATTTCAGCAAAGTGAGGATCACTAGCATACAATTCCTTAATCATTGCAAATCCAAGGATTTTCACATCACATTGGTTCAAGAGAACGTACCTGCGAGAAAGGGTGTCAGCTACCACATTCTCTTTGCCTTTCTTATGCTTTACAACATAAGGAAAGGTCTCCATGAATTCAACCCATCTTGCATGTCGCCTACTGAGTCTGGATTAGCCCTTCAAATACTTCAAGGCCTCATGATCAGAATGAATTACAAACTCTTTAGGCCACAAATAATGAGACCAAGTTTTCAAAACCCTAATTAAAGCATAAAGTTCTTTATCATATGTAGGGTAATTCAACTCAGCCCCACTAAGCTTTTCATTGAAATAAGCTATGGGTATGTTGTCTTGCAAGAGGACGCCTCCTATGCCATGGCCTGATGCATCCACCTCAATCTCGAATGCTTTGGAGAAATCGGGGAGCTGGAGCACCGGGGCGTTGAACAACCTGTCCTTCAAAGTGTTGAAGGCGTTCTCTTGTTGCTCTCTCCATTTTAATGATGTATCCTTCTTTGTAAGCTCATGGAGAGGGGCTGCAATTGTGCTCAAATCAGGCACAAAACGCCTATAGAAGCCAGCCAAGCCGAGGAATGAGCGAACCATTGTAGGCGTCGTCGGCTGTGGCCACTCCTTGATAGCCTTGATTTTGTCTTCATCTACCTTCAATCCACCTTTAGACACAACAAAACCAAGAAAAACAGTAGATTCCGAGCAAAAAGAACACTTCTTTAAATTAACATAAAGCTTTTCCAATCTCAAAGTGTCCAAAACAGCCCTAAGATGATCTACATGTTCATGTAAAGTTTTGCTATAACTAAGATATCATCACATTAGACAACTACAAATTTTCCTAAGTATCTTCTTAAAACATGGTTCATAAGCCTCATGAAAGTACTAGGTGCATTAGTTAATCTAAAAGGCATTACTAACCATTCATATAAACCATACTTAGTTTTAAACGCAGTTTTCCACTCATCCCCTTCCCTCATTCTAATTTGATGGTACACACTTCTTAAATCAATTTTTGAAAAGAAATTAGCACCATGCAATTCATCAAGCATATCATATAATCTAGGAATGGGATGGGGGTACTTAACTTTTATTTGGTTGATCGCCCTGCAATCAACACACATTCTCCAAGTGACATCCTTCTTTGGCACCAATATCACAGGAACCGAACATGGACTGAGTGATTCACGAACATAGCCTTTGTCCATGAGGTCTTGCACTTGTCTTTGAAGCTCATTGGTTTCCTCTGGACTTGCTCTATATGCTGCACGGTTTGGTAAAGAAGCTCCAAGCACCAAATCAATTTGATGCTCAATGCCTCTAATTGGTGGAAGGCCTTGTGGCAACTCTTCAGGCATAACATCCTCAAATTCCTGTAAAATATCCTGAATACACTTGGGAAGATAAGAGACGTCTTGATTTAGAATTAGTATTTCTTTCCTCATAAGAAGTAAACAAAAAGAAGTAGGGAAAGAAGTACTAGACTGTGCTATTATAGAGCACTTTTCTACACTGCCTTTTAAGCCGATTTTTGGCTCCTTTTGCAGGCGTTTTTCTTCCCGTATTGTAGCTCTCTAAATTTCTGAATTGCTTCCAAAATTTGAGCCAGAACGCCCGAGTGGTTTGGGAGATATCCTCGTTTTCGTCTCTGTTGCGTCGTCTGAAGTAGAGGCCGGCACTTTTTACGTTTGGGGATGATTTTCTCGTCGTTTTTTCCCAATCAGTAGCTCCACTTGTGCTTGATATTGGCCTAACATTTGAGCCAGAACGCCCGAGTGGAAGCTGGGGAACGCCGGTCTTGTTTGTGGCTGCGTCGGGCGCCGAGCGGGGTGCCGCAGCCTTGGCCATTGCTTCGGCCTCCTCTTTTTCTTCCTTGGCATGCCTTAGTGCCCTAGCTTGATCTCTCCATACCTGGTCCTGTAAAACTTGTTGGGGCGATAATGGTAGAAGAGAAACTCTCCTCCTGTCATAGTTAAACGAATAGGTATGAAGCATGCCATCATAAATAACTCTCCTATCGAATAACCATGGCCTTCCTAACAAGATATGAGTGCATTCCATGTTTACCATATCACACATGATATCATCAACATAATTACTAATGAAAACACATACTAAGCACTGATGAGTAACAAGATTAGGACCATCTGAATCATTTATTCCATTGAGACCATAACTAGTAGCCCTAGGTTGAGTTTTTAATTGTAAGTGATCAACTACTTTAGAATTAATAATGTTACAGAAGCTACCACTATCAATTATCATGCATAAAACTTGATTCTTCACAGTACACCTAGTATGAAAAATGTTTTCCCTTTGATCTAGCCTAGGTGTTTCTTGTAAAGTAAGAGTACGCATGGTTACCAAGAGTAAAGGTTGTTCGGTGCAATCAGGCTCAATTGCTTCTATGTCGTCCACCTCATTGCTAGGATGCTCCTCCTCCACTTCATTTGGAGGTATTTCTTCATCACTCACATAACCACCATGGCTAGTAAGGAGTACTTGTTTCTGATTTGGGCAATCCTTAGCATAATGGCCTCGTCCTTGGCATTTATAGCACAACATGTCACGTGCTCTTTGCTGCATTTGGGGACCATTCGTGGAGAGTTTAGGAGCTTGAGAACCTACTGGTTTAGGTGAGCTAAAAGCTCCCTTTTGCTGCATAGGAGGGTTAGAAGAATAAGAATTGGAATTTGAACTAGAGTTAGATGGATACCTTTTTGGTGCATTCCAAGCTTCTTTCTTCTTCCTTTGATGCTGCTCATAAAGTAATTAGGCTGAATGCACTAATGCATTAAGATCCTTGATTTGTTGAATCTCAAGTGTGTCTTTAATAGCTTGATTCAGTCCATCCATGAATTGGGTCCTTAAAGACCTCTGAGAATGATGGATTCCAGCCTTGAAGCTTAAATCTTCAAGCTCATTGAAGTACTCCGTTGGTGACTTGGTTCCTTGTTTGCATGTGACAACTTTAAGCCTCATGTGCTCGATGTGTTCTTCTGGCACATACTTCTTTCTCATGACAAACTTCAGCTGGCCCCAAGTTTCAATAGGTGGCAAGGCCTTTCGAGCTCTATCTTCCTTCATTCTGAACCACCAATTTCTAGCGGTTCCAAAAAAGTGAATAACAACAATAGCAACGTTCTCCCATTCTTCATAGCCCATGTGATCTAGAATGAAGTTTGTAGCTTGCTCCCATTCTAGATACTTCTCCGGATTGAGCTCTCCGCTGAATGGCTCGATTTTGATCTTGATGTCTCGTTTTCCAATTTGAGCAACATTCCGGTTGGCTTTGTTGATGGCTGGCCTTTGTACTCCATAAGCCGGCGGAATCTCTTCTACAACCTCAGCTTGATTGTAGAAATCATCAAGGGGAGGATGCCATGGGCGTCTTTCTTCCCCGCGATAGCCATATGTCACATCATCATAAGGATTGTTGAATTGTTGTTGTTGATGATGAGTGGCTTGAGGAAACCGTGTCGATTGCTGAGTGTATAATTGTTGATTTGTAACCGGCGGCTGCCTCATGAAGGTGCCTCTTCCTCTACCTCGGCCACCATTGGGAGAATATTGGCCAGGTAGATCATTTTCTTTATTGTAGCTAGCAAGCACATCATGTTCTTCATCTTCCACATGTTGTTTTCCCTTGTCGCTAGCTGACGCATGATTCGGGTCATCGGAAAGTTGAATTGCATGGGCAACTTTTTGACTTGATTGAGAGGCTTCTATTAAGGTTGCAAGTTGCTCCTCTATACGCTGCATTCTTGGGTTCATTACCGCAGTCGCAACTTCCGCAGCTCGTTGATGACCATCTCTTATACTCTCACTAATGGACAACCTAATGAAATCGATTGCCTCCTTAGTAAGATTCAATTCAACCGGGTTAGGCTCGGTTGGGATCACCATTGTTATCCTGAAAACACTAATGGACAACCTAATGAAATCGATTGCCTCCTTAGTAAGATTCAATTCAGCCGGGTTAGGCTCGGTTGGGATCACCATTGTTATCCAGAAAACAAAGCAAGAAAACGAGAGAGTAGTGTGTTCCAAAAGCAAACCGAACAAGCAATACCACACCTTAATCAAGCCAAAACTTGCCTCAAAGCAATCCAATCAACTAATTCAATTTTTGGGTTGAATTGAGGGAGTAAAGGTGTAGATATGGTGCTCTAATGATAGATAAAGGAAGATATACAGTTCAAGCAATTAGCAAGTATGCAACTAGACAAGCAATGCAATATATCCCTTTATAAGCTTTCAAACACAAGCAATCTCTCAATTGACTCTATGCAAGTTAATAAAGCCAAATAATGCATGCAAGGACAGAAAAATAAGGTAGGCTATGTGACTTTTATTTCGTCACTATTTTTCTTCAAAGTGATTACCAACTACTTTTCTAGCAAGCAATCACTAGGAGTGAAAGTGGCTTGAAACTAGTTGGGGTAGATCACTTCTTTTGCACTTTTTTTTTAAATTTATGCACAAACTACTCTTGTGCTAGAACAAAGCAAAGCGAATAATGCAAATAACAAAAGGGCAGGAAACGAACTGATTTTGATTTATTTATTTTTATACTAAGTGACTATTGCTACCAATGAAACCAACTATAAGCCAAAATAAAATAAAAGAAGAAGGGTAGGTTGAATTTATAGGATGCAATATAAAAATCAACAATTATCAATCAAGCATTATGAATCTCAATCAATCATGCAATATGAATGAAAAACTCATAAAACTGTGGGAAAACAAAAGGTAATCTTAGATTGCAAATAAACTCACCCAATCAACCATAAACATGCAACAAATCCCTTAAATATCTCCTAGTTGGTAAATTACTTGGGGGGCAAGAAACCTAAACAAGGGAATTAGGGTTTGGTGCGCACGGCTAAGATTAGGGTTTCGGGTAGAGGGTGGCGATTAGGGTTCGGTGGTGGTCCGATTGGCACGGGGGTGGTGTGGCTGGGCTAGGACCGTGATGGTGGAGAGTGCGGTTGAGGAGAGCGACACCTGATGTGGTGGCGCCGGTGGTGGTATATGGAGGTGGTGGCGGAATTTGGTGGTAATTGGGTGGAAAAATTTAATTTTGGTCTCAAAGTGTATAAATTATGGTAAAGGTATAAACTTTAAGGCTAAAAACTGAATTAATCAACTAGAAAGCAAATTGAGGAAAGAAAATATTACTTGGCGAGACTTGGTTGAATGATACCACTTGATACATCATCGCCTCGGATTACTCCTCGTTGATCCCGTTTAACCCACACGAGTCCCGATCTTGCCAGTAATATGATTTTCGAACCTGAAATTACTCTCAATATCAATGACTTGCGTGACAAGTAATTCAACAAACAAAACTTAGAACAATGAAACTGATCCGAATTATGGAGATAATCAACTTGATAGTTCAATCGGATTGGCTCTAACGCTAAATCCGAATGATTAACTAAGTTTGATCTTTAACAATCAATCTTAGAACAATCCAATTGATTAAAACAATAACGCAGATTTGAACAAACGAAAGAGAGAGATCGAGTGAGAATTATGATCGATTGATGATGATGAAGTTCGGATCTTCAAGTAAGCAACACACGTGTATTTGGAGCGCAAGGACGAGATAAACCTTTCCTAGGGTTTATCTCATCTCAAGCTGATTTTATTAAACTAAAATTGCAAAGTATTTAAAGAGATACAAAGCTGATCCTTGGAGAGCAAGCAACCCATGTGGTCGGCCCTATGAGAGACAAATAAGCCCCATGTCTTGCTTCCAAAGATATAATAAAATGTCTATCTATAACTAACTAGATCTCCCTTAAATTAAATAAATCAAAGCTGATTTATTTATTTAAGGAAAATATCCTAACAAATTCAAAATATCTTAAAGATAGAATAAAACAGAGAGAGATTATCAACCACTAACAACATGCCTGTGGCCGAAATCTCCATCACATAAAACTGAAATTATATTGTTCTAAAAATAAAAGCAATAAAGATATTTTCCATATTTAGATTGGTCAACTCAAAGGGTTGACTTTGACCCATGTAAGAACTCATCTCACCCGGTCACCTACTAAATTCATCCCTAAAGTGAGACAAGCTATTTCATGTTTTAAATAAGGAAATAGGTGTGAAACTCGCCCCTTGAATTAATCCATTGAATTTGGGCTTAGTTGATGCCGAATGCAAGTGACCCATCTCGTCTTGCTGGACCCTTCAACAATAGGTGCTAATCGAACTAAGATAGTTGTCGTCCCTTGAGCAATCTTCTTAGCCCGACTCCTAGTAATTGGTCCATCAGATGGCACTCGAATCAACTCATCGACGTCGGTAGGAGACATGGCTGGCTTCACTGCATCAATCTGTGGAGCTTCGGGCTTGCTGCTACAAGAGGGAACTCCAAGAGGCGGAGGGAGGGTGAGTGGCGTTGGAAGAGGCGGTGGCGAGAGCTCCAATGGCTTGTCGGAAGCTTTGCGGGAGGTGGTGCGGTGTGGACATATATGTGTACGAGAGTGTTTTAAATGGGAAAATCAAGAAGGAAGTGAACATGGAGGCTAGTTTGTGTGTATATATATATATATGAATATATATATATTCAAATTTGAGACTGTAGTACATGCACAATGTTGTGCAATTATACAACCTCCATTCGGACCCTGTCTTTAGGTGGTAAAATTATATACCCCGATCGAAATATTTCTTTTATGGAAACTGTCTTCAAAATTATGTTTACTGATAAATCAATTCCCATGAATTTATTTTGTGACTTTTAAAATTTGAGACATAAGTTCCCAAATTACGATCTTAACGGGTAACGAATTAATTAAGTGGGTCTTAGAAGATGCTTGGAAAATTCCCCAAAATAATTTCATTCTTGAAACTAGAGAGAACTAGAATTGGAAGAAATGAAAAGTACACACACACAACAAATCTACAAGCAGAACAATAGAAGCTTGTAGTACCCCCTTCGAAAATGTTTCAACATATTAGTTGTCATTAGATGTGCATATATGCAATATCGAACGAAAAATTATGTTTTTGTAGGGTATGTGAAAATTTTCCATATTGGGTGCATATATTTCATGTACTATTTGTAAAAAAGTAACAAAAAATTTTTTCGCACATGGATTCTTAATTCATGCATAATGGGATGTTTACAAACTCAACCCGCAAAAGTATATTTATAAAATAATAAAAAGTACTAAAATTAAACACATGCAAATACATACCCCGTGCGCATGCATGGGCTTGTCCACCTAGTTTAGTCATAAAGTTGAACTTATTAACTACTAATCTTCAACATTGTACTAATAAAGTTGAGCATTTAACAGTTAAATATGAACATTGTGACAATAATAAAGCTAAACATTTAACAGTTTACTAAGATGTTATTACCGACTTTCATCGATTGCTTCTATTGTAAATTCTTAGTTAAACACCCCACATGCATGGTACCATAAGGTAAATTCATTGTTTTAAGGGAAATTTCGAATGGTACCCCTAAATTTTGCACTTTTCCAGATGATGCTCTATAAAAAAAAAGTTATTCCGCATGGTGCCCTCGAGTTTTTACTCGAGTTTGCCTCATACACTTTTCTCGTTTTTTCATCCACTTTCGTTACATTTCTATTTAAAAATAAATAATAATTACAAATAATAAAAAACCAAATCGTATTAACTTTAAATGGAATTAAAAACAATCAAATGGGTCTTAATTTCTTTTATTGGTCAAAACAATTAGAGAAGCAGAGGCTTGGGAAGGGCGATGACGAAGCCTTTCGGAAAGAAGGTTGGGCACGACCAAGCTTCATCGCAGCATGAAGATGGAAGATGGACGGCGTCGGACAGCCACGAGAAATTTATAGGTATCATTTCGTTTAATTAATTTTGAATCACCCCCTGAATCTTCATGTATCCTAATTCAGTATAGACATGTACATGGGAATATTGGGATTAAGCATTGAAGATCCTTTTAATAATCAACCCTTTGTAGTAAATAAGTTATTCACTTGAAATTGGCATCCAAAACTGAGATAACATACATTAATAAACTGCATGTTAAGTTCAATGTGTGAGAGATGAATTGAAGAAGAGTAAACAAGACTGCTTGTTTTCAAGTGCAAGAAACTCAGGAGCCAGGTCTTCTCTATCATTACCGACTGGTGAAATTTCCTTAGTGCTCCTAAAATTAAACCCTAAATCCCTAACTACAAGGTTAAACCCTAATTTGAATTCAAAATCAAAGATCACCAAAAATTGAGCATGCTCACCCTTAGACTTGTTTTCTCCAAATGAGATTCGTATTCGTTTTAGCCCCTCTGATTCTCTATATGTTTCGACCAAAAAACGGAAGACCCGTCTGATTTGTTTTTCTTTAATTTCATTTATAGTTTAATCCGGTTTGTTTTTTATTTTTAAAATCATTTTCTCTTTTTTTAACAAAAAAGTAACGAAAGTGGATGGAAAAACGAGGAAAGGGTACGGGGCGAACTCGGGTAAAAACTCGAGGCTACCATGTGGAATAACTTTTTTTACAGGGCACCATCCGGAAAAGTGCAAAACTCGGGGGTACCATCCGAAATTTCCCTTGTTTTAATGCATCCACTCGTTAATATTTTCTCATTAGATGCTATATAGTGAACAAAAGTCAAACAAACATGCATTAGAATTGAATATATTGAACAAACCTGCAAAATATGAATTATGTTTTCGATTTTTTACCTTCTTCGTCGTGTCTTGTCGTCTTTGCTCTCGACATTATGGCGTTTTTAAGTTTCTTTGGCTTGGAATGGTGACCTGAAACAAAAAATTGTTATAAATCACTAGTAACTTGGATTTTAGCTTCAAATTAGGGCGAAATACATCTACAAACCATTGAACTTGCACACATTTGTCACTCGCCCCCCTGGACTTTGCGAGTTTCAAATAAACACGTCAACTATACATTTTTTTGTCTCATAAACACAATTTGATGTCGTGGACTAACACGTGTTCGTCAGACGCAATATTGCGCGTAAATTCAATTACGCCCTTTGTCATTTAGGCTGATGTTTATTTTATATTTTTAAAAATAAAACAAATGGCTCTATTTAACTAGAAGATGACCGTTGTCATCTTCTTCCTTCTTTGTTCCACCATTTTCGTTCCCCCTATAGCTCTCTCGCAATTCCTCCTCTCCATTTTTTTCATTGTTTCTCATCATCCATTGTTCTCCATTCTTCTCCATTAGAACAACAAATATGGCTATTTTAAGTGGGCTTTCTTTGTCATCTGCCGGGGAGTAGCGATTCGCATTTTCGGCGTGTATGTGTGGAGTAGCAGCAACAATGAGGCATTTGTGGACCGTAACAAACCCAAGAAGGGGGTTTTTTGGTTGCCCAAATTATAGGGTAAGATTAATTGCTTGAAATTTCCAACAAACTTAAATCCCCAAATTCTAAGGTTTTGGGTTTAGGTCAATTTCGTGCTATTTCTGAGCAATTATTGATGGAGAAATACAATAATTTGGTGTGTCCTTGCAGAGAAGGGGGGCTTGCGGATTTTTTCAATGGCTTGATCCACCATTGCAAGACCATACAAGGCATATAATCTCTGGTTTACTAAGACGAGTGGAGGAGCGGGAAGCAGAGCGGGAAAAGGCCAAGCATAAAGCAAATGTATTGGTCATCGTTTTGGTGTTGATTTTGGCAACTCATTGCGTAACTCCTAATGTAATCTAGGGTGTAGTTGTGCTTTTGTATGTTGGGCATTCCGGTTCCAGTTGTGCTTTTGTTTGTTGGGCAATTAGGATGTAGTTGTGGAAAGAATTTAAGATTGAAACTCCTAATGTGTGACAAGTGTTCTGTTGTTTAAAGTTTGTTGTTTGTAACAGATTAGTTTTTATTATTGTGGTTGTGCATTGTTGTTTAAAGCTTCCCCCTGCTATTTGAACAACATAGTGAAGTCTAAATGTGTAAAATTTATAAAATAGATTGTCCATATTATCTTGGCAATATTACATAACCATCCCCTACTTTTTGAACAACATACTAAAGTCTAAAACAGACCTGCACCTACTACATAACCATCCAGCTGTTAGACCCAAACAACTTACTAGTTACAAAAGATTTCCAATGGGTTGACAAAATTAGCAAGGGAATTGGCAAATTAGACCCAACATCTTACTAGTTACAAGAGCTTGCCATTAGGTTGACAAAGTGAGTCATTAACCATCTGTTTACATAAACTTATGGGTTGTTAGAACTGGTTTGGCTACTAAATGGGTTGTCTTCTGATCGAGCACAGTTTCGTAGTTGCCTTGATGTGATTGTAGGCCTCCCTTTCCATTTCAGACCAGCCTTCTTCTTAGCCACAAACTCAACAGGTTGACTTGCATGTTTCACATCATTTGGCACTCTTAAAAACTTACTAGTTTGATGCCCAGGCTGTGTCATGAAACAATTGAAATTGTCAATCTTAAAACTAAAAATTCATAAATCAATCTTTATCTTTGAGGGGCTTACTCACATTTAAAATTTTCAATCCAGTAGTTGGATTGATGTAGGTTCCTAGCCCCACCATCCTTCCCTTTTTTTGACCAACATTTGGAGCTAGATTTATCTTGGCTCAGGAAGCTTGGCTTCCTCTTTTCCTTGGAGACTAGTAAAGGGAAGTAATGTATCATAAAACAGCACTAAAGAATCATAGCAAGTGAATATAGCAAGTGAATGCAAACCTGGCGTGTTGGAGCCACAAAGGGTTTTGAAGCTTGGCTTCCTCTTTTCCTTGGAGACTAATAAAGGCAAGTATATTAGCATACAACAAGCGTAATGTATCATATAACAAGTTTGTGTAAACTCCATATTATCATACAAACCTGGCGTGGTGGAGCAACTAGTGGAATTCTGACTAGTGGAGATATAGGTGGAGCAACAGGTGGAGCAACTAGTGGAGCAACAGGTGGAGCAACTGGTGGAGCCTTGGGTTTAGGGCACCCTCTTTTGTTGTGTCCTTTACACTTACAAAGTGAACAAGTCATCTCAGTTCCTCTTCTTGATAGCTTTCCAAACTTCTTTGGCTCATCTCTACTTTTCCTTCTATTAATCTTTCTCCTTCCCCTTTTCTTCCTCATTAGAGGTGGATCAATTGTTGGATGCTCAGATGGTGGCCATAATTTCATCCCTAATACAGGTTGAATTGGGTAAGCATAAGCCTTTAAGTATGTTGCCCTCTTATGCCAGTGAACTACATGATCATCCGGGTTCATCTTCAAGTGATTCATTGCACAAATTGCATGAGCACATGGGATCCCTTTCAATTGCCAACACCTACAAGTACATGTCATTTCCCTCAAATCAACAGTGTGTCCATGTTGACGGGCCTTTACTCTGGACAATAAATAAATTTATAGGTCAAGACCCCGCTGAGTATAGGGGAGTCAGGATCGTTCCACGAGAAGCAACGTTGTTTGTTTATCGACTCCTAATAACAAAAATCAAACAAAAACAAGCAAAATACTCACAAGCAGCCTCGTTAACGACGTTGTCAGGGTCGTTAACGAACCACCGCAAACAAATGACCAAAAATAACGACCTACACAGGTTCGGTACCGAGGCTATGAACTCAGTAACGAATATTACTTAAGAGAATTCAAATAAAAACAAAGATCTAGGACAAGGGTACCACAACATAGTCATGCATATAAACTCGTAAGAAGATAAGATCATGCCTTCAAATAGATAAGTTCATCAACTTTCATTGACTAGCAAGTAAATTAATCTACTTTCATAAACTAATTCACTCAATTGCTTGTTTCGGATCTAAAGCTTGAAACTTTCGTATTCAAACAATATCAACCTTTAAGTCTATAACTTTATCTCTCAATCAAGTTAAAAACTCAAATCACCTTGACTTTCATCTAGGTCTAAGCACAACAAACAATCTCAAAAATAGATAAAAGGCAGTCAATACATACTCTTACTCATCAAACATGCATAACTATGCCGGGTTTAAACCCCGACCCTAGAAAAGAAGACTACTCACTACTCATAACTAAGAAACAAATAAATTCAACAAAAGAGATCATTGAAAACAAAACACTACTCAAATTAATAAATAATATCGTCTTACAGAAATTCAGAAGAAACCGAAAAAACACAAAACACCAAATCGAAACCACGACTAACGACCCCGGTAACTCTCGTCCACCGAGCTCTCGATCTTCGACTCGTCTCTCTCTCCTTCGGTTCTTCCTCTTCTCTCTACTACTTTCTTCTTCCTTCTCCTAGGCTAATAAGGAGGGTATTTATACTAATAAGGCTAGAAACTAAAAAGGCCAAAAGATAAAAACTTTCCTAAAAAGATAGAAATAAAATCCTAAAAGATAGAAATAAAATCTAGAAAGATAACAAGACCTAAAATACATAATATAATAACCCTAAAATTCATAGAAAACACTCTACCGACACGGAAATAAATTCCCGCACAGGATCGGTAAGTCACAAAATCAGACTCTCGGAAACTCTATCTCGTAACCTCGTTAACGAGCCCTCACAGCCTCGTTAACGAGCCTGGGCTTGGCTTCTTCAACACTTCTTCTTCAAAAACTTAGACTTCGACTTCTTTATCTTGTATTCCTCCGTCCTTTATCATAGCACTCCAAAATTCAGCTCCAACTAACACCTTTTCCTTGCTAAAACCTACAAAAATACACAAAACGGAGTAGCTTCCATACTTTTCACAAAATATGCAAAACTATCCAAAAACACACAAAACTAACCCTAAATTTATCAAAACTAGTCCTAACAAACTAAGAAAACATACTAAAAACTATACTAAAAACACGAACATCATTCCATATTGCCAATCTTCAATCTCAAAACCCCTATCACCATTCCCTATCGTGTTGCACTCCATAGACTTGTCTTCGTTTTTTTCCAATCTGTGCAATGCCATGGGTGCAATTTCACATATCCAAGTTCTGGAAAGGGCATTCATTTTTTTTATCCTACTCATAACTTGTGTCTTGATCTCTTCAAGCATTGAGATAAAGGATTTATGTCTGGCTACCACAATCGAACTATTAAAAGTCTCACACATGTTGTTTTCACAAGCATCACATTGAACATCACACCTGAAAAAAGCTTTGTAGAAATTTTCTTTACCATAGGCTAGGAAATCGTCACTCAAACCTGCACCTAACTTGGATAGTTCATCAATGTTGTCTTTCAATGGAAATTCAAAGGTAGACCAACAACATTGCCAAAATCTCTTTCTCTTATCACTGCCTCTGCATGTTTTGGCCCAGTTGGCATAGATGTGCCTCGCACAAATCGTATGTTCTGCCTCTGGTAATTCCTTTTTCACTGCAGCTAGAATTCCCTACATGAAAACAAAACAAACCAGCTATTGCATAAAACTTTTGGTAAGCCTAATTTGCATAAAACATCAAGCATTGTTCGTATGAAAAGATAATTACCAAATGCATATCAGAAACAATAGTTAGCCCTTCTTCTTTTCCAAGGTCCAAGTCTAATTGCAATGTTCTTAAGAACTTTGTCCATGTGGTAGTTGGTTTAGCCGAGGTCACCTCCCTTGCAATAGTAAAAGAGGCTCCTCATCTACCAAAACAATTGGATCTACTTCACTTAACCCTTTTTGTAAGCCTTGCAACACCTGATCAGTATCAACATTTGTCACTTGAGCATCAGCAAGCACATGTTGAATGTAAAAATGAAGCACATCACCATCCTTAACTTGCTTCACAAGTTCAAGCAATGTTTCATCGGTCATTTCAAAAAATGCAACCAACCCCTTATAGAACACTCCACGCCATTCTGAATATCCTAATTGCTTAACATACCAAGTTAACTCAAAATAGCTAAGATAATCAGTGTTAATCTTGTTGATGTATACCAGAGGAAACTCATTTATGTATTTAGGGCCATCCACAAATGTCCCACCGTGGTGCCACACAATGTCCACCGTCTTCGTTGCCATCCCTAACAATAGTAAGAACCAAAATAAGCTAATTTCATAAAATCCCCAAGATAAGCTAATTTCGATCAGAAAATCCCCAAAATAAACCCTAGTTACCCATATTCAAACCAATTTCAATAATTTCACATTAGTAGTACTACTCGCTAAAATTCCCAAATCGCACAACCAACAAAGGATTCAAAACAATAAACCCTAAAATCTAGAAAAACCCTAAAGGACTACCCTTTCGATTTCACAGATTTCGACCTCCAAATCGACTTTTTTCCTTCGTCTATCTTCAAATTGACTCTGTTTGTGGGAATTTTTTTACTAAGGCTCCATCGAATAGGGCTAAATCATCTCTTTCTTCGTCTCCTTCTTTGTCTCTTTGTTCCTCTGAAGCTCGAAATTTGTTGCTCGAGACAGCTCAAGCGTTTGCCTTTCATTAATGCGTGGACATCTTTTTCTTAATTTTTTTTTGATAATTATTTCTTATTAATTAATTATGATGTACTTGGGAAATATAACGTGGCCAATTCAGCCCAAAATTAGCTTATGTGGCAACAAGTTTGAACAGATCATCACGTGTGTAGTCCATGACATCAAATTGTGTTTATAAGACAAAAAAATGTATAGTTGAAGTGTTTATTTGAAACTCGCAAAGTCCGGGGGGGTGAGTGACAAATATGTGCAAGTTCAATGGCCTATAGATGTATTTTGCCTTCAAATTAGTTAATAAATGCTTTGTTTTGCTTTAGATCGAGTTCGTTCGATGTTTGATTTGAAGTTTTAAGGATTGATTTTAGTAACTTGGATTTTAGCTTCAAATTAGTTGCCAAATGCTTTTGTTTTGCTTTCGATCGAGTTCGTTTGATGCTTGATTTGAAGTTTTAACCTAAATAGGTTAAAACTTATGCGAATCAAAATGACAAAACCGAAACAAAATAACAAAATAGCAAAATCGAAGTTTTAATACCGAAATCCAAGGGTTTGAAACGCTTTTGTTCGAATTTCAAAAGTAACTTCGATTTTTGGTGACTTTTCACCCGAAGACCCCTCCTCACCAGAACTCAACCCTATATATAAATATATGACGAGGAATCAACTTTGGTTGTAAAGGTGGGCTAGCGCACCAGACCTACCTAGATCACCTAGGCAGCAGTAGTTGTTACTGTGGTGACGATGGCGGACAGGCACAACCGAACAGAATCAGCGATAGGATAATACTTTGCAGTCGCATTTAAAATCCATCTCACAATATTGAACCAAGATCACCATTACAACTTCCAACCGCAAAATAATGGCAATTCCATCAGAAATTCTGCAAGGCTAAGATTCAATTATTCTGCCAACTAAATATTTAGAGCCAAAGCATTTCAGTTCAAAACGCACGAGTTCAATTTCTAACAGAGGAAACTCTATCCAAAAATAGGAAACATGAATTTCTATGATCAAGGAGAAGTTATGCACCAGTTGTAACACTTTACACTCATGTCATTAGTTTGAAGGCACGTTAAGTTTTGTTTGAAGACTTTGGGCAACAGCATCAATGAATTCTTCAGTGTTTAGGTAAAGGTCTCTTGTGACCCTGCATGAATCAGAACATACATGAAGATGAAGATCTGACCAATTATTCTGATACAGGAACCAATCTTCTAATTCTTTACCTAGTAGGGAAAGCAAGAATAAATCACAACTTACTTTGGGCCATGAGCCAGTATAGCTAGATCCTTGGTCATTTTCCCCGACTCTACTGTCTCAATGCAAGCACTTTCCAATTTCTGAACAAAATCTAGCAACTCTGCATTCCCATCAAGCTTCCCTCTGTACGGTGTAAAGAGAGAGAGAGAAGTCAAGCACCAAGATGAAGACAGCAGATAAGGCTCTATGTAATGCAAGCTTTTTCAAAACTAAATAATCCTACAAAAAACATAAGATGCATATGAATATAAACTGTTAGCCTACCAAATTTCTGTACATACAGAAACCTCTGTGGTTGCAGAGCCCAATGGCCAGTAACCACAAAGAGATACAGCTCTGAGTGAGTAATTGTCTTCAATACATTACCTTTTTTCTATTTTTTTATAATTTCCTTTAGCTTTTATTAGGTGGCAAGAATAGGGAAGGAAAGGGAATTACATACTCTTTCCGGTAGAATTAAGTTTTACACCCCGAACTAAAACGCCCTACATTTTTGTGATGCTTTATTTCCTCTATTGACCTCTTTATTCTCTCAGTTCTCTTCTACCTTCAGTTTTTTTTTTAATGTTTAACAGTTTATTTATTTGATTTGGAAGGAAAGTATTTCAAAACTGTATACAATACCATCCTATGGAAAAAGGCCTGTATTTTTTAACTGATACTTGGTACAAACAAGACCTCTATTTTGCCAGATTCTTACTTTCACCATAATACTTATTTGTCGAGAAGGCATAATCAATTTGCTGAGAAAGCACTACCAACTCGAACAACTACTTGGGAAGCTTCCTTGGCAAGCTTCATCGAAAAGGGAAAAAAGGAAATAATTATAATAGACACATTATACTCGTATATTGTGAGCAATCCTTACTGGCAGTAGGAATCAGTCATGTTTTTAAAGAAGTGAACCAGTAGGCTCATAACATAAATCATATAGCCACTCACTCTCATTAGAAAACTTGTTGAACATTTCAGAACTTTATGTTCTTATCCGTAAGAATGCTCTTGGATGACTCTGAAGCGGGACTTGTGGTTTACCAAATTCTTACCTTATCCAAATAAAATAAAAAAACGTACTTTTTCTAGTAAGAGATCACAACAAATATAACAAAAAAGAAAATTACCGATGTTCTAGCCCTCGTGTCCAAGCAAATATGGAAGCAATGCTGTTGGTGCTAGTTTCTTGTCCCTTTTGATGCAAACGGTAGTGTCGAGTTACAGTCCCATGAGCTGCCTCTGCTTCTAAAGTCTTTCCATCAGATGACAACTGCATATATTTGGTCATTAATTGTTGTAAACCAAAATAATAATAAGTACAACAGGCAATGGTTTTGTTAAATACCAATACAGATGTCATCAGGCCCAAAGATCCAAAACCTGCACAGGAAAAGGATAATTTTATGTTATAAACAAAGAGCCATACATGCACCCTAAATGCAAACCAACAAATTTGAAACACAAGGAAACAGGATAAGAACATGAAGTTCCAGTAACCGCAACCATTTGTTTTGGTCATCGTTCTGGAGAACCTCCCATGTAAGTCGTAACTACTAGCTCCCTACCAGAATTATGTTTTGAAGAAATGAAGGCCTTAGCTAGTTACTCATAGTTGGGTGAGCATAATCATAAGACTGCTCTAAAGTCAGAGGGCTGGATCAACAATGAGATATATGATCAAGATACTGATCACTTACGGGAACCAGTACACAGCAGCAACCCTTTGAAGGGCCATATTCAATAGGATTGACATGGAAAGATACATACAACCTCTTCCTTGATTAAAGAGTCAGTCTGTACAACTATAGTAAATGGATACAACTTGTCCACTGCCAATAATCAAACGAATAATTTACACAGCCCTCCATAATTCCATGGAGAGAAGAAACAAATTTTCTTTTGTTAATCCGTATACAGAATGAAAAATATAAGAGAAATGAAAGTTTGGTGCACCATAGAGCAACACCTAAAAACCAAAACTTAAAAAAGGGAAAAAAAACTTCTATAACCTTGAGCAAGTAAATCACTCTGGACATCCCCATCATAGTTCTTGCAGGCCCAAACATATCCACCATCACTTTTAAGAGCATAAGCAACCATGTCATCAATCAGCCGATGCTCATACCTGGATGTGAAGGGAAAATCTGTTCAAAATCTGAATGTGCACAAAAATGTTTACACTGACAACTGGAGATAAATGGTAAGTACTAACCATATGGAGTGCTCTTCGAACTTCAGTTTCCATTTCTCTTCATATACCTCTTGAAATATGTCCTTAAACCTGGTTACTCGAAAAGAACAAAAAGCCATGTTTCATTTCGTACTGTCAATCAGTAGTTCTTTGTAAGTAAAATAATTCGTACATGCGAGCATTAAGTTACCTGCCATCATATTTCTTGAGAATTGTATTTTTGGTACTTAAATAGAGAGGCCACTTCTTGGCAAATGCCAGGGACATTGATGATTCTGCAAAGGCCCTAATAGACTAAAAACATTACGAAAGACATTAGATTGGGGACAAAAAAAAAAACCCGACATTCTCAACATTCTTATTGTATGTAAGTTTAAGTGCTGGAAAAATTACAAATACCTCGTCTACATTGTACATGGCCAAAGCTATACCAGGGCCCTTGAAATCATAAACATCAAGTTCCAGAGCATTACCCCCATTTGCTGGTACTACACACAATACAAAAGAATCATGAAGGTTAGATAACAAAAGATCAAATGACAATGCTGACACACTAATAAAACATTAAGCAGCTTACCAAACACCATTTTCAGCTTTCCAGGGCCATCAATAAGTGTATCAGTCGCACGATATTGATCACCAAAAGCATGTCTTCCAATGCAAATAGGCTTCTTCCAACCTGTAAGAAATCAATTTTGATAATAGTCTGCATTTAAAATTCTAAATTCCCCTATTGTAGTAGTTTAGGGGTCACAGAAAAAAGCATAAGACTATTCATACCTGTTACAATCCTTGGAATGTTCTTACACAAAATAGGCTCCCGAAAAACGGTGCCTACGAAAGAAAGAGAGTAGCAGTCAAATATTATGTAAATTTAGAAGCTGATTATCATAAACAACCACAATATTCTTAGTAGCATCACGATCAGAATTTCAGACAGGAAATAATAGACAAGAAGATAACATAATGTTAGTCAAACAGAGAGTTGGAGAAGAGAACAAAAATCATCTTATTTCTAGACAAGGGTTTACAGAATACATAGAGAAAGCAGGCCTAGGAAACTTTACAAGAGAAGACTTAAAGCACGCATGTAGCAGAATGAATGCAGCAGGAAAAGTAAAAGAAAAGCAAGCTGAAAAAGTAGACTAGCATGAATTACGCTAAGGATGTGTTTGCAATGACATAAAAACTAGTTTAAAATGTAGTGGTAGTTTTTTTCGTTCTTCGAGGTGTGATTGTAATGTCAATATAAACTAGTTTCTAGATTTTAAAGAAGTTGAAATAATAAGCTTCAAAATGAAACTTATGAACTAGTTTCTAGTTTATTTTCATTGGAAAAGTAAAATAATCCTCTTCTTTAATAAATTTTACACAATGATAATGTACCTTTTTCAATCACCATGTTGGATAAACTAGTTTGTATATAGCAAACATAGATTAGTTTAATTTTTAAACTCCAACTCATTTTTTATCTACATTTTCAACTACCACTAAAATTTAAACTTCAACTACATTTCAACTACATATCTAAACACACCCTAAAGCCTATATAGGAAAGTAAAAATAATTACATTCAAGTAACTAACACATAAGCATAAATGACCAAGATACAAATCCTACAACTAAATCACAATACCAAGAGTAGCACCTAAGGTTGTCCATTTAGCTTTGCAGGATGGATATATTATCGTTTTTAATTCCTATTCCTATTCATTATCAACTATTGAAGATCTAAGTGAGAACTTAGTGAACTCACCTACTGTTATCTCCGTCACTAATAATTTCAACATAAAATAACCTTAATGCCTCAAACCCTGAGTAACACTTTTAGCTCCATGCTATTCAGTATCAATTAAAAACAAATGCATATCTAGGAGCAAGTACCTTTTGACTTTATAGTTGTTTAAGCTCAAGTTTCACAGCACTACACATGATAATAGGAAACTGATAGCAGTGGCATGTCCCAACTGCAAGAATCTATATAGTATAATTGTAAAGGAGAACCCATCTCTTTAGAAAAAATTTAGCCACCTGGCTTAATCTAATATACACAATTAAAATTTATAATTTTTACTTTTACCAAAAACTAAAAATTCTAAAACTACTTCCCCACTTCATCAAAAAATTTGGCAAAAAAACCTACCCACTCCCCCACTTTCTATGAAACAATTACAAATTATTTTTTGATGAAAATTGATTCCAAAATATTTTACTATTCTAAGAATTTTATATAAATAGTTAATTTGAAGTTATGTAATTTCTTTTTTTAATGAACACTTGATTAAAACTATCTTAATCTTTTAATTGATCATCTAAGAGACTAAGACAAATCATTTTTTAAAATTGATCTAATAAAAATTGTTTTTTAAATAAATCCTAATATTTTGTAATTCTTTATTAAAAGATGTGTGATTTGTGAAAATGTGTTTGTAAATTTTTTAAGAACCGTCGATAATAATTTATAAATAACTTTTATATTAAATCCGTACAATATACATGAATAACATTAAAAAAGTGTGATTCAGTCGTGAAAAATGTGTTCGGGAAATTTTTTTAAGAACAAGTCGAAAACATTTTTTATAAAGTAATTTTTATATTAAACCCGTACAAGGTACGGGAATGACACTAGTTAATTAAATGAAATAATAATCCCATGCAAGAAAAAGAGTACAAACCATCCAATATGTTCCTAATTGTCCCATTGGGACTCCTCCACATGGACTTGAGCCCAAATTCCCTAACTCTGGTTTCATCTGCAAAACAAGGAATAGATTAAATGCCACAGCAAGTCCAACAGCTGATGTTCCAACTAACTTGAAATTAAACAACAAACACTCATTTCATTGAGCCTCACTCCTTATTGTCAGCTCATTGAGTTTCGGAAAACATGATAGTTAATCAAACCAAATAAACAAAAAAAAAAGCATTGCGATCATAAGGCATCAGAAAATTTTCAACTCATTATTATTATATATAGCAGTCCAACAATTTATACACTCATTATTACTGTCCAACAAGGCTGAATTCAACTATATATACCAGTTTAAACTAAAAACAGCTAATGTGATTTTCAGGCTTAGATCCATCATACAAAAAGTTACTATTTATAATCCCTTGCATTGATATAAAAGCAAAGAATTCATTTACTAAAACAGAATGAACTATAAAAGCTAGGCAAGTAACACCGAGTATGAGCAGCAGATGCATGTGCTATCATGAGAAGATTAAATAGTGCAAATGACTAAACTAACCAGGAGTTATGGTAGCACATTTTACAGCAACATTGTACCTGCAACACAAGCAAGAAGCAAACATACTTGGTATGTGTACAAACTTAGGCATAAAAATAACAGCAAGCAACTCATATTTACTTAACAAACAGCAGGAAGAATGTCATTGACCCTAATTCAGTAATTTTTCTACTTTTTCATTTAGTCGACAGGCAATATATTCAGAATTTCAGATCAAGCAATGGAGTGAAAAGTATTGTACAAGAACAACAACAACATCTACCCGTACCACGAAGGAGGGTGCTTCCAATAGACCCAAAGATGACAAGAGCATGACTAGAAAACTGAAATTGAGCTATGTGAAAATAACAATTAAATTTAATTAAAATGCACCAAAAATTGATATGGGAGCTATATCTATCTCAAAGGCGCTGTATAAAACAGCCAAAAAGCCACATACAAGCCCAACAATGGAGTGAAAGTAAGACTTTTCAAATTACTAGATTTTATAGTTGGAAAAAAAATCAAGAATTAGTATCCTAAACATGCATGATTGATAAAAATAAACAAACAGATGTAAGATATTTTATATTAACATACTATAGCAGACTAGTGTTTGTGAACTTAAGAATGCATATCAGGTTTACAGAAGAATATCATTCTTTTTAGGAGAAGGGAAAAAATCAGAATTACAGACATAGAAAAGTAGGAGAGGAACAATGACTAGGATTTCTAGCACAAATCACCTGCTAAGATTGGAAATACATGTCAGCTGCTACAACATAATAATGTAAATTGTACGCCATACTGTCATACTATGAGATAGGACATACGGCATATTGTTGCATGGTGTTCATTTGCCCATAAATTATTGCATCAGGTAAATGCATCAATTAGGCAGATTGCCAAGTGAAGTAAGGCATCCAACGAGAGGCTCTGCAAACCTTTTGAGAAGGTTGATAGGAAGTTGGCAATGTCCCCGTGCTCTTGCTTGAAAACATTGGCGAATGGGAATTGAGAGGTTCAGGACTAGGATCATATTAAACAAGCATGTAAATAGTGAAACTTTAAGCTTGGCAGGAAAGCTCTTGGATAGCTAATGAGAGATTCCGTAACACCTGCGGACCGGTGGCAATGCAAATAATGCCGTGCCTTATATATGGGTTAGAGTGTTAGACCTGCTGCTGGCATTCTAACCATTAATGTTGATGCTACTATTTTCCCCTGTTCTAAGAGTTAATGGTATTTGGGCAATAATTTCTGATCACTCTGACAGTGTCGGATTGTTTAGCAGCAGTTGCCAGATTGTTGAAAGATAAATGCAATGAAGGCGATGGCTTTGAAAATAGCATGTAGTTGGTTGCAGAAAGCTAGTGTTGATGGGAAATTAAATTAGATTGTTATTGAGATAGAATCTACAAGTGGGCAAAGAATCAGTCCCTCTAATTCATTCAGATTATCTAACTGCTCATTGTAAATACCTAGCTAGGAACTTTCATTTTTTTCTTAAAGAACTGTCAGGCTAATAGAGTAGTATATGTATTGGCCCAATTCACTAAAGACACCAGTGATTTTAGGGTCGTAATAAAGATATCTTAATTCGATTTATAATGATATACTTAATTCATTTACTAATACTAGCGATCTTGTTTGCTATTGAAAAGAAAATTTTCATCTATTCCAGACATGAACTACCAAGCATGTGCAACACCCATTTCATATGAAGTTTATAACCTACCAAGCATCTAAAAATCGGCACAACACTAAATGATCAATGAACATAAGAACTGAACCAAGAGTTCAAGCAACAGAACAGTTACTAATCAAACATCTAATCCAACATGACCTAATTTATGGTTCAAACTTCAAAGAAGAATGACGCACGTAAATGAACAGGGATATGATATTAAAAACAACAACAACAAAAATTGCATCAGAGGCTTACTTGAGTGTGGCTTCAGCGCTTTCTACAGTAACCTTATCTTCAGTTGCATCACGATTCAATATCCCCAAATCATAGTACTTAACATCCAAATCCAAGTACGGAAAGATAAGCTGCCACAATACAAACATGCACATAAACAAACCCCCGAAAAATAAAGAAGGGATTACAATCTTCATTTTAATATGAACAAATACTTCAATTGTACATGAACATCTAAATTTATGCTGAATGATTACTTTGTTTTTGATCGTTGTCCATATAATCCTTGTCATTTCATCACCTAAGAGATCCACAAAATCAAAATATATCAGAACGAAACAGCAACCACTCTACACTTCAAGCAAATTTTAACAAATCCCAATCTAAAACACCGGATTCCGACACAGAAAAATGGCATGTTATTTTATTTCTTTCAAGTTACCATCCATTTCCACAATAGGGTTTTCGACTTTGACACGGTCGAAACTGAGAGGGGTAGAAGCTGAAGAAGATGCAAAGCACCGAAGAGAGACATTTCTGAAGAGTGATGAGCTGCCAATCCTGATAGAGGAGGACGATCCTCTGCGGAACGGAAACATAAGATTTGAAGAAGATGAAAAAGAGGATGAAGATGGTGAGGAACAGGGAGATGGGCGAAGAAGCGAAGCTGCAGACATGATGGCTACTCGAAGTCCTTGCACAAGTATCTTAAGCCACCCCACCACCCCTAAGCCCGTAAAAGGTAAAAGTATAATTTTGCAAATTTTAATTTTCAGATCGATCGAAGGAAGAAACCCTACGGTGCAAGAAATGAAAAGTGCAGGAACGCCAATTTTTATTTTTTATTTTTTTGATAAATGAGCTAGTAGCTCATTACAAGGCCAACACTAGGTTACCCATAAAATACAAGGCTAACCTAAATCATCACGACGGATAATCTTTAGAAATTCAAATAACAGAGGATGATCACTAAACCAGGAACTACTAATCGAGATATCGACAGGATCCAACAAAGATCCCGGGAAAAAATTAGAAATAGCAAAACTAAGCTGAGGAAAACTAAAAAGCCTCTTGGCGAGAAAATCCGCCGCAGAATTGCATTCCCTGAAACAATGAAAAAACACCACACAAGGAACCAAAGCAACAAAATGACGGATATCATTTATAATAGCTTGAATTTCCCAATGAACTTTCCAAATCCGTTGTAAAGAATTAATAAGAATTAAATTATCCCCTTCAATGATAAGGCGAGAAATGTTTAGCGAAACCGCACTACGAATACCATCTAGCAAAGCAAGCGCTTCAGCCTGGAGAACCGAAATGGGAGGTTGTTCTTTACGATCAAAACTTAGAATCTTACTTTTGTGGTCTCGAATAAGAAAGCTCGAAAAAGTAGAAGAATTCGTACGCTTAGAAGCATCAAAATTAAGCTTCGACCAAAACAAAGGAGGTCTAATCCAATTTCGATTATTTTGTCTTTTCGAACGAGGCACAGTTTTGGGAGCTACAATTGGTTGAGCAGAATTGCATTGTAAATACTGAGAGAAAGCTAAATCACATGGAAGCAAAGAAGAAATAAGTCTAGACGGATTAAAAATCTTTCCATTTCTATGTCCCCAAATAAACCACCAAAGGAAACAAAGGATATTACTATTTTTATTTGAATTTATAGTAGAAACAAGATTATCAATAAAAGTACCTGAGGAGATAACTTGAAATTTTAGATTTATCTTATCCTCGAGTTTTGAAAGCATATTTTGCAAAAACGGACAGTTAAAAAACAAATGATTCAGGTTTTCATCTTCATTTGAGCATAACGAGCACGTACTAAAAACACAATTGTAAAAGCGATTTAATCTATATGTTGTTGGAAGACAATCAGCACACGCCTTCCACAAAAAATTTTTAATTTTAGGAGGAAGAGAGGTCTTCCAAATCCAAGCAAACTCATAATTAAGATCTGTCCTATCTATAGAAATCATACTCGAGGCTGAGGAGACTGAGAAAGCTCCGTCATTAGAAGGAAGCCAAACCAAACGATCCTCAGAGTCAGAGACAGGAATTCTAAGAGAACTAATTGAATTCACAATTGATTCAGGAAGCAGCAAGCGCAAGTACTCAACATTCCAGAACCGATCAAGAGTGATAAAAGCTTAAACTTTTAAATTAATGTTATCATTATCATAAAACGACATTAAATCAGTATTTCTAATCCAAGGATCTTTCCAAAAATTTATAGAATGACCATTTCCAATTGTCCATAATAAACCTTTAGAGAATTTGTCTCTAAGATTGAGCAATCTACTAAACTGCCAAGAACAATTCTTTTTCTGTATCTCAAAAATTGAAGAGAAACCCAAGTATTTTTGAGAAATAATACGTACCCAATAATTATTTGGAGCAGTTAAGATTTTCCAAAGAAGTTTCATTTGCAAAGCAATATTAGTAGTCTCAGCCGTCCGAAATCCCATACCCCCAGACTCTTTAGGAGAACATACCTTATCCCAACTTATAAGAGGGTGATGATTAGGAGTAAACTTATTCCAGAAAAAAGATTTATTAATTTTATCAATTTCACAAAGAACGCCTTTAGGAAGCAAAAAACTTTGCATTAGATAATTAACCTGCCCTAACAGATTTGACTGAATAAGCACAGCCCTACCTGCCTGAGAAATAGAATTTGCTTTCCACTGAGAAAGCTGTTTTTTCAATTTTGTAATTGAATCTGCAAAAACTGCATTTTGCACCCTACCTTTAAGAATAGGAATACCAAGATATTTCTCCATAGAAGTAGTAATTTGAGTATTAAGAACACTTGCAAGAGAAGTTGCAGTTTGACGTGAAATATTTTCAGAGACCTGAAAACTACTTTTATGATAATTAATCGAAAGGCCAGAAACCCTAGAGAAAGAATCCAAAAAACCTTTAATATAATTAATATTAGCATGAGAAGCATTAGCGAAAATGATAGTGTCATCTACAAAACTAAGCAAAGGCAAACAAACTCCATTTTTAACTAAATGAATACCCACAAATTTGGAATCTAAAGTAGATTGTAATTGAAGGAACGCCAATTTTTACTAGTGCTTGTAGTGATTGTTTGATTAAATTATTAGATGCCTTGGCTGTCCGCTGGATGGTCTGTAATTATTAATTTTATAATTTGACATATATAATTATGTATGTTATTTAAATTAAAATAAAATGTAAATTATAGGTTTAATAAAACAAGGGGCTTTCATTTTGAAGCACCCCCATTTTTCATAATAATAAAGAACCTATATAAAAAAAAATTCTCAAATTTACCACATTACCCTAAACACTTCTCCTTCACTCTCTACTTCAACTCCTCTCCCTTCCTTCTTCAAACTTCAATTTCAACCATAAATAAGGTAGAATTTTGCATTGTACAACCAATTTCATCCATAATCAAGGTAAATATGTTTTTTCTCATTAATTTTTATGCAAACAATTCATAATTTTTGAGGTTCGAGAACCAATTGTGTTAGATTTAGGGTTTAGGTTTATATAAGTGTGTAGATCTAAAAATTAGGGCTTTACATTGTAGATTTCACATTGTAAATTTAGGGAATCGGTTTTGGCCATGTTTGTTCCAGGTAGTCAACGATGCACCACCAACGGAGCGCCTTGTCGTTTGCGCGTTGTTCCCTGATGCCGTCGAGAGGTTGAAGACGATGTCCGGCCGTAACGGCCCGAACCCTTGTGATCGTAACGTTTAGATCCCTTCTGGCCGTTACGGCCAGATTCCTTCAGCCTTTTGGATTCTGTGCCGTCTCTTATGTACTGAGAAATCTGTATTGACCCTTTTGATTAACTGTTTCAGATGGGAGATAGGTCAATTCGTCATCGTCGTAGAGATGAACTGAGAGGCATGGTGTGTCACAGCCAGATCCTCAGATAGAGGGATTAGACAACATACAAGAAGAGCCGGTGGACTAGGCGCGGGCCCCGGCTCCCCCGGACCTGGTGGATACTCGTGATTATGGTACTGTGTATACTAGGCAGCGCCGACGGTGCTCTTCACATCCTGTTATGATTCATAGTGTTGAGCCGGAGGATTAGGTAGTACAGGCTCCGACTGATGCGCCCGTGAGTCGGGCTACGACGTCGACGCACACGAGTCAGGCTCGACGGTCGAGGACTGCGAGTTAGCCTTCACGGTCTCGCGCTAGAGGTCGAGGCCGGACTGATAGTACTCAGGCAGAGGCTACAGGTGGTGGAGTTGTTGCGACTCCAGCTGGTCCTTCGTCTAGCCAAGGACGTAGGAGATGCGCCGGCGGGCTGAACATTCATCCATTTCTGACCGGTCCTGCACCCGGTGGCCCGCAGATACCAGAGTTGCTATTTGGCTTTGAGGAGCATGTCTCCCACCACATCTATGTTGGCCGGGTACGTTATTTATATGTACACTTTTATTAACCTCATTTTATACGTTTGATCTTATTATGATTATTATTGCATAGGAGCGTGTTGGGTTTAGGATTCGTGGACGTACTTCCCAGTTGTCTAGTTGGTGGGCGGCTGAGGAGGGCGAGTGGATTGACATAGTTAGGGATAGTGGACTTGCTCATCTACAACACCTCATGTATAGCCGCGTTCATACTCCGTTGATTTTGGCATTTATCGAGCGATGGCAGCTAGAGACGAGCTCGTTCCATATGCCTTGGGGAGAGATGACGATCACGTTGCATGATGTGGCACTTATCCTCGGTCTCAGGATTGATGGAGATGTGGTTATTCTTCCGACTAATGAGCGGATACTGAAGCAGAGTGAGTTGAGGGATCTGCATATCTCACAGTTTCTTGAGCTGTTTGGGTTAGATGATGACTGGTTCAACAACAACTATGATAAGGGAGGGATAACACATGCAGAGTTGAAGGACGTATGCGAGAAGCGGACCCGTCGAGGGGTTGATCCGGCGATTCAAGCGACGGGTTTTCTGTTGTTTTTGCTGGCGTCCACATTATTTCTAGACAAGTCACAACATCGGATTCCTCTTTCATATATCGGCCTAGTGCGAGATGTCAGGGCATTCGATGACATGTCTTGGGGTTCAGCCTTGCTCACTTATTTGTACCGAGGGCTCGGTGAGTGCACACGATCGGGCGCCCGTCAAATGGTTGTTTGTACCACTCTCTTACAAGTAAGTGATGGTTTCTACTATGTCAATTATGTACATTAAAGAAGTCATTAATTCTCTTATAATTTATATGTAGGCTTGGATCTTCTTGTACTTCCCATCCTTTTGCCCTGTTGACGATCCGGATTGGGGAGGCGATGCACCATGGGCTGCGAGATGAGGCGATGGTGGGACACTTGATGCTATGCGCAACTTTAGAGTGGAGCTCGATCATATGACTGTGAGAGATGTAAGTATATAAAAAATACAACTTATAAATATTGTTTTGTTTATTACATAATCTATATTAAAAATGTTATACATTAGGTCGACTGGTTCCACGACGTGATATCTGTTCTTGATATCTTAGAGTCGTACATGCCTAATCGAGCCTCTAGGCAGTACCGCCGTATGCAGCAAATACCACGTCCCCCTATCATGCCTCGCACTGCCACACGACCAACATCCGTACGGAGTTACATAGTGGACTATGACATGTCTCGGTGGGTTTGGGATGCACAGAACTTCCACTTCATTAGTCTAGACCTCATGGGACCTCCAGTGACGGATGACCCGTCGGCTTGTTCCTCGGGTTATATGCAGTGGTATGAGCCTCGTACTCATATGTATGTGAGTTCACAAAGTGTAGAGCAGATATGTTTACAGCGCATGCAGCGGGTTGTGGGTTATCTTACACCATTTGCTATGGCTCCCGATCGAGATATGCACGAGGCCATTAGGAGATCTATTATTGATCTAGGAGGACGGTGGCCCCGCCAAAGGCCGGCCAGGGGAGTGGTTCCGGACCCCACGATGATGATGATTATCCCGTCATTTGATTTTTATGTTGTTTTGACTTATGATTCCTATGACTTATGTAGTATTTTCGTACTTGACGTTTGAATATTTTCAGACTTGGGTTGTATTTTTGTACTTGACGTTTAGGTATTTTCAAGCTGACGATGTTTAGACATGATTGAAAAATATGATTTCTATGACGTTTATGTATTTTTCGACGTTTTGAGTTTGATTGAATATGCATTATCGGAATTGAAATGTGTCGCCTAGGCAAATCAAAATGCCATTGCAATTAATTTGGTCAGAGGTGCCGGCCGTAACGGCCAATGGCGCACCGGCCATTATGGCCAGATCTAACAGTTTACATTTCGAAAACAGACAGTTTACAGAACAGAAAACAGACGATTTATAGCGTACATAACTTAGTTTAAAGTTATAGAGTAGTGTTTGTCATCCTATTAAGTCACCAAATCAAGCATAATATAATTTCCATCACCCTTGAACAAGTTCATATGGTCTTGGATTTCATGTAGTAGAAATAGTGCACTATTATCACATTTAAGCTTCCATAGTGAACAAAGATGCGGCAATGGCAAGTCGTCCGAGAAAGGCACCTATAATAGTACGACATTGTATAAGTTAGAAGGTCTTTAAACATATATACATGGATGGTTTAATAAATTTCTCTTACCGATATATACTAAGCTTCCTTTGGCAAGAAGCAAATTGAAATTACCCCATTGTCCAACTTGCCGGTCCTCGAAACTAACGGAAGGTAAGTTTGATTAATAGTGGTCCCCACACATGTCAAAGCGCAACTGAATTCCGTTGCAACCAAGGCGCCCATCTCTAGAAGTGTAAACCAATAATCGATGGGGGCGAATCCGTTATCAAAGAAATTAAGTCTTTGCCTCATTCTTTCAACCGTATGCTCATAGAAACTACCCCTAAACCACCATTCATGCTCATTGAGCGTATTAATCATGCTTTGATGCACTTCTCTCCAATTTTCTTGAGTGATGCCAAGAGAGTGTGCAACAGCTCTATAACCACAATTTCCGTCTTGCGCAATATATGAAAAACTAGTGAAGTATGGCCTCATACACATAGGGATGTCATCCATGTATCGGAAAAGTGCTCTGCGGGTGGGCGGTGTCAGGGGTGTTGGTGAAGCCTGGGGCACCCTCGAAGTACATGGTGTTAGGGGAGTTGGTGGAGTTTGGAGCACCATCGAAATAGTTGGTGAATTGGGGGTTCTCGGGTGTGTTGGTGGCTTGCCTCTAGGTTTCTTTGGCGGTGTTTCATTTAACTCCTTATCAACATTCTCCCAATCACTAAGAAATCTTTTGTTAGGGCTATTCTTGGGCCACCCCATATGCTTCTTCTTCTCAATTGCCGATTCTCGTGCAGTGGTCATCTCGAGGTAGACTATCATATACAACATTGGCACAATCATGTTGTAAATCGACAAATATTTGTGGAAATGTGTTCGTGTAGAAGTCATCCATCAAACATTTTACAACTCTGCCCTTGCACCCTTCAACATCCTCGTTCTGTACTACTCTCTCTATGTCAAGGGTCCTCCAAAACACGTGCACGACACTCAGAGGAATGGGAATCTCTAGATTCACATACCGTGCAATAGTATGGAAACAAGGCAAAACGTGTGTCACCGATCTAGTACATGTACACCTCATGTCAAGGAACGTACCTTCACCCTTACGGTACTCTTCTATTAGAAACTCCATGCACTTGTTAGAAACAACGTACTTCAACTGCTTAAAAACATTAATCGCTGCCAAATGAGACCGCGTCTTTAGACGACATGCATTGAAGGAGGCCTTTATGTTATTCACTTGGATTTGTAGTGATGTATGGAATAGGCTAAATGTTGTATCTAAATGGTTGTTTGCAGTCTCAATCCAATGTTTCAAGGATGAATGCGGTGCTTCTACCCTGCAATTCAGAATAACTATTAGCTCCCAAATGTTTAAAGGATGAGACCACATACCATGTTGTCTTTTAGGAAATATATGTGCATACCTATTTGTTGTATTACACTCAAATGTCAATATTGTGTCTGTCCAAGCAGAAACAAATCTTGTCCTGTATGGATCAAGCCATTGTTTTCTGACATATTGCAAAAGACGCGGCCACTTACACCATTTTCTTTCTAGCCTTGACAACTCCCTTTCATAGCCATCTATTGTCATTTCCTTAAACAATACCCAGAAATCATTCGAAAAGTATTTCGCACTTGTTGCATTCTTCATTAGACTCTTTGATCTAGCTTCAATATTCTTCTCAATGTGTTGCATACAAAGAAGGCGCTTCTATCTCGGAAACATCTTATCCAATGGCTTCATCAAAGCCAGCTCACGATCTGTCACCAAATAGGTAGGCTCAATCTGCGCGAATGCACAAAGCTTTTGAAGTTGTTCCACGACCCAAGCAAAGTTGTCCTCCCTCTCAAAGGCCAAGAAAGCTCCGACTACAGTGTAATTCAGCTATGTTGAGGTAAATCCAACAATTTTTAAGAAAGGCATACCGTACTTGTAGATTTAGCAATGGATTAGATGGGGGGATTTTAATTCTGTTGAAACCAGTCGTAATGGCCAGAGGCACAGGCGCGCCTGCTGTAACAGCCAGAGGCGCGCCGGCCGTTACGACCACAGGCGCGCCGGCCGTAACGGCCTCATGCACTCTGGCCGTTACGGTCATGTTCAACAGAATCTAAATTCGATGCATACTAAGTGCATAAAACTTAAAAATGAAGTGTATGACTTACTTATTTGTAGCGTAGGTGCAGTCGAGTACTAAGACGTAGGGAAATGCCTTAAGAAGTGATATCGAATCAGGACCGGCGAAGAAGACATCACTAGTCCTATTGCTTTTATCATCTAGTATGTGCTCCATGAAATAGTTGTTCTCCTTAGCTCGAAGGAAGAATTCTTGAACAACAGTTCGCCCCTCCAACCTAGCCTTCTTAAAACCATATCTTGTTGTGTATATCTGTTTCTTACTCGTGAAGTTCATTGGGAAATCTTTCAATGCCACTACAATTTGGGTCACGGTATAATTGCTTGATGTCATAGACTCCACCAACTTAAGCTTTTGGCCGGTGAGTATTCCAGTGAGTGCATGCCCATGCAAACTAGAATTTATCCTGTGGTTGTGAATTCCATGAACAACCTCAATCCTCCACGATCCTCTTGGACCCTCAATACAAGTCACTGCAAACTTACAACCATATTTCTTTGACTCAATGGTCTCTTGGACCTCCTTTACTTCTCTTTTCTTCGGGGTGTGAACCCCTTCTCTCTCGCATACCAACCAAGTCTTGCCAAGTTGACCAAATAGTGTAGACTTTTTTGTCCGCCAATTCGTATGCACATGTTATTTTGAATACCTGTTGTCTTAACCCACTATATGGCCTCCTCTCTGCTATCAAATATCCTATCTGTAGTAAATAACTCTGTATAATCGTCAGACTCTTGCACCACCTCCTCCACGGGTTCTATAAACTGTGGCATGTCTCTCAAAGATGGAAGCCCACGCCTTGCCACTGACCACTGACCCTATCTGTGTATAATCACTACTGTACTGATCGATCTGCATCTGAGCATATCCATTGTCGTACTGATCAGGATGCATCTGAGAGTATCCACCCCAATCACTTGCAACTGGCATCTGACTTGGATGCATCGACGGATATCCAATACTATACCAATCTCCAACAAACGGAATCGGTTCTGATTGCACCTGGGGACATCCATATGCAGAATTGTTGTATACGTGATCACTATGTCCATCTTCGGTCCTCAATGCATTAAGTCCAATGTAGACTTCATTATCTTCCTACAATGATTAAAAAAAACTTAAAATTTGTAAACTCTAGCCGTAACAGACAGAGGGCCCTTTGGCCGTTACGGCCGGGCACACTTTGGCCGGTACGGTTGGAGGCCCTCTGGCCGTAACGGCCACAACGCTTCTTTTTTTCAAAGATCAAATCTTTTTTGTCAAGAACACTTTGAAGTCCTAAACCAAAAGTTATGATCTTTTGTCAACAAAGTAATCATCTTTAACCTAGTTTTTTACTAATAATTATATAAATTTGCCTAGTCAATACATGCAAGATTAAACACACTTTTTTTCCTACTTCAAAACCATCTCAAGATAAACACGTAGTTTTACACAAAAAATAGATAAATATGGTAGAGTGAAGTGAAGTAGAGTGGTGGAAGAAAGATAAGATGGAACAAGCAAATAAAACATACCTCATTTTGATTGATGTTCAAGGCTTGATCTTCCAAATCCAGGAAGTATTAGTAATCACCATTGTTGTTCATTGTTGAAGAGTGATAAACATGGAGAGTTTTTGTTTTTTTGGAGAAGAGATGAAATGGAGTGAGTTGTTTACGGCTATGGAGAATTAAAAGCTTACGACGGAATGAATTAAGGTAGTTGAGTACATTTAATTCCTCGGTTTCAGAAAAAATCCAGCCGTTACGGCCAAAAGGCCCCCAGCCGTAACGGCCAGAAGACCCCCAGTCGTACCGGCCAGATGCACTCCAGCCGTTACGTCTAGGAACCCTCTGGCCGTTACGGCTGGGGACCTTCTGGCCGTAACGACTGGAGGGTGTGCTATTATGAAAAAGTGGCTCTTCTAATGACACTATGTCATTTAATGTTCTGATAACCCTATTCCATTTAATGTTCTGATGACACTATATTATCAGCTTTTCTTATGACAAGACCCATGCATACACATCATAAATTTAGAGCAATTTCTAAGCATAAAAGGAGACTTGATCTCCAACCTCAAACCTAAACCAGAATTCCATCTCCAGTTCATCCATGGCTCAAAGGAAAGCGTGTTCCTCACAAACCTTCCCCTTTGCTCCACCCCTCATCAACTTCTCCATCGTGCTCGTGCGTGGGGTTATGGAGAGAAGAACAAAATGGACCATGTTACCCGGGGGCACCCTAAGAAACGTGATCATATCCTGGAGCCAATCTGGCGAGGGCGTACCACCAGGATATTGCGGCTTTTTCTTGAACGACAACGATATAATAGATTGTATGTTAGCCAAAGAAACGGCCGCGCAGCTTCGCCTATTCGAAGGTGTTGAGATTCGGGCAGTTGATAATATTTCGCCTGAGAATTAATGTTGTTTGTTGTTTTTTCATGTTGAGACTTTAGAAGCAAGTGTTGTTTGTCATCCTCCAACCCAGTAAGTTATATGTCGATGTTTATTTCATTTAGAAGCAAGTGTTGTTTGTAAGTTGGTTGTTTGGAAGCAATGGAGTTGTTTGTTGTTTTTACACTTGAGTTTGGTCACTTAATAGCGCACGAAAAATGGTAAAGTTGAACATGCTAAATTTGTTAGGGCTTTAACAATCCACCCAAAGATCCAAAATGTAATCATGTAGATACATACATAGATATATAAAGTAGATAATACATAGATACATACATTAACTTAAAACCTAAAAACAAAACCCCGGCTGTTTCGGCCAGAGGGTGTCCAGTCGGTACGGCCAGAGCGCCCCCAGCCGTAACGACTAGAGCGCATCCAGCCGTTACGGCTGGGGGCTCTTTGGCCGTACGGGCTGGGCACCCTCTGGCCGTAACGGCTAGAGGGTGCGCTATTATGAAAAAATCCGGGTGCGCTATTCGGAAATCCAGTAAAATAATGAGCAAAACAATGAGTAATATTGCTCCACGCAGTGCATTGCATAAGATTCCCTATAATCATAAATGAATAAAACTATGTTAAGAGAAAAGTTTTTTACAAATTGGGCCTCCAAATATGTCATGTTTTACCTTAATGTCAGAAATCAAGAATTTCGTACTTAGATATTTCCCATATGCATTAGTTGCATCCCACTTTTCTACATAATATCACTTCAAGCTCATGATGAACACCATCAGGCAGTTCATCAAGTGTGCAAATTTTGGGTTGTTCTTGTGTTTTGTTAGCCAAGGGTGACAACTTTTGGGTCTCCATGGATGGACCTGCAACTATTTTTCCTGCAAAATATAAAACAAAATTAAAAGGAAATGTTTGTTCCTAATATTTGCAAGATTGTAGTATGAAACCAAAACAGGAAGAAGAGGCAACCTATATCGTATCTTGAAATGGGTCTGCAAGCGGAATCTGAAAGGCAATCTATGACTGGCTGAATGAAAGGTAAAGGCTTTGACTTTGAGGCTATGACTATTTATACAGTGCAGGGGTTTCTAATGTTTGGGAAGGGGAAATAGTAAGTGTTTATTATGTTGTTAAAACATTAAGGAAGGAAGCTGAAGGGAGTATGATGACAACATTGATAGAGGAATTTGAAAAGCTAAAAGATTGAACCTAGAGTATAAAATGCTGATCGTAGAAGTCGGAAAGGTCAAACTCATTAAGGATCTTATTACTTTTAACCTCCCTTTTTAGTAGGATAATTAGTCTTTTAACCTCCCTTTTTTAAATGGATTGAATATGGAGAATATGATAGGATATATTAATAGGATAATTAGTTTGCATTTAAAAAATATAACATTTATTGGTCTTGAGAGAGATAGTTTTTATAGTTGTAAAAACAAAAATATAATTAATTAACTAAAAAATTGAGCATTTATTTGTCTATTGAGGGACAACTTTATATGTTGTATAGAAGCTATTAAACTTAGAAATTCCAGGTTTTATAAATTATGGAAATTTATAAAGTTTGGTTGAAATTAAATTCTTATGAATTTAAATCATTATCTTTTGTTGAGTAGAACTTAAAAATTCATGTAAATTTATGAATATTACTATTTTAACCTCTATCTATTTTTTTGATACAGGTAAGAATTCGGAGTACCAAACATGCTTGGTAGTCCGAGAGGTCGTTAAGAAAACGACAACCGTGAATGGCTAAGAGGGTAAACAAAAGAGCCAAATAAGGCAAGTAGAAATGACTAAAAGGGTACAAATCCTCAAAAAGAAGAGCAAAATAAAATCGGAATCGGTTTGAGTAAAGCACTAAAATGAGTAGCGCCGCATGCAACAGGTCAACCCATCACGGGGTGTGCGAAATGGATAGCTGACGTTCCCTCCATCGAGATGAAGGATCTTCAGAAGCCTTAGAGCACCAAGTGACCTGACCTAATACAACTCGGTCCGATACGTACTGACCACAACTCCAGCTCATCAAAAAATAAGTACATAAATTGAGTGCGAGCCATCCTACAAAAGAAAAAAAAGCAACCTTGCACCGCAAGTACAAATGCTTGCAATGCAAGTAAATCAAACTTGCAACGTAAGTAAGCCAAGCTTGCAGGACAAGAACATTGGCTTAAAGGCTAAAAAACATTGGCTTCAAAGCAAAAGATAATGATAGGGTAGATAGGGAATAACATGGCTAATGAAAGTAAGTTCTCCATCTTTTAATTTCACAAGTAATGAACTAATATCTTATTAAAGTTTCAAGAAATAGATAACCATGACAATATCAAGAGATAATTTGCATAAGGAGAGTAAATCACACAAGAAAATCAAGGCTAAAATGCTCACTAGGTAAATTTTGTTGGATTGCAATTAACTTCTACCTAAAGTCATATGTGCTCGATTACATCGATCATAAGCTAAAGATTTCACACAAAAACAACTTCATGGTAGACTTGGGCTAAACTATCCAAACACGCCATATGAATTACATGATCTAGCAAGTCATTACTATCATAGAACTTCTAAGTGAGGTTTCATCTGTCCTAAAATCTTTTTGTTTTTTATAAAGAAAAACATCTAAAAACACATAAACCAACATTACAAGAAAAACACATAAAGAGCATGAAAAACACAAAAACACATCATGAGTTTTCTTTTAATTCCCCACCCCATACTTAAAACTAAGCAGTGTCCCCACTGTAGGAAACACAAAAAAGTAAAAAAAGAATAGGGAAAAGAAAACGAACTCACAAAGTCATCGGCGAAAACATCTTGAAGCAATCTTGAAGAGAGAGAGAGAGGATAACTGACGGTCCGGTGGAGATGGAAACTGAGACTCCATCCACGTCATGAACTCAACGATCGACTACCAGCGCTCATCACTCGTCTCCCGATGATCGTCGTTTGCCCTCCAGCGTGCGTCGTCCATCCTCCGCTGCTGCTCATACTAGTCATGAAACTGGCTGACCCTGTCGTAGATCCGGTACTGGCCGAACTGGAGCCTATCCATCCGCTAAGTAAGGTCGTCAACCCATGGGGGCGGGGCCTCGGAACTCGAGCTAGCATCTCCAGGATAGAGGATGTGATACGTAGGGAGATCCTCAGAATAAGGGTCGTTACCGACTCCATGAGCCTCGGTACCGATAGGGGTAGTGTATGCATATGAGTCGTTACCTACCCCATAGGTGTCGAAACCAGCCTAATCATTGTAGGCGTATGCGTCGTTACGGACCCCATAGGCATCGATAACGACCTCCTCAGTAGGTGCCAGCTCGTGAATGTCCTCATCTCTTGGGTACCGGAACTCTCTCCTCCTCAGCGACGGCTGTTCTTCAGGTCTAATGGTGAGAGGAAAGGGCACAAGGGACCACATCTCATACCAGATAGGGAGGTACGAGAGCATTGATGCACGCAACCACCACACCAGTTCGAGATCCAAACACCCTGGTACCGAGCAAAATTTGTGCTTTTTCGTTACCGATCCAAAACCTCGTTACCGATCCCAAATCATCCTTAATTTCTTCTATTTCTCAAGATCCGGTATGATTTCTCAACCTTAATCTTTTATTTCAAATTTATTTGAGCATATATGGTGATTTTGGTTGATTTGCATTTCTAGATCTAGATCTAGGTCGAAAATTTCATGCATAAATTCTTGCCTCTTCGCTGAGATTTGGTGTTATTTATTAATGAGACAATGATTTTATATGTCTAGGTTGAATTAGTTTCAATTTATTGGCATGATTTGATTTGTTCTTGTAAGGACTAGATCTACACCTTGTTTACGCTATTTTGGCATGTTTAATGGGATGATTTTTGATTAAGTATGTGGTTTTTTATGTTTGGTATCTCTTGATTATGGTTGTGAATTTGCTAACATGTGGAAATTGTTGGGTATTTGCTGGTTCGAAGATGAAATTTCGACTCGATCTATTTTTGGGCAAGTTGCAGGTGCCTCGGTAGCGACACCCTGTGGGTCGTTAAGGACCCCTGTTTTCACCAGAAAGTCGAATTACATACAGGCCCCTCGTTACCGACCCCACCGGTCGGAAACGACCTTGCAAACTTGTTGAAACTTGATTTTTGCCTGACTTTGGTCGCAATTCTAGGATGTAACTTGGTTTATTTATGCTTGATTGATTAAAACCTTTGATTGATTATGCATGATAACTTTGTTCTCCTATTTATTTAGCATGCAAATATGAATTTTAGGCACTTGTGTTCGACTTAAGTATGGGGTCATGTGGTTCCTTTGATTTTTGTAGAAATTACCTTGGACATTTTTGAATGTGCAGGACCAAATGGCAGGCACAAGCAGAGCAAGCAAGAGATCCAAGAAGCAAGCTCCACCAAAGATGGATGAGGTTCTACTAAGGTCTAATTCGGAGATTTCCATATTCAAGTTGTTGCTTGACTGACCTTTCAAGACAAGATGGTTCTCCCGAGCTGATGGGGAGCGGTTGGGCATCGATGAGGATATTCGACAGGCATTAGACCACATCGGCGCTGCACACATTCTGAACGCCACTGACCCTCATTACCCTGCTCTCACTGGTGAGTTTGTGGACACTCTCAAGATCAACATTGATGATCCAGATTCTGATGGAGAGGTTAGGTTCCAACTTGGGAACCAGCTCTGTGCCTTCACCTTGGAGGAGTTCAATGAGCTCCTTGGGTTCCCTAACCCTGATGTGGGTTACAAATTCCCTAACGACTTCAAGCTTCATGAGACCTGGGGATATTTGACGGGCCAACCTCATTGCCCTCAACATGCGCTTCCTGGCAAGGATATTGCCAACCCCTTATTCTATATCATCTTGAGGATCTTAGGAAGTACCATCTGGGCCAAGAAGGAGATGTCTCAGCCCACAAGGAAGGAGCTGGCATGTCTACATTGCATGCTATTCCTGGAGCCGACCCCTATGAACCTAGGGTATGAGTGGCTAAAGCATGCTGTGGAGTACAAGACGAAGACAGAGGAGCTAATGGTCGGTGGTATGATTACCCGTATTGCTAGGGCGTTGGATGGGGACCTCTCACTCTACACAGAGAGACCAACACAATTGATCGACACCAACTATTTGATATCATCTTCAATCTTGAGGAGGAGGGTTGAGGTTTATGAGACGAAGTGCAACAACAGATATATGGTGGTGACGGAAGAGAAGGTGGAGCTCTTGTACCTTCCCAGCTGGTATGAGACATGGACATCCACACCTTTCCCTCTCGCCAACAAACCCGAAGCTGAGCCGTCACTAAGGAGGAAGGAGTCCCGGTTCCTGAGGGACGAGGAGTTCCACGAGCTAGCCGCTACTGAGGACCGCGTTAACGAGCCCTACGGGTTCAGTAACGAGGCCTATGACCACACTAAGCAGGTCGGTAACGACCCCTATGGGGTTGGTACCGAACCACATTCACACCCAGCCCAACACGATACCGAGGACTCTGGGTTCAGTTAAGGGCCTTTCACTAAGCAGTACCCGACCTACTGAGTTCATCATCCAGGTGACGCCAACTCGAGTTCCACGGCTCCGCCCCCATGGGTGGATGATATGGTTCACAGGATGGAGAGGTTGCAAATGAGCCAGTTCCAATACTACTATGAGCGGAAGAGGAGATTGGATGAAGCGCGCTGGAATTCAAACGATGATCGCTGGGCACAGAGTGATGAGCGCTGGCAGTCCACTGCTGAGTTCATGCAGAACATGGAGAGCCATTTTCCACCACCTCCTTATTGATTCTCTCTCTCTCTCTCTCTCTCTCTCTCTCTCTCTTCTGGATTGCTTCAAGGATTGTTTCAAGGATGCTTCAAAAATGACTTTGTGAGTTCGTTTTCTTTTCCCTAATCTTTCTTCTTTGTGTTTTCTACAGTGGGGACACTGTTAATTTTAAGTATGGGGTAGGGGAGGAAAAGAAAACTCATGTTTTGTTTGTGTTTTTTTATCATGTTCTGTTTTTATATGTTTTCATGTGATGTTGGCATAGTTGTTTTAGTAGCTTTCTTTCTTAAATAAAAAAAAAATTTAGGATGGATGATACCTTAGCTTAGAGTCCTATGATAGTAATGACTTGCTTAATCATGTAATTCCTTTGACATGATTGGATAGTTTATCCCGATTCTTTCATGAAAAAGTTTTTATATGAATTTTTAGCTTGTGATATAATTGAGCACATATGACTTTAGGTAGAAGTTAATTGCAATCCAACAAAAATTTACCTTGTGAGCATATTTTTAGCATTCACTTTTCTTGTGTGATTTTACTCTCCTATTGCATATTATCTCTTGATATTGCCATGGTTATTTATTTCTTAAAGCCTATATGGGATGCTAGTTCATTACATGTGGAATTAGAGGATGGAGAACTTATTTTCATTAGCCTTATTATTCCCTATCTACCCTTATCATTATCCTTTCTTTTTGAAACCAATGTTTTTGAGCCTTAAAGCCTATTTTAAAGCTCCACAAAATTATTCCCTAGCCAATGTAAGCTTGACCCTATCCGGGGATTAGGACTTAGTGTTGGTTATGATTGATTTTGCTGAGTGAGATGTGTTGGCTCAAAGTGTGGGGTAAGTAAGGGATAAGTATTATGGGAGTCTCATTGTTGATCAAATTCAGTTAAAAAAAGAGGATTTTTTGGCTTAAAAGGATGCACAACTAGTAGTGGAAAAAGAAAAGAAAAGAGGAAGACGAGAAAAATTCCTGAAATCGTTACTGAGCTTCCCAGAAAAAAAAAAGAAAGAAAAAAGCATGGAAAAAAGAAAAAAAAGGAGTGTGTGAATAAGTGCAAAAAAAAGCCAGGAATTCCTTTCTATATTTAATGAGACTTAGTTGGGATATATTGGGTGATGAAAGAGATGGGAAGTGTGCTTAATGTTTCAGTGAGTTTGGTATGTTGTTTTTTAAAAGAGTTTTGGTGAGTTGTGTTGTAAGTTTAAGAGTCTTGATCTCAGATTTTTAGCACCACATAACCAAAATAACTCCACACCTTATTGTCATTACCAAGCCCCATTACAACCCGACCGAATGGAGTCTTCTATGAAGTCTTCCATTGAGCCTAAGTTCTCTTGATAACTTTGCATGTTTTGACATCTTTGGTAGAGAGATTGGCAATATAAGTAACAATATCTATGAGTTTTTGTATATAGGATTGAGGTGAGAGATGTCTAAAAGCCTAAACACATGAGATTTGAGTGAAACACATAATTCCTAGTGAGGTTGGATTGTGATTGCTTGTGCTTATTAGTTGCTCATATATGTGTGATGCCGTTTAAGTCACTTGTCTATTTTTCACTTGTGCTGAAATTGTTTTTTGATGAGGGCTAATACTTGATAGATGTGTTATTGGTTTTGATTCTTGTTTAGTAATTGCTTGAGGACAAACAAGTCTAAGTATGGGGTATTTTAATGTCCCTGTTTTTAGCCTTGTTTTAGAGTATTTTTCTAGGTTTTTGAGTCATGTTTAGTTGTGTTTTTGTGTGTGTTGTGTGTCTTTTGCTTTAGTTTTCATATTTTGTGAAAAGTGTGAAAACTACGCAAGTTTTGTGTTATCTTGTAGTTTTTCGAGTAGATATGAATCATTCAAGAGCATCATGGGAGTGGAGCAAGGCGAGGGAGGAAGGTTTGAAGTTGTTGGAAGAAGACCCAAGAAGATCCAAAGAGGAAAAGTGAAGAACAAGAGAAGAATAAATCAGAAACAAGCTCGTTACTAACTCAGGAGGGGTCGGTACCGAGGTCTTCAGGAAGACAGAATCAAGAAAATCAGCAAAGACGTCCTACCGACCCTGATGGGGGTAGTTACCGGGGTTACTCTGTGTCGGTAGGCGACGCTAACTTGTATTTTAATGAGAATATTCCGATATCTTTTTAGATAGATAGTTTTATATCTTTAAGGACAATTTTTTTAGATAGATTTCTCTAGTATTTAATCCTTTGTTTGGACAAGTTTTGGGAGGGTTCTATCATCTAATTTTCACGCACGTTTTAGAGAGTTTTTTGGGACGTGTTTTTAGAGGATTGTTTAGAGCACAAGGAAGATTTGTGGGAGTTTTTCTTTGTGTTCTTGTTGGAGTTGGAAGACAATTGTGTTTGTGAATTCAAGTAAGTTCTTAAGTTTAAATCAAAGACATGTTTGCCTTTAATTCTCTTGTTTATTCTTCAATCATGAGTGAGTAGTTCTCTTATTCTAGGGTTGGGGTAAAAACCCAACATAGTTGTGCATGATGATAGTATGAATGTATGATTTGAGTGCCTTTGATCTTGTTTCTACTTGTTTGTGCTTATACTTTGATGAAGATTGAAGTTAATTCATGTTTATGACTTGATCGAAAGAAAAGGTTGTAAATTTGAATAGGGATAAAGTTTGAAACGAAACTAGAGAACTTTAGATTGTGATAAGTAGATATAAGTGAATTGATTTATGAAAGTTGATTAATTTGCTTATCCTTTCAATGAAAGTTGCTTACTTGTGTGCAAAGGCATGATCTTTATTATTCATATGATTTAATATGCATGGCTATGTAGTGCTAAACCCTAAATCCTAGATATTTTCTCGCTTGTTGAAAAATCATCGTTCTTAGTTTGCCTCGTTACCGACCCCTTCAGGATCGGTACCGAACCTCTCAGTGAATGACAGTTTCTTATTGCTTTTATTTGTTCTTGTTTCGGTTGTTGCATCTGTTTGTTTGCTTTTCGTGTTTTAGTATAGTAATTAAACATAGAGTTCTCTTCCCGTGGATGAACCTGACTTCGATGTACTTAGTGGGTTCTTGATCTATAAATTTATTTGTTGGTCAAGAAACCCTATCAACAAGCTCCACCCTCTCCTCTGTCAGAATCATGGTCCGACCGTTGTATATGGATTCATAAACATCGTCCCTCTTCCTCAAGATCGAGGTCTGCAACAAATAAGCGGTGTTGATCAACTGAGCCTGTCTAGTTGTGTAGGGCGACAAGTCAACATCCAACGCTCTAGCAACTCGGGCAATCATACCACCAACCCATAGCTCCTCTGTCTTCCCTTTGTAGTCTATAACATGCTTGAGCTATTCCCTATTTATACATCGTCCATCTGGCGTGTAGCCTGCCTCTTGGACCTCTTGATGGATCTTCTTGTGCCTACCATTTGTCCTGCATATTCAAAAATTTCCAAGATAATCTCCATATAAAACAAAGGAACGACACGACCCCATACTTAAGTCGAAAACAAGTGCCTATAATCACTCAAACTTCATAATTGCATGCCAAATAAATAGGAGAACAAAGCTATCATGCATAACAATCAAGCATAAATGAACCAAGTTACATCCTAGAATTGCAACCAAAGTCATGCAAAAATCAGGTTTCAACCAGTCTGTAGGGTCGTTACCGACCCACAAGGGGGTCTTTACCGAGGCACCTGTTTCAATTTCAACTCACTAGTGAGTTTTTAGGGTCGTTACCGATCGACAGGGGGTCGGCACCGAGCCACCTGTAACTCGCCTGAAATAGATCGACGCGAAATTATGACTTCGAATCAGCAAATACGCAACAATTTCAACATCTTGGTAAGTTTCCAACCACAATCAAGAGATACCAATCACAATAACCCCATACTTAGTAAAAAATCAGCCCTTCAAACAAGCCAAAATAGTGTCAACAAAGTGCAAATCAAGTCATCACAAGAACAAGTCAAATCATGCCAATAAATTGAAACTAATTCAACCTAGACATAGATAATCATTGTCTCATCAATAAATAACACAAAATCTCAACGAAAAAGGCAAGAATCAAGCACAAATTTTTCGACCTAGATTTAGATCTAGATATGCAAATCAACCAAAATCACCAAATATGCTCAAATAAATTCTAAATAAAAGATTAAGGGTGAGAAACCATACCACAAATCCGAGAAATAGGAAGAAAGTAAGGGAAATCTGGGTCGGTAATGAGGTTTTTGTGGATCGGTATCGAGCAAGGGCTTATGGAGGTTCGGTACCGGGCTGTTTGGTCTCTTGACTGGTGCGGCAGCGATGGCGGTGGTGCAGCAGCGACGGCGGTGGTTCTCAGTGGTGTGCGAACGCGAGAGAGAGAGGGGAGGTTGGGTTTGGGAGCTCGATAACGAAGGGGAAGGGAAGTTGTGGGGAGTAATAGGGTAAAAATAAAAAGGAAAAGGGTTTAAGTACTTACCTCAAGTCGGTTGAAAATTTTTTTGGAAATTCCTGAAGGGATGGGTACCGACAGGGGAGAGGTCGTTACCGACCCACCTGCTTGTTCGCCGAATTTTCTTCGTTGTTGCTTCGGTGTCGGGCTTACCCTAATTGTTTCCTTCTCCTTTTTAGCACGCATTCCTCCACTTTTTGTACCTAAGTCACTTCATAAAAACATCTATCCCGACTACACTAATCTATCCTAAAAACAAGTCAAAAGAAAGCTAGCAAAAAGATCTAAGAAACAAAAAACTAAAAGCGTATTGCCTCCCGTAAGTGATAAATTTAATGTCTATAGCTAGACATGACATACCTTAGCTCAATTTGAGGAAGTCAAAGCCCAGGTGGCTCTAATTTCCTCGTCTGGGTCAGCTCTCTCAAAATATTTTTTCAAACGGTGGCCATTGACTTTAAAGGTGGCTCCATCATTGTCCATTAGATCTACCGCTCCATGGGGATAAATGTGGTAGACCACGAATGGCCCACTCCATCTCGATCTCAGCTTCCCTAGAATACACGGAGTCTAGAGTTAAAGAGAAGTACCTTGTCGCCGACCTCATAGGTCTTTGGCACCAATTCTTGCCATGCCACTTCTTAGTGCGCTCCTTGTAAATTTCGGCGTTCTCGTATGCCCTTAGCTTTAACTCCTCTAGTTCTTGCATGTCCATAAATATTTTTGCTCCGGCCTTATCGAGATCCATGTTGAGCTCCTTGAGTGCTCATAATGCCTTGTGCTCTAACTCGACTGGCAAATGGCAAGACTTTCCATAAACTAGATTGTAGGGAGTGGTGCGCATGGGTGTCTTGTACGCCAACCTATATGCCCATAGAGCGTCATCAAGTTTGGATGACCAATCTTTCCTTGAGCGGGAGACCGTCTTCTCCAAAATGCTCTTGATCTGCCTGTTTGAAACCTCCACTTAGCCACTAGTTTTGGGATGATAGGGTATTGCCACCCTATGAGATACCCCATACTTAGCCAAAAGAGCTTCAAAGCTCCTCTCTATAAAGTGCGATCCACCATCACTAATAAGAACTCGTGGCACTCCAAACCTGGGAAAAATGTTAGTTTTCATAAACTTAGCCACAGTTTTTGCATCATTATTCTGTGTAGCAATGACTTCCACCCATTTAGAGACATAATCAACCGCTACTAGGATGTACTTATAGGGACCCGATGAAGGGAAAGCTCCCATAAAGTCAATACCCCAAACGTCAAAAAGCTCGACCTCTAGGATCCCAGTAAGTGGATTCTCATGCCTCCAAGTAATGTTCCCAGAGCGTTGGCATTCATCACAGGACGTCACGAACTCTTGTACGTCCCTGAAAAGAGTTGGCCAATAGAGACCACTTTGAAGAATCTTCGCCGAGATCTTGAATCATTTTGCGTGACCGCCTGTTGGGAGAGTGTGACAGTGAGGGATCACACTCTCTATCTCCTCTTTTGGAACACAATGTCTAAAAATGTGATCACTTCCTTGCTTGAACAAGTAAGGATCATCCCAATAGTATTGCTTGACGTCATGAAGGAACTTCTTCTTTGCTTGTGGGGACCAACCCTCGGGAATTTCACCTCCTACAATATAGTTAGCAAAATCCGCAAACCAAGGGTCTTTGACCCTCTAATAGCTTGTATAGAGTGAATAGAAGTAGAAGAAAGAGATAAGAGAAGATCTGTATCGGAAATAATTGAATAAGAGTGAGAGAACGTCCTTGTAAGAGTCGTTACCGAATTATGGAGGGTCGTTACCGACCTTGTTGTTTTAGTCAGTGCCTCGGTAAAGAGCTCTTTTGCCTTGGTAACGCTGCCTCTAGCGTTGTGCTCCAGTCTCAAAGAAGGGTCAGTACCGACCCATGTGAGGTTGGTAGGCCCTTCGGTACTACACTCAGCAACCTCATTCAGCATGAGGTGCTCATCCGGGCGGGAGTCGTTGATTGGCATAGCATTGCTGGACTTTGTGATGTGCTCAATTGGTAGTCTAGATAGGTGATCGGGTACGAGGTTCTCTGCTCCTTTCTTGTCTCTAATCTCATGATCGAATTCCTGTAATAAGAGCATCCAACAAAGTAGCCTAGGTTTGGCATCCTTTTTATCCATTAAGAATCTAACGGCCTCATGGTCAGCATAAATAATCACCTTAAAGCCTACCAAATATGAACGGAATTTTTCAAAAGCAAACACCACGGCAAGGAATTCCTTCTCCATCATGGTGTACTTACTCTGCGCCTCATCAAGTGTCTTACTTGCATAGTAGATGGCGTGGAGCTTTTTATCCTTCCGTTGCCCAAGCACTGCACCAAGTGCATAGTCGTTGGCATCACACATGATCTCAAAAGGGAGCATCTAGTCTGGGGGTTGTATGATAGGAGCTGAGGCAAGTGCTTCTCTTAACCTGTGAAAAGCTTCAAGACATTTTGGTGACAACTCAAACACTACATCTTTCATTAGGTTAGTCAAAGGTTTGGCTATCTTAGAAAAATCCTGAATAAATCTCCTGTAGAAGCCTGCATGTCCTAAGAAACTCCTAATGTCTTTTACAGAAGAAGGGGGAGGTAGTTTCTCAATAAGCTCAATTTTTGCTTTGTCTACCTCAATCCCTCTCTTAGAGACGAGATGTCCCAGCACAATTCCCTCTTGAACCATAAAGTGGAATTTTTCCAATTTAACACAGGATTGGTCTCCTCACATATTTTAAGAACTGTAGCAAGATTAGCAAGACATGCATCGAAAGAAGAACCATAAACAGAAAAATCATCCATTTTTTTTAATAAGGAAAGAAATTAGGGTGACCACTAACAGGCTAGTGATCGCCCTAGAGCATCCTGACGGATGAGGGTGAGAAACCCTGGGTCAAATGCGAGCGGGATGGAAGAGACGCGTCGGAAGGATCCTGCGATGAAATCCGCCACAGAATTGCAGTCCCGACCAGCATGAGAGATACTCCAATCCTAAAACCGGGCCAACAGGCAGTGGATGTCCGAACGCAGAAGCTCAATTTCCCACGGGCAACGCCAGTCGCCAAGTACGGCCTTGACCAGCTACAAATTATCGCCTTCGATTTGGATCCTGGGAATGCCACGTCGGATGGCCTCAAGAAGTCCCTGGCGCAATGAACACCTCTACAATATCCTCTATCATGTTAGAAAGATAGCCATCATACATCCTTGAAAAATTGCAAGGGCGTTGCAAAGCCCAATGGTATTCTTATATAAGCAAAAGTCCCATAGGGACAAGTAAAGGTGGTTTTCTCTTGATCGTCAAGATGTATGGGAATCTTTCAAAAACCGCTATAGCCATCTAGATAACAGAAATAATCATACTGGGCTAAGCGCTCAAGAACTTGATCAATGAAAGGAAGTGGAAAATGATCTTTCCTAGTTGTGTTATTCAACTTCCTATAATCAATGCACATCCTCCAACTAGTTGTGGTCCTAGTGGGGATTAACTCTCCCTTTTCATTTTCTATTACAGTCATTCCACCCTTTTTAGGGACAACATGGACCGGACAGACTAACCCATTGGCTATTCGAAATAGGGAAAATAATCCCTGCACCAAGTAGTTTCAAAATTTCTTTTTTAACCATATCTTTCATGTTTGGATTAAGCCTACGTTGATGCTCTATGGTGGGTTTATGATTGTCCTCTATGTATATTATATGCATGCACAAAGAGGGTGAAATGTCAGTTATGTCATCAAGGGAGTAGCCAATGGCTTTTCTATGAGTCCTAAGCACATAAATCAATTTCTCTTACTTCTTCATCATTCAGTTTAGAATTGATGATAACAGGGAAGGTAGAGTTAGGACCAAGAAATTCATACCTTAGAGAATCTGGAAGTGGCTTGAGCGTTGGAGTAGGCTCAGTTGGGATGAGAATGGGCTCTTCATGTTCCGTCTTCAGAATATCTCCAAGGTAATCTCCATCTTCAAAAGCCAGTAGCTTGTTGTCGTTTGCCAGAAGGGTCGGTATCGACCCATGGGGGGTCGGTAACGACGCTGCAGAAATCGTTAACTTGTCACTTCCTTCCAGAAGCCTCGATAACGACCCATGGAGGGTTAGTATCGATGCAGCAGAATCAAACTCCGTCCTTCTTCTGCTCGAAAATGCCTCCAAAGCTAGTAACCTCTCAATCAGGTCCCCACATTCAATGTAGTCTGTGTGGGTGTAGAGCATTTTGACCTCAGCTTCACTTTTTTTGGTGAATGGTAAATTCGATTAAGTAGTAAAACCCCTAAAAAGGGTGGTACAATCTTCTATACAAAGATCATGAACGGGTAAGCACACAAACCCCCCCAACCATGAGAACAAAACGTACATGGAGAGACACACAGGCCTTCCATACTACGCCTACAAACAAACACTACAAAGTCTCAACCTTACAAGGAGGATAGATATCATGGAGCAACCTAAAAACATGAGTCAAGATCAACCGGGGTACAACCTCTTTCGGGACGAGGTTCCTATCAAAGACTTGTGCATTCCTCGCTTGCCAAACATAGTAGACCGTGGCGGAGAGAGCAAACACACGGGCGCGCTCAAGGCAATCGCGGCCACGGGCGCGCCGGCGTAGCCACCGTAAAGTGCGACGCACCGAGGACGCCTCGGCCGGTATCATGAATCTAACTCGGATCTCGCGCCAAATGTCTTGTGTGTATGGGCACTCAAAAAACAAGTGGTCATGGGTCTCAAGCTTGGCTCCACACAATTTACACCCCGGGTCATTGTCAAGGAAAAGAAGTCGATCATATGTAGATAGCCTCCCTAGGTTACCTAGCCATAAAATGAACATGTGTTTGGGGGTATTGTGTTTTGCCCACAACATCCTATTCCAACTCACAACCGGCCTTCTTTCCCTCATTGCATCATAGGCGTGTGCCACTCGGAAGCGTCCTCCCTCACACCAACTCTCAAGCAAATCCCCGACTCCAACCTCTCTTCCCTCGAGGTTCACAATCAACTTTTTCGCACCAAGGATGGCCTTTACCAAGGGAGAGTCTTTTTTGTGTGGTTCCCAATTGAGAGGTTCAACAACTTCAAGGTATCTATGATTTACCCATCTAACCCATAGGCTATCTCTCATATCTTGAATGTGCCAATAGTGCTTGAGCATAAAACTTTTGTTCCAAGTTTTGATGCCTAAGAGGCCTAACCCACCCTCCTTTTTTGGTACACAAAGATCAACCCATTTCAACTGTGGCCTTCTCCAAAGGAAATCCCAACATAGGCTAACCAAACGGTTTAGGACAACGGTGGAAATAGGAAGGATAGAAAGCCAAAAAACCTCGACCCCTTGGAGAACCGAAGCTATCAACTCTCTTCTCCCGGCAAAGGAAAGACTCTTTTTTTCCCACTTGTTTAGTTGCCCACCCATTTTTTCAAGGAGAGGTTTGTAGTGTAAGGCTTGAAGACCATGGGGGAAAATAGGAATTCCAAGGTAGCGAAAAGGAATGGTCCCAAGCTTGAACCCGGTGGCATCCACAATCGGCCCTCTCTCATGCTCTGGAACCGAGCCAAAGAAAATGGAAGATTTGCTCACATTCATGGCTAGACCGGACATTAAATGGAACCTCTTCAAACAACTCATGAGGATCCTCACCGATCCCAAGTCCCCCCGGCAAAATAACACAACATCGTCGGCAAACAAAAGGTGGGAAAGCTTTAAACTCTTACAATTTTGGTGGAAGTGGAAGGAGCTTCTAGAGGTCTCTTTTTTAAGGAGGCGGGAAAGAAATTCCATACACATAACAAAAAGGAGAGGGGAGAGGGGGTCACCTTGTCGGAGCCCACGCTTGTCGGGGAAGAAGCCATGTATGCCTTTGTTGATCTTGATTGAGTAAGTTGTGGTAGAAACACACTCCATGATCCAGGAAACAAACCTCGAAGGACATCCAAGGCTAGTGAGGGCAAACCTTAGGAAATCCCACGAGATGGTGTCATAGGCCTTGGCGAGATCCACGTTCAAAAAACATCTCCGGGTCTCTCTTGTGATGTTGTACTTCCTTAAGAACTCTTGCAAAAGAAAGATGTTGTCCGACATTAACCGACCCTCCACAAAGGCGCTTTGGGCCGGATCAATGAGGGCACCAAGGAATTTGGCAAGGCATAGTGTCATGACCTTGGAGATGATCTTGTATACCACATTGCAACATGAAATAGGCCGAAAATGCTCCACTCTATTCAGCTCTTCAACTTTAGGTAAGAGGGAAATGATGGTATGGTTGAATTGTCAGAGGAGTTTCCCATTTGTGAAGAATTCCTTGACTGTCGCACATGCTGTTGATTTTGCTAGTAGGGTAATGTAAGCAAACAAAAATTTATTTGCATTGATTGTTGAAGTGAAAGTCGACCCTTGTTCATACAAGGCACTTTGAGTAGACCTCGAAAGGTAATCTCATGAGTAGACTCATTCAAGAGTAGTCTCGTTGGGTGTAGGCCCTAAGGCAATCACCATCGACCCACTTTACATGTTTCATTAAGTTACTTGGATAAAGGCTACGAGTCACGGGATGAGATCCCGCTTTCCTTCAACGTATATTGCCCCTATTCCATGCCAAGGGTTCGTGCAATACCATTGTGGGATAAAACGTACCAAAACGAAATAATAGGCGTGTTGTCAAGACACATCTATTAAGAACAACGTACCTTATTCGAGTTCCATGATTCCGCTTCATTCTTCACTTGAACAAAGTCTTCTTCCCAAGACATTTGTGGTTCATCCTTCACTCGAACGAACTCCTTGTCCAATGCCTCTTGAGGTTCCTTCTTCACACTTGAAGATCGATCCATGATCACCACACTTGGGTTTGATTCACTCGTGTATAACCCACTCAAACACCGCCTAGTCTTACTTGACTATATGTGTTTTATTCTCACCGAATTTGTGTGGACTTGGGACTGATTTTCTTGTAGATTTCATGCCTCCAAATGGACGACATTCCCCCTATAAATAGGAGTCTCAAATCTATCCAAAAACAGCCCAAAGGGCGGTTACACAATCGGTTGGATGAATGGGAGGCCGAGAGTGAAAGTAGGGAAAAGTAGTTGCAACTTCCCCTTCTCTTTCCTTTTCACCATAGGCGTCCAAATGCAGCCCCCCTTGGAGTCCAAAAGGGCGTGTAAATCAGCCAAGAAATGGCCCAAATGGAAAGCCCAAAAACCAATCCAAAGGCCCAAAGCTATGGCCCAAAACGCATGGCATGAGGCCCATGCGAAGCGGCCATGCTTGCGGCCCAACAGCCCATAGGCGCGCCCCATGGGCCGGCCCACCAAGGCCCACACCTAGCTAGCATAGCTAGGTATCTAGCTAGGTCACTTACCTAGTATAGCTGGCCCTTAGCTAGTTGAGCTAGCATCCATCTAGTTGAGCTGGCTTGAGCTGCGTTTGAGCTCGTTGAGCTGACTTCCAAGCTTCTTGAGCTAACTTGAGCTAGTGTGAGCTAATTTGAGCTTCCATGAGCTAAACCCTAGCTACATGAGCTTCTTGCCAAGCTTACACTATGAGTCTAGAGCTTGTTCAAGCTTTTAAAGCTAACTCTAAGCTAGTTTGAAGCTTCTAAACTTCTTTCTAGCATACATAGCTATGTGCCATGCTAAATTCAAGCTTTGGTTCTTGCTTAGAGCATTCACCAAGCTTAAGTAAAGCTTCCTAACTTCATTTAGAATATGCAAAAAGCTATAAGACTCACAAACCAAGCTCAAAACCATACCTTAGCTCAATCGAAGTCACTCGACGCCTCGTGCCTTAGCCCTAGGCGCGCCGCAAGCTCATCACATCCCCTTGGTGCATCGCTAGCCTCGTGTGACCTTGGCCGTGCCATCGCACCGCCATAGGCGCGCCCTATTGGTCGTGACTTGAACCTCAAGATCAATCACTTGGCGCACCCCAACTGCCGAGACTCAAACCTCAAGATCGAACTCCTCGCCGTGCCACGCCATTGCACCGTGCCGATGCAATCGTGCCGTGTCCGAGTGACTCCGCCTCCAAGGCGCGCCCTCGCCAAGTGCCGTGGCACTCGAGGTTTCAATTCTCGGCGTTGGTGTGCAATTACTTTGGATCTTTCTATTCATGACAACTCTCTTTATCATATCATGGCAAGTCATACAAGTCAATTTCTCAATTGACATTAACAATATGACTTGTTAACCTCAACAAACTCTCAACAGGATTTGATGACTTTACACAAATGGCCAACACATACCTCGGGCCCGGTTGTATCCCAAGTGGCTTTGAAGAATTTTGAGGTGAAGCCATCGGGACCGAGTGCTTTGTCATCTCCCATTGACCAAAGGGCGTCCTTGATGTCTTTGTTAGACATCGGTGCCACTAACATTTGCGCCCCCTCCTTGGTAATTCGTGGCCCCATAGCAAACTCCCCCGGTGAAGGCATGGTAACCGGCACCTCCGAGCCAAACAAGCCTTTGAAGAAGGCTTCAAATTCCCCCTCCACCTCTTCCATGGACGTAGAGGATTGTCCATTGGATTTAGTGATGAAGGAGATGTGATTTCGCTTCCCATTTGCTCTCATCAAGGCGTGGAAGTAGCTTGTGCAATGGTCACTCTTCAAGATGTATCTATCCTTGGCTTGTTGTTGGAGGAAACAAGCCTCGGCTTCATTGAGTCGCTTGGCTCTAGTTCTTGCACTCTCCATTTCATGCTTGGCTTCTACGGACTCAGGGTTCAACCTTAGCTCCTCAAGGGCATGGAAAAAGTCGAGGTTGGCCTCGGCTTTCCTCGAGGAGATATGGCTAAACTCTTGTTGGTTGAGTCTCTTCAAAGGCATCTTCATCCCGTGGAGGAGCTTGGAAAGCCGGTATTGGTCGGTGCCCCGGTGGTTGGACACCCACCCCTCCCAAAAAATCTCATGGAATCTCGGATCTCCCACCCACATGTTGAAGAATTGGAAATATTTCTTGCCATTTTGATTCACCCTACACCAGGACACAATGCCCGGCTTGTGGTCGGAGTATTGCCACTTGTCCGGGAAGTTAGTATGACAATAAAAATCATAATTGAGCCAATTTGAGTTTACCATGACTCGGTCAAGTTTGCTCCATACGGTGTGGTTCGTCCAAGTGAAGGGGTTGGCACTCGTATTAGGCGTGTGTACAAGCCCAAGCCGTCGGCATCCTTCAATCATATCTTTGCATTCATATATGGTGACCGGCCTCCCATTAACTCTTTCATCCTCATTCATGACGTTGTTGAAATCACCAAACACCATCCAAGGGCGATCACAAGCCTCAAAAAGCTCCTCCACATGGCTCCAAATGATCCTCCTATCCACCACACTATGCAAGCCATAAATAAAACGACATCCATACACCACCCCGGTTGTCCTACAAGTGACAAGACAACCAATGTGTTGTACGGTGCAAGCAACCACTTCGACCTCTACTAGAACCGGGTCCCAAAGGATGAGTATCCGGGCTCGGTCATCAAGCAAGAATTTGGAGGTGTGGTTCCATCCTGGGGCCACTCGCCTTACCAACTCAAAAGTATCAAAACCTTGGAACTTTGTCTCAAAAATACCACATACCTTGGCCTTATTTTCTTGAATCATCTCCCTCGAGCAATTTTGTTTCCGGGGATGGCAAATCCCCTATTGACCCCAGCTTCATTGGTCTCCTTCATGGTGGGGTTAAAGCGAAACTCCACCACCTCATCCCCGATCTCAAAAGTTAGGAGTCCCTTCCTAACATCAATTATGGCTTTAGCTGTGGCTAAGAATGGCCTACCAAGAATGATAGGCACCACTGGGTCATCGAGCATCTCCATAAAGTCATTAGGGACAAAGAACTTGCCCACCTGGACTTGGAAGTCATCAACGACCCATGTTGGCTTGACATAGGATCCGTCTTCTATATAGAGCTTCATGTTCACCGGTTCCAACGGTCCCATATTAGCTTTGAAATGATAAGCTCCAATACCAATGGTAATAGCAAACTTACCTGGGTCGCCTAGCTTTTCAGGGAGATCCAAAGAACATACCTCATCAGTTAGTTCAGACATTGATCTCTTCCTAGATAAGATCTCTTTCAAGAATTTAGTATAAGCAAGCATTTCGCTTAGGGCCTTAGCGAATGGAATAGAAATATTTAAGCCTTGGAGAACCTCAACAAAATGCCTAAACTTTCCTTCTGTGGAGTCCTTGAATTTTTAGAAGGGAAAGGAAGAGTCTTTCCCAAACTCGGAGCCAAAGCGGGCCCAAGTCGTGGCTTTACTGAGTCGACAAGAGGGTCGATCGACGCAAGAGAAGGGTCGGTAGGGACCTCGTAACTGAGAGAGGGGGTCGGTAGAGAGGACTTACCAGGCCTGGGAGGGTCGTTAACGACCCTGGGGGGGTTGTTACCCATGTCAACTAGGTTGTCTTGTTCTCCGCCGTTCTCGGACTCCTTGGTTTCAGTGCGATCAGGCAAATTCTTTCCGCTCCTTAGGTGTATGGCTGCAATTTGGCCTCTAGGGTTTTCATCAGGACAACCCGGTAATTGCCCTTGAGGTCGTGGAATCTGTGCAGCAAGGTTGCCAAGTTGGGAATTAATGCTTTTCTTCCATGTTTCTAGTTCTCCCAACTGTGCTTGTACACCCTTCATCTGGGTGTTGAGATCAGCACATACTCCATTGATTCCGTCATGGATGCCTTGTACCCAAGATGGGGGCTCTTGATAGCCCGGAGGCCTGTAAGGTGCGGGGCTTCTTTCTTATGGCGAAGGTGCATTTTCGTGCCCTTGACCATAAATACCCCAAGATGGATAGTTGTTGTTTCTATCTGCATAATTATTGGTCCGGTTTCTATATTGATCTCTCATATAATTAATTTCAGCATAAGTCTCAGCGGCTCTTACCTGCTCAACGTTAGTGCAAGTAGAGGTACTATGTGCTTGAGACCCACATTTTTGACAAGATTGAGAGGTTTCAAATAAACTTACCTGCTTCTTGAGACGATTGATCTTATCTTGCATAAACTGGAACTTCAGATCCGGGTCAATATCTGTATTTGGATCGTACAGCTTCTTTTGGGGCGGCATGGCTAGCTACGTTTCATACATTGCATCATAGTTTGTTAACTTGTCTAGCAGCGCCTATGCCTCATTGGGATGCATCTCTATGAAGCCGCAATCAGCATGCAGATTGATGCGGTCTTTCGTTGTAGCGTTGATCCCTTGGAAGAAGATCTCTTGGAGCACATATGGTGGTTGCCCATGGGTAGGGCATTGTCGCAGAAGCTCCTTGAATCTCTCCCACGTCCCGACAAACGTCTCGTTAGGCAGTTGGTGGTAACAGGTGATGCGCTTCCAAAGCTCCGTGGTCTTGGCGGGTGGGAAGAAATTTGTCATGAATAAGTCGTGCAAAGCTCTCCACGTCGTTATCGACTTAGGAGGTAGGCTTTCTAACCAACTCAGGGCCTTTCCTGCAAGAGACCACTTAAAGGCCTTCAAAAGAACATATTCAAGAGATACATCGTCATCAGTTATAGTATCACATAAATTAGTAAAATTCTTGACTTGTTCCATTGGGTATTCGGTTGGTTTCCCTTCAAACTGAGCACATTTAATCAAGGATATGAAATGAGATTTAATCTCAAAGTTAAGATTGATTGCCGATTCCGGCACCCTTAGTTCCGGGTGCATGTATTGTTTGACATTTCTTGGAATGGCATTCCATTGCTCCTGTAAACGGGCAGCAACTTCTCGTTCACGCTGGGCCGCAGCAGCTTCAGCGTCTCTAGCAGCTTCCAGTTCCTCCATCTGCACCCGGAGTTCAGCCATCTATTCTGCAAGTTCTTTAGCAGTTGTCATTGCTCGGTTCGCTCATTGTTTGCGATGAAAAGTTCGTTCAGGCTCGGAATAAAATAAAGGATTATCGAAATCAAGCATGTGCCTTCCCGATTGCATAAACTGAGAAAATAAACAAAAAAATATAAATTAAAAATAAAAACGGGGCTGGGCTATTCCCAAACCCTTAAAGCAACTAAACACAGCACTATCGCCTCCCCGGCAACGGCGCCAATTTGTTGAAAGGATACTTGATCTATCTAATAGAACAAATAAATTTAGAAGATCAAGACCCCGCTGAGTATAGCGAAGTCAGGTTCGTCCATGGGAGAGGAAGTCTATGTTTAATTGCTACGCTATAACACGTAAAACACACAAACGAAAGCAACAACGGAACAAAAGCAACTATGACAGAACACTATAGGGCTCGGTACTAAGGGTAGGGACTCGGTAACGAGGGTAATTGGGTACGAGATTTAAACAATACGAGAAAAGATCTAGAGTTTTAGGGTTTACCGCAACATAACCATGCATATTAAGTCATATGAATGATAAAGATCTTGCCTTTACACATAAGATATCAACTTTCGTTAATAAGATAAGCAAATTTACTAACTTTCGCAAATCAATTCACTTTTATCTACCTATCAAGATCTAAAGTTTTCAACTTTCGTTTCAAACTTTATTTCTATTCAAATTCACAATCTTTTCTTTCGATCAGATCATGAACATGAATTTACTTAAACTTTCATCAAAGTTTAAGCACAAATAAGTAGAGATAAGATCAAAGGCAATCAATTCATAAATTCATACTATCAACATGCACAACTATGTTGGGTTTTTACCCCCAACCTTAGAATAAAAAAACAACTCACTCATGATTGAAGAACAAATAATAATATTCAAATAAGAAAAAGTGTCCTTGATTAAACTTCAGAAAAACTTATTAATCACAATGTCTTGAAACTCACACAAGAACACAAAGAAATCTCCCACAAATCTTCCTTGCACCCTAAGCAAACTCCAAAACCGTGTTCTCTAAAATTCCCAAACGTCCGTGATAAAAAGACTCTCCAAACTTGTTCCAAACTATTGCTTAAATAGTAGAAATCTATCTAAAGAAGTTTCCTTAAAGATATAAAAAACTATATTAAAAAGATATCGGAATAAAACACATTAAAATCTTGATTCGGCGGCGCCTACCGACACGGGGGTACCTCAGTACCGACCCCCGTCAGGGTCGGTAGGACTCTCCTGATGATTTCTTCATATTTTCTTCTCTGTAGACCTCGGTACCGACCCCTCTTGGGTCGGTAACGAGCCTTTTTTTGGTTCTTATTCTTGTTCACTCTGTTTCCTTCCTTGATCTTCCTCAACCACTTCAAGCTCCTTTCCTAGCCTCACTCCAATCCATGTGATGCTCCAGAATGCTCCAAATCCGCTCCTAAACCTACAAGAAAACATAAGAACTTGCGTAGGTTTCATACTTTACACAAAACATGAAAACTAAAGCAAAAGACACAAAACACACACAAAACCTATCTAAACACGACTAAAAAACTAAGAAAGACAATATAAAACCAATCTAAAAACGCGGACATCAGATGGCGCGGATCTTGTCGTCATCCACATGAAGGTCGTCCTTGGACACGATGAAACCAAGAATGTTCGTCGTGTCCGTGCAAAAACAACACTTAGCAATGTTTACATAAAAAGAATGTTCGCGAAGGCATTCTAACACCAACCTAAGGTGCCTCGCGTGAGAGTCCAAGTCCTTAGAAAAACAAGAATGTCGTCAAAATACACGATGACAAATTGTCCCAAAAACGTCTTAAAAACATGATTCATTAACTGCATAAAAGTACTAGGGGCGTCTGTCAAGCCAAAGGGCATGACAAGCCATTCGTACAGACCATGTTTGGTCTTAAATGCGGTCTTCCATTCCTCACCCTCGTGCATGCGGATTTGGTGGTAGCCGCTCCTTAAGTCTATCTTTGAAAACAAGGCGGCGGCGTGTAGCTCGTCCAACATGTCATCGAGGCGTGGGATCGGGTTCATATACTCGACGGTGATTTGGTTGATGGCCTGGCAGTCAACGCACATCCTCCAAGACCCGTCTTTCTTGGGCACTAAAATCACCAGCGCGGCGCACGGCCTAAGAGACTCTCGAACGAACCCCTTGTCCAATAATTCTTGGACTTGGCATTGCAATTCTTGAGTCTCCTTTGGAGACACCCTATACGCTGCCCGGTTTGGCAATGAAGCCCCCGACTTCAAGTCAATCTTGTGCTCAATCCCTCAGATCGGTGGTAGCCCCTTCGGTAGCTCGTCCGGCATAACATCTTCAAATTCCTTCAACAAATAGACAATAGAAGGGGGTAGAGATCGATCCAAGGAAGAACTAATAGAAAGGAGAGGACAAATAAGAAAGCAAGTAGTACTCCCCTGGAGTGACTTAGTCACGTCGCGGCGTCTCGCCCAAAGGAGACGATCTTGGCATGAACCAAGTAGGGGTAGCTCGGCGTCCTAAATCAATATGGGCGGTTCTAGGGCCATTTTTGCTGAGATTTAGCCCCTGGAATTTGAGGACCAGTTCCCTTTGAAACGCTTGTAAACTCGTCCCATAGCTCATGGAATCCGAGTTTTCGTGACGCAACCGCATGTGGCGTGGTGCTGGGGTTGTGCTACGGCGGTCCACAGCTCAAATGGTGTTCCCTTGGGCGTTTTTTACTCGAATCGGTTCAAAACCCAAAATGGGGTGGATTCCCCCATGAAACGCCGACAAATTCACTAGAAAGCTGTTGGAGGCCCTTTTTCTTCATTTCAGCGTCGCTCGGTGCGGCACCGGGGCCACGACGCAAGTTCTGTCAGCCCAAACTCTTTTCTTGTGGCCCATCTTCTTTTTGAACAGAATGATGAGGGTTGTAACCAGAAACTCCAGTGGTATCCTTGGGATTAACGTTGGTGGCCGAGGAGGGATCCGTCGGTGCGGTGGAGTCCTTGTCGCTAGCCTTTTGCCTTTGCCTTTTGGCTTCATCATGTCGAGCTTCTCTAGGCGACATAGGTAAGAGTGTCATGCATTCACCATGGAAATTGAACATGTAAGTGTTCAAATATAAATCGTGAAACACGCGAAGGTCAAATTGCCATGGGCGCCCCAACAAAAGATGTGTGGCGTCCATAGGTGTAATATCAAAAAGACTAGAATCATGATAAGCACCGATTGAAAAGGAGAAATTTACTTGCCTTTTAACCCAATCGCCGCCGTCATTGGAGATCCATTGAAACTTGAAAGGTTAGGGGTGCGGCGTCGTAGGAAAGTTGAAGTGATCGACTACCTTTTGTGACAAGAAATTGGCACAATTTCCCGAGTCGATGATGCACTAAGGGAGACGTTATTAACGATACAACGGGTGCGGATGAGTGACCAAGGTGAGCTTGGACACGCCGAGGCCTTCCGAGGGGCCACATTATAGCTCGGTGTCATTCTCCAAAGGTGGTGGCTCCTCTTCGGTTTCTTCTTGGCTCTCATAAGGGTTCCCTTGAGCCGTAAACAACACCTTCTTTTGATTGGGGCAATCCTGTTGTATGTGCCCACGGCCGCCACATTTGTAGCAAGCCATGTCACGAGCGCGCTCGGCGTTGGGCACCGGGGCACGCTCCCTTGGAATGCCTTGAGCCGGCTGTTTTGGCTCGGTATTAGCGGCACTACCTTTCTTATCATTGGGCATAGAAGAAGGCAAACGGTTAGTACCAAAACCGGATTGACTAGATGAAGGGGTATGCCTTTGAGAGGACCATGGTTGTTTGGCACGACTTTCTTGTTTGTGAATCTGCATAGCCGTGTACACCAATGAGTTTAGAACTTTGATTGGAACGATTTCCAACTTATCTTGAATTGATTGCCTTAGACCCGAAAGGAATTGAGTCCTCATGACCGAGGGGGACACACTAACGCCAGCCTTAAAGAACATGTCCTCAAGTTTGGGAAAGTATACCTCCGGGGTCATGGATCCTTGCCGAATAGGCATGATCTCCAAGTGCATCTTATCCTTATATTTAGCGGGAATGTACCGCTTCTTCAAAATGTAGACGAGTTGGTTCCATTCCCGAATCAGGGGTTTACCACGTCGAATCCTTTCGGACTCAAAGTGGTTCCACCAAGTCCGGGCAACCCCATGCAAGTGCAAAGTCACCACTTCCACCTTCTTGTTGTCTTCATAACCTAAATGTTTGAGCGTGTGCTCGGTACCTTGCAACCACTCACGAAACACATCAGGATCATAATTGCCATACAAAGGTTTGAATTTTACCTTGATGTCCTGGCGAGTGGTGCGCGGGTCGCGAGCGTCACGCCTATCACGGTCATGAGCGAGGTTGTGGCGTCGTGGCGAGGGAGTGCGCCAACAGTGGCGGTCGCGGGGTGGCCCATGACCATAGCCATCGTGGTCATCATCCGGGTCATCGTCACCATCGGGACGCCTCGGACGCCGGCCATCGTCACGGTCCCGGTCACAGTCGCGCCTGTGGCCCTGTCCGGCCGTCCTCGGCGTCGCGTAGACGCGCTCGTACTCAGCCCAATTCTTCGCCAATTTTGGCGGTTGAATCCAATCGGCAGGGCGGTGATCAAGCTCCTCAGGGTCTCGGACCTTCGGGTGATCAAATCTGTCTACATCGGAATCCTCATCGAACTCCTCGTAAGGGTCCTCGAATTCTGAATAGGGGCTGCGAGCACTTTAATGCACCATAAAATCTTCAACTCGGTAGTCGTCGGCGTCATAGTAATACTTTTCCCCATGCTTCCGCTATGGGGTCGAGTACACATATGCCGGCGACTTGGGTTGTTTCTTCTTGTGGTCGCCACTTGAATGACGACACCAGTATTCTTCCGAGTCATACTCGTCATGGGAATGGACGTCGAAAACCTGTTCGTCCCTATAGTCGCGCGCCAATTGTTGGTGATCCGCGGTCTCTCGACCACCATCGTACCGATCAAGTTGGAGTGGTCGACTTTCTCGAATTGACTCCATGTGGTGTAGCGTGCCATGTTGCGAGCTGGGCTGCACAATGTTCTTCCCCTTGGCGCACGCGCGGCGTCGTCGCTAACCAGGCCCGACTGTCCATGAATCTTTGAGGCGAGGCCAGGGCCCGGCGGCACCGTGTGCTTGGACTGCGTGCTATCAGCCAAATGGCGTTCAAGCTCTGCAATTCGGGCTTGCAACACGGCTTCATTGTTAGTTGCTGGAGGAGGTGACGGAGGTGGTAGATCTTGCTCCTTGAATTGTCATCATTTCCAGACTCCGAAACGGTACCTATTGTAACACCAGTCATGACGAAGTAAGATGATCACAAAAGGACAAGATTTTCCGAGTTCGGTTAAGTCGGGCCAACCCTTAATGTTCAAACACACGAACAAAGAAAGGATAGGCGAGGCTTAAGGTCACTGGACTCTTTCAAGAAATATGGATCCAAATGACAATCAATGAATGTAGACACAATGCAATCAAAGATGCAAGAAGATATGAATGAATCAAGAAGAGATATGAAAGAGAAAGGAGAAGGTATGCAATCGGTTAACAAGGAAAGTAGGTTTGCCGATTTTAGTTGAGATTGGAGAGAGAAAAGATCTTGATTTGATTTTTTTTAACTAGAGGCCGAATAATATCTTTCCTTGTTTTTATGATTTGGTATGGTGTAGGATTGTTAGTACTAGGACGAGTCGGCGACTCCTACGAAGTCGTCGACTTTGAGTAATAAAGTAGCGGAATAATCACACAGTAAAATAAACGTTTACCAACGGTCACTGACAAGCGATGTATAGTAGAAACTCTTCATAAACCAACTAGTTTACTTAGAGAAAAACCACTCCCTTCCAAGTTTATCACTTGGTCAGATTTCAAGAGTCCTTAGACTCACTCTATTGATTTCTTGAGTGATTACAAAGCTCTCCCGTGTACAAGAATGAATCCCACACCCTTGAACCACGCTCTACCTTTGCACTCACACTCTCAATCTCACGCTATGCCTAAGATCTCTTGACTCACCACTTGTACAAATCTCTCGCACAAGTCTGCTCTTCCTTTCTTTCACACGATTATAAAATTATGCTCAGACAGTTACCATTAGTCTAAAACACTAGAGTATTTAAACTAAGGTAAGAGAGATCTCATGAATATTATTTTCCATTCGATTAGGAAAACAATATTCACTCAATCGTTTACAAATCTTTCCAAATATATAACCATACGCACACTAAAATATTATAGGAGAATCAAATTATCTTCATCTTGATTTTAGCATTCTTTTGATGATCTTCTCCTAAAATAAATCAACACAGTTGTCTTCAGTTGAACGCGCATGATCTGTGCGTTCCTTCCATAAATAAATTGCTTCGCCAGCTGCTTATGTCAGTGACTTTGCCAAGTCTCCGACTCAACTTGCAAACATAGGGTCACTCACTCTGGAACCATCAAAGCTCAAACAACCTGTTCTGATAAACAAAATATCCAGCATACAAAAACAACATAGTAGATAAAACACAAAAGCCATTAAAGTTCCCCCTAAGCTTAGTAACTGTTAGACCCAGATTTTAGGTGACGAAGCGTTGCGCCATAGACAGAGAATCTCCAACGCATACAGAGTTACGGAAGATTTCCGGGGTCAACTAAGTCGGTTGGAGGAGAGAGGGCCCGAGATATGTTTGTTACAAGATATATTCTTCTCAGGATTTTATCCATTATAAGATAGAAATAAGCTAAGATTTGTTAGTTAGAGATAAGATCATATCTTTGATTAGGATAGAATATGCTCAAAAGGCTATATAAGCTATTGTAACCCTTAGGGGAAGGGACGCTTGATTGACACTTGCTTCACACAATTTCTTCTGATTTCTACATCAATAAAACACACACCTTCGTTCATATTCTTCTTAGTTCATTCGATCAAGGCCCGATCTAAGCCAAGGTTCTACCTTTGGTAAATTTTGGCTCAAACAATTTGGCGCCCACCGTGGGGCCGTGATCGATACAACCATCAGAAGAATCATCATTCTAGTCTCTTCCGGATCAAAGAACACGATGTCTGACAACGAGCAAGGAAGCCCTAAAACTCCGGTCGTCGAGGGCGACCACAATCTCGAAAGTCAGGGCGTTCGATCTCAGGACGAGGAGATGTCGGACCTTAGACAACGCATGGAATTCCTCCAGAAGGCGTTGAACGAACAAAAAAGCTTTTACGACGCTCATGTAGAACGCCTCACCGCCGAAAATAGCCAACTCAAGTAACAATATGAGGTCCTGGCTACGGGGCGTCGCTCCCTCCGTGTCACCCGACGCACTGATGGAATAATAAGAAGGCTAGATTTCGACGGTGGAGAAGGAACTTCTGGAAAGGGTGCAGACCTGGATCCCCGAGACAAGACACCCGTACAACGAGACGCGACTCCGGAGCCCATTGGTCGAGTCCGCCACGGAGAAATCGAGAACGACGGGGAGGATCGAGAACGACGCGAGCCCATCGATTTAGACGCAGCCATCCGAAGAAAGGTAACCGAGCAAATAAGCGCCATCGCTGACCAACTCCGGAGGGGAAGCCGAGGTTTCCAACCTTTGGAGCCTGAAGCACCCGACGGCTTCGACGAGTCTCCGTTCTCTCGTCGAATCGCCCGAGTAGAGATTCCAAAAAAGTTCTCCGTACCAAGCATGCCCACGTATAATGGGACTACGGATCCGAACGAGCATGTGGCCATATACAAACAGAAGATGATGACGAGTGAGGTCCCATCCCACTCAAAAGAGGCAATGATGTGCAAAGGATTTGGTACAACCTTAACAGGGCCAGCCCTAACCTGGTTCATCAACCTCTCTCGTGGGAGCATTAGGTCCTTCGCGGATCTCTCAGACACCTTCCGGTCCCAATTCGCGAGCAGCCGCAAATTTGAGAAGCAATCCAGCGACCTCTATCGGATCCACCAACGCCACCAAGAAACTACTAGAGAATTCTTGGATCGCTTCAATCGCGAGAAAATATCCATCCCGTCTTGCGACGTGACGACAGCAGTGGAAGTATTTAGACAGGGGGTCACCACCGATGGCGGCCTGTACAAGGAATTAACTAAGCACCCTTGCGCCACATTTGAAGAGGTACAAGCCAGGGCTTTGGCACACGTCCGGTTGGAAGAGTTGGAAGAGGATAGGACCCTGAGGAAAAGATCGTCTGAGACGGAGAAAACCGAAAAAAGGAGACCTATTGACAACCGGCGAGGTTCAACAGATCAGAGGAAAGACCGTCGCGCCCATCCTTACTCACGGCCTACCTCAGGGAAGGTCAACGTGACCAAAGCACGATGGACAAATGACAAAGAACGGGAACCCATGCCGCCCTCGCTCGAGTCCTTCAGACTTAACATTTCTACGGAGAAGCTGCTCCGAAACATGGCGAAGCAAGGAGAACTTGTGAGGTGGCCGAGAAAGGACAGAACTCCTCACCCGGGAGGAGACACGACTAAGTGGTGCGATTACCACGAGTACCACGGACACTGGACTCGGGACTGCCTTATGCTCCGAAAGGAATTGGCCCGCCTAGTCACAGAGGGAAGAATAAAAGACGTAGCTCCAAACGCTCGAGTACCCAAAGATTTGCTGGAGAATTCTCAAGCCAAGCACCAAGAAAGGCGAAATCCTCCAACGCTTGACAAAGTGGTCAACGTGATATCCGGAGGGTCAAGCATCTGCGGACTATCGTACTCAGCAGCAAAACGCCACGCAAGGGAAAGCAGCTTCAATCGACCTCAGTCGTCGAGGCATCGCGCCAGAGAATCTCCAGGACCAGCCATCGTGTTTGACGACACCGATGCAGAGAACACTTCCGAGCCGCATCACGATGGTCTTGTAATATCCTTGCATATTGGGAACGTGCTGATGAAAAGGGTATTGATTGATACTGGAAGCTCCACGAATCTCATGACCCTTGCCGCCTTGAAGGAGATGGGTTTGTCCGAAAATGACGTTCATAAGCACCCGGTACCTTTGGTAGGGTTCAGCGGCGAGGTCAAGCATACCGTGGGCGACATCGCCATCCCAACCTTCGCCAAAGGCGTAAATATGCAGGTCAATTTCCTCGTGATGGATTGCCCCTCATGCTACAACGTAATCTTGGGACGCCCTTGGTTACACGACATGAAAGCCGTAGCTTCCACCTACCACCAAACGGTGAAATTTCCAACACCATGGGGAATAGAAGAAATTCGCGGGGATCAGATGTCAACTAGGGAGTGCTATAAGGCAGCCCTCAAGCCAACCACTCTGAGACCTGAGGCATAGCAATTACAGAACGTCACTCCTCCGCCAGAACGAACTGAAGACGGAGAAAAAGCGGAGGATGTGACCTTAGAGGAAGGGAAGGTCGTCAAGATCGGAGAAAATCTGGAGCCATCAGTCAGAGAAGAATTGGTAACATTCCTGAAGAAAGACAAGGGTTGCTTCGCTTGGAGTCATGAAGACATGACTGGGATAGACCCTTCCATCATCACACACAAGCTCAACGTAGACCCTGAACATCCTCCAGTCAGGCAAAAGAGACGAAAGTTTGCCCCGGAACGAATACAAGAGGTCGATGAAGAGGTCAAAAAATTACTAGACACCGGGAAAATCAGAGAAGTGAAGTACCCCGACAGGCTGGCTAACGTAGTCGTGGTGCCTAAAAAGAATGGAAAGTGGAGGGTTTGCGTGGATTTCACCGACCTCAACAAAGCCTGCCCCAAGGATTCTTTCCCTCTTCCCCACATAGACTCAATGGTGGACGCAACCGAGGGTCACGAACTACTTACCTTCATGGACGCATTCAGCGGTTACCACCAGATCCAGATGGAGCCGGAAGATCAAGAGAAGACCTCCTTCATCAAAGGGCAGGGAACGTACTGCTATCGTGTAATGCCCTTCGGTTTGAGAAACGCCGGGGCCACTTACCAAAGATTAGTCAACCGGATGTTTCGCGACCACATTGGCAAAACAATGGAGGTGTACATCGACGATATGGTGGTAAAAAGCACAAGCGCCTCCCTACATAAGGGGCACTTAGAAGAAGCATTCAAAGTCCTCGAAGAATACAACATGAAGCTGAATCCCCAAAAGTGTATTTTTGGGGTACAATCTGGGACTTTCTAGGGACACGTGGCAACCAAGCGAGGGATTGAGACCAGCCCAAATCAAGTGCGGGCAATTGCTTCCCTGAAATCCCCACGAAGCATAAAAGACGTGCAGAAGCTAACCGGCATGATAGCTGCGTTAAACCGTTTTATCTCCAAGTCCTCGGATAAGTGCCGACTATTCTACGAGGTACTAAAGAAGAACAAAAGCTTCCAGTGGACAGACAGACACGAAGCCGCCTTCCAAGAGCTGAAGGGCTACTTCGCCAATCCCCTATTACTGGCTAAACCAACTCCGGGGGAGGTGCTACACCTCTACTTAGCTGTATCAGACCGCGCACTAAGTGGAGTCCTGGTCAAAGAAGAAGACGGCCAACAGGTTCCGGTTTATTTCGTGAGCCGAAGATGGTGTCCGCAGAAACGCGCTACTCTCCAACAGAAAAACTGGTCCTGGCGGTCGTGATGTGCTCAAATAAACTCCGACCATACTTCGAGTCGCACACTATCATCATCCTGACAAATTACCCCCTCCGACAGGTCATGCAAAAACCAGAATTTTCAAGAAGAATGGCAAAGTGGGCAATTCACCTAAGCGGGTATGACGTCAGATATGAACCTCGAAAAGCAATCAAGTCGCAGGTACTGGCCGACTTCGTTGCCGAATTCACCCCGACTCTTGAAGAAAGCGCTAAAGGCGAGGTCTTGATGTCATCCCTCGACGAACCTGAAGAAGAATGGATCTTGAACACCGATGGAGCCTCAAACGCAAGAGGAGCAGGGCTCGGTGTCGTGCTAAAGTCGGCAAGGGGGGAAACAATAGCTCAGGCGGTTAGATGCAATTTTGAAGCCACCAACAATGAATTGGAATATGAAGCTCTCATCTTTGGGCTGGAATTGGCTAAAGATTTTTCCATCAAGAAGATCAAGGTACGCGCCGACTCTTTACTCATCATCAATCAGATCCTGGGCATCTTCGACGCCAAAGATGATAGGATGGCCAGTTACCTTGATGTGGTTAAAGCGCTATCTGAGAATTTCGAGCAAATACAATTCGAGCAAGTTCCTCGGGATCAAAATGCATCGGCCGATGCCCTAGCCGGTCTAGGCTCTACCCTGGACCCCAGGGATTACCACAATATACCATTAGTACACTTATTACAGTCGGCTATAACAAAAACATCGGTGACACAGGCTGCTGAACCACAACCAGAGCAACCCGCCCCAGATATTCTCCAAGCATCCACCAGTCCAGGGGTCAGCTCAGGCAACCACTGGACCAAGCCATACCTTGATTGGCTCCTTCACGGCAAATTACCCGAAGACAAGAAAGAAGCCAAAGCCTTAAGGTCAAAAGCAACGCAGTTCGCCATTCTAAAAGGGGTCCTCTTCCACAAGTCGGCGGCAGGCTTCTTACAGCGATGCGTGGAGAAAGAAGAGGCCGAGAAAATCATGTATGACGTGCACAGCGGAGATTGCGGTAATCATACTGGGGGTCGCAGCCTTGCTAACCAAATCCTAAGGCAAGGGTGGTATTGGCCCACCGTTCGCCAAGATGCCATCAAGTATGCTCAATCATGCAAAGCATGCTAGAGGCACGCACCAGTCCCACATCAGCCGCCAGAGATTCTCCATCCATCCATCACCCCCTGGCCATTCATGCGATGGGGGATGGACATCGTTGGCAAGTTACCCCCGTCTACAGGACAAAAGGTGTTTTTCCTCGCCATGACAGACTACTTTTCTAAATGGATCGAAGCTGAAGCCTTCCGAGAGATCAAAGACAAGCAAGTAATTTCATTCATCCAGCGCAACATCTTGAGCAGGTTTGGGGTCCCCACGGAGATTACTTGCGACAATGGGTCACAATTTATAAGCAAGAAGATGCGTGATTTCTGTAAGCAGTGGAACATTGACTTAGTCATGTCTACTCCCAGATACCCGCAGGCCAACGGACAGGCCGAAGCTAGCAACAATGTAATCATCAATAACCTAAAGAAGCGGCTGATAAAATCCAAAGGAAAGTGGGCCGAGGAATTACCCTATGTACTCTGGGCCGATCGCACCACCCCAAAGGGGGCCACCGGACAGACTCCATTCTCACTGGTACATGGCTGCGAGGCCGTTATCCCAGCTGAAATACTAGTCCCAACCGCAAGGTATGGACTCGCCACCTCAGAGAGCAATGGACGAGAGTTGGAAGCGGATCTGGATACTATCCAGGAACTCAGAGAGGCAGCCCATGCTAGGATCACAAAGTATCAGCAGCAAGTAGCTAGGAGCTACAATAAAAATGTTCGAGTGAAGAGCTTCCAGCTTGGAGACTGGGTATTGCGAAAGGTTTTCCAGAATACCGCATAAGCGAACGCTGGCAAGTTAGCACCCACTTGGGAAGGGCCATACAAGATCACCAAAGTCGCAGGAAACGGAGCTTACCAGCTAGAATCCAAAGACGGAACAGCGGTGCCACGAAGCTGGAACGCAACCCACCTAAAAAAGTATTACTTCTAATTACTTCATTATCATGATTTATTCTTGGCTATTTCTTAGCTCTAGCTTAGAGAATCTTTAGGCAATATTTGGATTTTTCAAATAAACGACTCTGAGCACTTGCTCACACTGTCGGACGCAGTTTCTAAACTCTCATCTCATCAATCATGTTTTTACACATTCTTTGCATAATAATTTGCGAGAAAATGTTCTCCTATTTTTGCACTTTTTCTTACTGCTTATAAACGCAAACATGCGCCAATCTATGTTGCATACAACATGAAACGCGCCAAACACAAAAAACCACTGTTAAAACACATGGTTACACCGTCTGAAACGACGAATTCGTCACAACGTTAATGAGGTAACCTATGAGATGGTTACCCTTGCGCTAAACAGAGTTACAAACAACATGAGACGCGTCAAATACACAAATACCACTGTTAAGACACATGGTAATACCGCCTAGAAATGGCGAAGTCGTCGCGCATACAACGTCAACGAAGTAACCCATAAGTTGGTTACCCCCTATCTAATTCCGATTAACGAAACATCCGATTAGTACGGGAAGGGGAAAGCTATAGCATATAACCCAGGCCATATGCGCGGGACTCCGCGATGACACTACATCCTAATTTAAGGATCCACTGCCCAAGAACGCCCTTGGCGGTGGCCAAAGGAAGCCTAATCGTAACCAACTACGCACGGTCCCTTTGCAGAAAATTAAAACACTCAACGCGCAAAACGTGATCCTAACGCAGGAAGAACAAATAAGTTGCTAACGAGAGGAGCATTAAAAACTCCTTCTTTAAACGCCAAAACCTAACGCATACCCCACTTGCGGGCAACACATTCATGGAGATTCTCCACAAATCTCCTTACGCTAACACCTAAACCCCACTTGCGGGCAGCGCATTTATGGAGATTCTCCAAGAATCTCCCTATGCTAAAACAGATAAAGATAAAGTTGCGCCATTCAGAGGGCGTCAAAACCATTCAAAATCAGACGCCGTATGAGTTTTTAGGCCCCAGGCCGCAACATCACCAAAATATCCTTACAAATCATCCAGCAAAAACAAAAAAAAAGTACTTCTAAAGAGATCGAAGAGAGGCACCAGGAGCTTACTGTCCGCCAGCTGGGGTCGAAGGTTCTTCTTTGTCCACGGCTTTCCCACCATCGCCTTCCTTGTTGGATAGGCTCCCACCATCATAATCTTGACATTTTTCCTTAATCGGAGAGTTCACGTCATCCTCCTGGTCTTCAGCCACCAGGTATTCCTTGCCAGGAGGGGGATGGTCGGCGGGGTAGTATTCCTCCAGGACCTGCAGCTGCGTCTTCAAGTCCCATTTGGCACTCTTCCCATCAGCAAAGTCCTGCAGCAGCTCCACTTGAGATTTCATCGTGTAATATGCTGCCACGTTTACCACCACCCGGGAAAAACCTTCGATCTCCTTCTCCGCCTCCGACGCCTTCGCCTCAAGTGATGCCTTTTCATCCTGAAGATCCTCTACCGACGATTGAAGTTGGCCCACCTTCTCGTCCAAAGAAGCAACCAGATCCCTCGCCTGCTTCTCTTTTTCCTCCAACGCCCTCATTTCCTCTTGGCAACGGGCGTTAGTGGCCATCAGTTCTTGGAAGGCCTGCGGGATTGAAAGAGCAAGATAAATCGGGAAAAAAGGCAGGAAAACATTTAAGAAATGCCAAAGAAATGACAACGAGTATCTAAAGGATCGGTTAAGCAAGTTTACCACTCTTAGCGTTGCACCCACGTGGCTAAACACGGCGTCAGGGGTGAGGGCTTGGAAGTCCATGTTCACGCTCGGGAGCAAGGTGTCCCCAAAAGTGCTGAGGAGATCTTTTGGCTCCGCTTTCTTGGCAACGTGAGAAGTTGGAGAATCATCGACTCTTTTCCGCTTCAACGAGAGAGATTTTTTGGTCTCAGAGCTGGAAGGAGGAGACAAGGGGAGCCTGACCCCGCCAGATCTCAACCGACGAACCATTGCTGCGGCAGAGGTGTCCACGATAGCACCTGGGGAAGTTTTTTAGCCGCATTGAGAAAAGAAGACACAAATTTTAAAAAAATAAATATAATTTCTGAAGAAATCAAACACATGAAAGGTAGAGGAAGGAGTAACCAACCTGATTTCTTCTTGGAGGAACTCATCATGTCAGAGGACAGGGGAGTGACTTCTGTTTTAGTCTTGTCTTCGTCGGATCCTGGAGATTCTTCGTCTTCACCACTACCCGCTGGGTCGGGACAGATCTTCTTGGGCTTTCGCTTTTCAGGCTTGATCTTTAGCAGGCGTCGACACACACCCGTATCTGTACTCTTGGAGTTGATTCCCACGGGTACTGCACAAGGAAGACAGATATGAGGACAGGAAGACCAGAATATGCAAAAAAGAGGTTTAAATAAAGAAGATCAGATCGTCTTACGAGATGTGTTCCATTCATCTCGAAAGACGTCTTTCACTCCATCATCAAGATCGCCTAAAGATGCTTTTTCGACAAAAAAGAATCGGGATTGCCAGCTCCGGGAGGAAATTTTCAATTTGGGAATAAGGGGGTTTTTCGTGTCCCTAGCATGCAAAGTGATGCGACCCGCCCTCTGAGGAACGATTTTATATGACAAGAGAAGTTCTCCCATGGTCATCTCCAAACCCCTCTCTGTAGCAAGCTCATCGATTCGGGCAAGGGTGCGCCAAGTGGTCGGAAGGATTTGGAATGGAGAAACCTTTAGGGTTTGGATGAATTCCCGAATGAAAGGGGAGAAAGGAAATTTTAAACCTAAGGAGAAGGGGTAATCAAGAAAGCAGATCCACCCTGGCCGAACCCAATCAATGAATTCGACAGTCGGGGCGTGGAAACGGGTCCCCTCCGGGAAGCCACTTGTCTACTTCACCACGAACATACCCATGTTGAATCAAGAACTGAGACAACCGATCATACCAAGCACGTGGGGCTTGCTTTAATACATAGAGTGCTTTGTCCAATTTGTAGACGTGATCCGGGTGGGTGACATCTTCAAAACCCGGAGTTTGTTCAACATACACTTCTTCCTTTAAAAATCCATTCAAGAATGCAGTCTTGACATCCATTTGTTGTAGCTTGAAACCATGATGAGCAGAATAGGCAATGAGCAATCGAATAGCCTCAAGACGAGCTACTGGAGCAAACGTTTCATCATAGTCAATGCCCTCCTGCTGATTGTATCCCTTAACTACCAGCCTTGCTTTATTTCTGACCACATTTCCTTCATCATCCAGCTTGTTTCTGAACACCCATCGTGTTCCAATCACTGATCTGTCTTTCGGCCTTGGAACCAAATGCCACACCTTATTCCTTTCAAACTGATGAAGTTCTTCTTGCATGGCACTGACCCAATCCGAATCTTTCAATGCTTGTTCAACATTTTTAGGCTCCAACATTGAGATGAAAGCATTGAAAGCAAAGAAATTGTTCAAAGAAGATCTGGTTTGCACACCCTTTGAGAAATCAGTGAGGATGTTAGTGACAGGATGAGCACTTTTCTGTTGATAATTTCGGATCTGTATTTCTGTGAGGTCGCCGACTTGAGTCTGAAGCGTCTTCTCTGAATCTTCTTCTAAGTTCTCCATGCTTGAGCTTCTTTCAGGAGTTTTCTCATTATCAGACTCACTGTCGCTTGAATTTTGACTTTGACTCCTTCCCCCTGTATTGTCTGAGTCGGTGACTTCAGAATTGTCACTGACTGTTGATTCTTTTGTGGAAACTGGAAGAGAGTCGTCTTGAACCAGATTGTATCCTTGATCACCATCATCAAGATCCTCAATCATCGATCCTCCCATAGTGTTCTCATCAAACACCACATGAACACTTTCTTCAATCCTCCTTGTCCTTTTGTTGAACACTTTGTAGGCTTTGCTATGAGGAGAATATCCTACAAAAGTGCCAACATCACTTCTTGGATCAAATTTTCCCAAACTATCTTTGTCGTTGTTGTGAACATAGCATTTACATCCAAAGGTGCGCAAGTGGGCGACACTGGGCTTAATTCCTCTAAGCAATTCATATGGAGTTTTTCCAAGAAGTGGTCGAAGCATAGCTCTATTCATCACATAGCAAGATGCATTTATGGCTTCACCCCAGAAATTCCTTGGAAGACCACTTGAGATAAGCATGGTTCTTGACATGTTTTCCAAGGCACGATTCTTTCTCTCAACCACGCCATTTTGTTGAGGAGTTCTTGGCGCTGAGAAGTTGTGACTTATGCCATTTTTCTTGCAAAAGGATAGAAACTCATAGTTGTCAAATTTTGTTCCATGATCTGATCTAACTGACACTAGAGAAACTCCAAGTTTTTCTCAACCACCTTCACCCATGCTTCAAATTCTTCAAAGACCTGATCTTTAGAAGATAGAAAAATAGTCCAAGTATACCGTGAAAAGTCATCAACAATGACAAAAATATAGCTATTTCCCCCTCGACTTTGGACTCGCATGGGACCACATAAATCAATATGAATGAGCTCTAAAGGTTTAGTGGTACTTACTTCCTTTTTGGATTTGAATGATGATTTTACTTGCTTACCTCTCACACAAGTTTCACAAACCTCATGCTTGTTTGAATCAATCTTGGGCAGTCCTCTAACCAGTTCTTGCTTATGAAGTTTGTCAAGAAGTTGAAAGCTTGCATGACCAAACCTTTTGTGCCAGAGGTCGGCGACATCTGAAACTGTTCTAAGACACAGTTTTTCTTCAGGCTCAAAACAGGGTTCCACCTTATATAGATTGTTTTCACATACCCCTTTCAGAAGAATTTTGGCTGAACTAATCTCTTGTACCTGACACCCAATCTTATCAAAGACAACTTGATATTTTCCATTAGCACAGATTTGGGAGACACTGATGTGATTCCATCTATCGAGTCATGGCCCCACAGTACCGTGCATATTGGGGCGCCGTTGCACACGCTGATTTCCGACCTTGGCGCGCCTTGGCCTTTGATGAATGGTACCACTTCTTCGGGCACTTTTAAAGGGACTATGCTCCATGATTTGAGTGAAGATCTCAGCCCTAAAGACAAGTTCAATTTGCACGACAAAGGAGGGTCTTCACTGGGACAAATATCCAAGGCCGGTGTCCGAGGCGCTAAGAAGCCAAGTCAAGGTACCACGCCCTATCTTCGGCGCATCACTCGAGCACATGCTAGGGAAATGCTTGACAAGATCAAGAAGGAGCTCATGGCTCATAAGTTGGACTTTGGTTAGCAAAGGTGAAAGTTGGAGTCTTATGATACATCATGGTTCGATAAGTGACAACTTAACGGTTAAGGACGATTAATGTGCTCTCGGTTTTTATGGGTTGTTTTTGTAATTTTCTTTAAATGAGGGGGCTGATTTTGTGAGGCTTGTTATCTAGGTTATATGGTCGTCCATCCCCCTCCTCCCTTGGTAGACTTGGACGAAATTTGCTTCTCTTTTCCTTGCATTTTCAATTCGAAGTTCTTGTTTTGTTTCGTTCAATTCTCGTTGTTCAATTGTTGGTGAGTCATATCCGACAATTTCGAGCATCCTAGTTTGTTTGAGAGCTTGGTGAGTCATATCCAATTTATCAAGCATCCATATCCCCTTGTTCTCTCCATTTCGAACCATCATCCATCTCGGAGGTTTCTGCACCATCTCAGTAAATTCGACATAACTTTCAATCCGCTCATCATCTCGGTCTCATATTTTGAGGACTTCAACTAGACTCATAGATCTAACTTCTCGAATTGGAATCACTCAATTTCGAGTTCGGACGAGGAAGATCCAGCCAGTTGAAGACGGGTCAGTTGCGTGGTGTTTGTTGTCGGAATTCCTTGGATTCTCGTGGCGATCTCTTTGCACCATCATCCCCTCCATCGATCCGGCCATCAAGTGGTATCAGAGCCACGCGAAGGTATCGCCATCTAAACCTTGTTCCGACCTTGAATTTCCACTTGTTGCAAGGTTTTAGGTTCGAACTCTTTATTGGTTGTGTTGTGTTGTTGTGTGCGACCATAGTGTCCTTGTTGTGTGTTGTTGTGGTCGTTGCTTTGTCTTGATCTTGTGGTTGTCTTGGCCGAGTGTGTGTTCAGCCATGGCTGCAAACCATGCTCAAAAAACGTTCCAATAGAACACCCAAAAGAGTTATCAAAAGTTGGTAGTTGAAAGGGTGCATTTGTTGCTTGAATTTAAGCCTTTCTTTAGTGTTGGTTTTAAGTGTGGCTTGCTGATTTTGCTGAGTTAAAAAACGTGGGATTGAGGTCCAAACCAGCCTTGTTTGTTGTCATTACATGCTTGTTGTCGGCTACGGTGCTAGGATACGGGAACGACACCAAGACGAGACATCTTGTGTTGTTGTTTAAGTGTCTTGAAATTTTTTGTTGAATAATCAGAAAAACCTTGCCGGCGGCGAAAGCTAATAAGGGGCCAGGCATAGAAAGAAAGATTAAAGACTAGAAAAACCTTGCCCGGCGGCGTAAAGCTAATAAGGGGCCGGGCACGGAAAGAGTAGTCATCTTGTAGTGCCTAGCAAAGGCCTACAAAGAGTAGTCGTCTAGTAGTGCCTAGCAAAGGCTTGCTCGAAACAAAAAAAAAATTAATTAATTTGTAATACTTGGTGTTGAGTCTTGGTGGTTTAGTAGCTTCTTAGCATTGTTTTCCTAAGCAAGTGTGTGATGAATTCTCTCTTTGTTGTCTTTGTTGTTTTTGCCTACTTGCAACTTGTCGGATTTTCATCTCGGGCAAGTCTTGGTGATTAATTCGTGTGACCTCTATACCTTGATCTTTGCCTTGTTTTTACAATGACAAGTGTAGGTGATGACAAGAATAAGGAACAAGTTGAGGAGACGTCCACTAGTTCGGTGGCTGCCATGTTGCAAACCATGCAACAATCCTTGCAACAATCCATTGAGGCTTTGGGAACTAGGTTGACTGATTTGGAGAGCCAAGTGCGCAACCGAGATGATAGAGCACGAGTGCCTCAAACGGGGGCTCTACCAAGTGTGCTACAAAGCTCTAACCAAGTGGAGTCGTTGGACGAGAGGACAAAAGTACCTCAAGAGGGGGAGCTCAAGAAGACACGAGAGGATGGAGAGTGCTTGGTGGTCCCACGAACACTTTTCATGACGGAGAATACCACCAGGCCTAGTCAACGGGAAGTTATCTTTCACACTCGATGCAAGATCGTGGATAAGGTATGTAGTGTGATTATTGATAGCGGTTCATGTTGCAATGTTATTAGTCAAGAGGTGGTGGATAGGTTTTCTTTGAGTACTACTCCTCAACCTTTACCTTACCCTTTGTGTTGGTTGAACTCTAACGCCCCTATCCAAGTCAAGGAGAGGGCTCGTGTTTCTTTTTCTATAGGACCATACAAGGATGAGGTGGAGTGTGACATTGTCCCGATTACCTCTTGTCATCTACTATTGGGACGCCCTTGGCAATTTGACAAGAAAGCGATCCATGATGGAATATCCAACGAATACCACTTCCAAATGGAGGGAAAGAAGGTGATTTTGCACCCGATGTCTTCCCGTGAGATAATGTTGGATTACGCAGCCAAGGAGCAAAGGAAGAAGCTTGCTCAACGAGAGGAAAATAAGGACAAGAATATAGCCAAAGGGGGGCCTTCTACTCCCCTATTTTTGGTCAACCCGAAAGAGGAAAGTGAAACTTCCTTCTCGGATAAATCTGCACCACCTTGGAAAAAATGGTGTAACTTACAACTCAGTGGTCAAATGATGCTCAAATTTGGAGGAAATGAAGTAGACGCCTTAAGCTCAATCTGGAACTTGGAATCTCTCAATTTGGAGCTCGGAGCTAAGAGAACGACCTTGAACAGTTTAGAGTTGAAAACTGTCCCAAGCTACGATGTGCATGCCATTCGGGGAAGTAACACTTCTTCCTTACTTTTATCTCAAAACTTGACATCTTGGTTGAATTACTCTCATATTTTGGATAGCTTTGTCATGTACCATACCAATAGGATTGCAAAGAAAAGTGGCATAGCTTGTGCTTATATTTTGTCATATCATGTTGTGCTTGGAAAGGAGGTTTGTGTGTTGATCTTTTTTGTAGGTCAGCTGGGTTCGTGGACGCACCCTTTTGAAGGGGATAAGACTTCCTTCCAACAAAGATTGATGAGTGACATAGAACAACCAAAAAGAGAGATTCTTTTCCATGAATTGGAACAACTCATCACCGTCAAGTGTCCGATAAAACTGATGCACATATTGCAAGAAGAGGAGGAAGTTGTGGAATCATCTCCTAAAATCAAGTGTCGTCCTACCATCACTCCTAGCTCCATGAACTCGTTGGCTAAACCATGTATGGATGTGTTTCCTATGATTCCTTCAAGTTTTCCCTTCTTTCTCCATGAGGAGGACGAGGCTGTTTTAGTCACTCCAAGCGGTGATTACATTCCTTTTCTTGTGGAGGCCAAGAAAGATGTCTTTGTCATGGAGAATGCCACACCAAGGGAGATAGAAGCCCTACCTCCATTGTTGAGCTCACAGGGTGATATGAGTGCACTTCTCAGGGAAGTTTCTTGCACTCCTCTATTCTATATTTATGACTACGTGTTGGTTGTGTCACATGCATTTGATCAAATAATTTCAGTTTTCTTTCATGCATTTGTGACATCTAGTACTAAGTACTCTTGCTTCCATTTTAGTTCTCTTGCCCAATACATGTCATCTAGGATGCATATAGGTTATAGAATTCCATTGATGCCTACTTACACTCAATCTCTTTATTGCTTTATTATGAGATGTACCCGTAAGAATAGGAAGAGAAGTGGTGTAGCTAGTGCATACTTTCTGGCCTATCATATTGAGATTGGAAATGTTATTCTTAACTTGACTTCTATAGAGTGTACTTGCTTGTGCTTCCCTCGATGTGTCCTTTGTTTTACAGGCTTGATAGATTCGAGGACGAATCCTTTTAAAGGGGAGGAGGATGATGTGATTCCATCTATCGAGTCATGGCCCCACAGTACCGTGCATATTGGGGCGCCGTTGCACACGCTGATTTCCGACCTTGGCGCGCCTTGGCCTTTGATGAATGGTACCACTTCTTCGGGCACTTTTAAAGGGACTATGCTCCATGATTTGAGTGAAGATCTCAGCCCTAAAGACAAGTTCAATTTGCACGACAAAGGAGGGTCTTCACTGGGACAAATATCCAAGGCCGGTGTCCGAGGCGCTAAGAAGCCAAGTCAAGGTACCACGCCCTATCTTCGGCGCATCACTCGAGCACATGCTAGGGAAATGCTTGACAAGATCAAGAAGGAGCTCATGGCTCATAAGTTGGACTTTGGTTAGCAAAGGTGAAAGTTGGAGTCTTATGATACATCATGGTTCGATAAGTGACAACTTAACGGTTAAGGACGATTAATGTGCTCTCGGTTTTTATGGGTTGTTTTTGTAATTTTCTTTAAATGAGGGGGCTGATTTTGTGAGGCTTGTTATCTAGGTTATATGGTCGTCCATCCCCCTCCTCCCTTGGTAGACTTGGACGAAATTTGCTTCTCTTTTCCTTGCATTTTCAATTCGAAGTTCTTGTTTTGTTTCGTTCAATTCTCGTTGTTCAATTGTTGGTGAGTCATATCCGACAATTTCGAGCATCCTAGTTTGTTTGAGAGCTTGGTGAGTCATATCCAAGTTATCAAGCATCCATATCCCCTTGTTCTCTCCATTTCGAACCATCATCCATCTCGGAGGTTTCTGCACCATCTCAGTAAATTCGACATAACTTTCAATCCGCTCATCATCTCGGTCTCATATTTTGAGGACTTCAACTAGACTCATAGATCTAACTTCTCGAATTGGAATCACTCAATTTCGAGTTCGGACGAGGAAGATCCAGCCAGTTGAAGACGGGTCAGTTGCGTGGTGTTTGTTGTCGGAATTCCTTGGATTCTCGTGGCGATCTCTTTGCACCATCATCCCCTCCATCGATCCGGCCATCAGACACTCAGTAACTTGAAACTAAGATTATCAACTAGATTCACATTGTCTATGGTTAGCTTATCAGAGAATCTTACCGTACCAATACCAGAGATACCACCTTTACTGTTGTTGCCGAAGGTAATCTTACCTCCCTTGTATTCTTGAAGTGAGACGAAATCCCTGGGGTTTCCCGACATATGATTTGAGCATGCACTATCAATAAACCAGGGCTCCTGGTCACCCACTTCAAGCTGCATTGAAAAGATTAGTTCTTACGAACCCAGAGTTGTTTGACTCCTCTGGGTTTGGCAACATAAACAGTCTTTGAACAACATTTGTCACAACTAGCACACACAGACCCTGGAGGACAGTCAGTGACAGTGGATATGTCATGACTAGCACTCAGAGTCTGTGACGTTGCATTTTCATCATCTCTTACTTTCTTGTGACAATCATGTTGATAGTGACCAGGCTTGCCACAATACCAACATGTTCTATGAGACTTTAGGGCAACATATTTTCTATAGCCCGGATAGATGGGTTTGTTGTTGATGCGAGATTGAAAATCAATTTGTGACGGGGCTGAGTTCTGGACTTGTTTTTGCCATATGTTGCGCACTTTTTGATCAGGATACCACTGTTGCTTCCCTTTGTCAGGCTTAGCCACCACATGTGTAGAACAACTTGCATTGTCACTATACATAGGGGTTTTACCTTTAGGCATAAGGGGAGCAGCCTTGGTACCCTAAGTATTGGGTGCACGAACAAAACCAATTCCAGATCTGTCTACCTCCTTCACAAACTTCTTCTTATAGTCATTTCTGACCTCTTGAGCCTTTTCAACAACATACTCATCCAGCCATTTCTTTCTTTTAGTCTCATCAGCAGCTTTTAGATCATCAAGTTCTTTAGATAACTTAGCATTTCCTAGCCTAAGCATAAGTCTTTCACCTTCTAGGTCAGTGACTTGTTTTTCCAGGTTATTGACTTGTTTTTGCAAGTCAGTGATTTGGTTCTTTGAATTTGAGCATAATTCAAAAGTTACTGATTTAGGAGATGAAGTCTTTTCAAGTTCAATTGCTTTAGAGGACCAGAGTTTGTTATCATCGAAGAGATTGGAGATTGTTTCTTCATTTTCCTCTAATTTTTCTCTTAACTCAGTGACCTGAGTTCCAAGCTTTTCGATGATAGCAACCAGCTGTTCTCTAGATTTTTTGGCTAAAAGTGAAGTAAGTTCAGAGTCATTTACCTCTTGGGAAGATTTATCTTCAATGGCCATGCAACATTTCCCTCTTGCTGGCGCCACCTCATCATCATCGTCAGACATGTCCCAAGTTGCCATCATGCCTTTACCAGCTTCACCACTTTTTCTTCTTGGACAATGTTTGGCAAAGTGTCCTTTACCCTGACAATGATAGCAAATGACATCCTTCATATCCTTCCCTTCTTTAGTTGGTTCTGGAGTCTTCAAGGGAGCCTTGTTACGAATCCACAGTCTTTTCATGGCTTTAGAGATGAGAGCCACATCTTCATCTACTCCATCAGTGTCATCATCTCCCTGAGCCAAGTCAAAGGCTCTTTCAACTTTGAGAGCAATGTTTTTTACTTTCTCCGAGTCGAGTCTTTCAACTCTTCTTTGTTGAATGCCTCCATACATGGTAAGTTGTCCTACAAGGTCTTCCAGGGTCAGTGACTTGGTCTCCTTTTGAGTAAGAAGAGACGCAGCAATACTATCCCAGTTCTTGTTCAACCCTGAGATCAACTTGTTTGTGAGTTTCCATTGAGGAATCTTCTCACCAAGAAACTCTAGTTGATTCACAATCGTCTGGAATCTGGAATGATAATCACGAAGAGATTCTCCTTTTGCTTGGAAAATATTGTCATACTCTGCTTCGAGACTGATAATTCTGTCCTTCTTTACATCATAGTTGCCTTGATGAAGTCTCTTAAGAGCATCCCAGATTTCTTTTGCCGTCTTGTATCCGATGACCTTTTTGAGGTCACCATCAGTGAGAGCATGATGAAGCACTTTCTTTGCTCTAGCATTTTTCTCGAGCTTCTTGAAATCAACATCATCGTACTCGGCTGTGGTCTTTTCTGTCTTTCCATCTTTTCCAAGAAAAGTTTCTAGACCTAGTTCAATCACTTTCCAAAGCTGACCATCAAGCGAGCAGATATGGGTCTTCATCCGTTCAACCCACCAGTTATACTTTCCAACCTTGAGGATTGGAGGCTTCCAGAAAGAGTCATTCACAGAGGTGTTGGTGGACGTCATTTTCCTGCAATAATAGTACTAAAACACAATCTAGAGCCTTTGCTCTGATACCAATTGTAGCATCGTTAGTACTAGGACGAGTTGGCGACTCCTACGAAGTCGTCGACTTTGAGTAATAAAGCAGCGGAATAATCACACAGTAAAATAAACGTTTACCAACGGTCATTGACAAGCGATGTATAGTGGAAACTCTTCATAAACCAACTAGTTTACTTAGAGAAAAACCATTCCCTTCCAAGTTTATCACTTGGTCGGATTTCAAGAGTCCTTAGACTTGCTCTATTGATTTCTTGAGTGATTACAAAGCTCTCCCGTGTACAAGAATGAATCCCACACCCTTGAACCACGCTCTACCTTTGCACTCACACTCTCAATCTCACGCTATGCCTAAGATCTCTTGACTCACCACTTGTACAAATCTCTCGCACAAGTCTGCTCTTCCTTTCTTTCACACGATTATAAAATTATGCTCAGACACTTACCATTAGTCTAAAACACTAGAGTATTTAAACTAAGGTAAGAGAGATCTCATGAATATTATTTTCCATTCGATTAGGAAAACAATATTCACTCAATCGTTTACAAATCTTTCCAAATATATAATCATACGCACACTAAAATATTCTAGGAGAATCAAATTATCTTCATCTTGATTTTAGCATTCTTTTGATGATCTTCTCCTAAAATAAATCAACACAGCTGTCTTCAGTTGAACGCGCATGATCTGTGCGTTCCTTCCATAAATAAATTGCTTCGCCAGCTGCTTATGTCAGTGACTTTGCCAAGTCGCCGACTCGACTTGCAAACATAGGGTCACTCACTCTGGAACCATCAAAACTCAAACTTCCGTCTTCTAACATATGGATTTTATTCTCTTGTGCTGAAATTATTTTTTGATGAGGGCTAATACTTGATAGATGTGTTATTGGTTTTGATTCTTGTTTAGTAATTGCTTGAGGAAAAGCAAGTCTAAGTATGGGGTATTTTAATGTCCCTGTTTTTAGCCTTGTTTTAGAGTATTTTTCTAGGTTTTTTAGTCATGTTTAGTTGTGTTTTTGTGTGTGTTGTGTGTCTTTCGCTTTAGTTTTCATATTTTGTGAAAAGTGTGAAAACTACGCAAGTTTTGTGTTATCTTGTAGTTTTTCGAGTAGATATGAATCATTCAAGAGCATCATGGGAGTGGAGCAAGGCGAGGGAGGAAGGTTTGAAGTTGTTGGAAGAAGACCCAAGAAGATCCAAAGACGAAAAGTGAAGAACAAGAGAAGAATAAACCAGAAACAAGCTCGTTACTGACCCAGGAGGGGTCGATACCGAGGTCTTCAGGAAGACAGAATCAATAAAATCAGCAAAGACGTCCTACCGACCCTGATGGGGGTCGTTACCGGGGTTACTCCGTGTCGGTAGGTGACGCTGACTTGTATTTTAATGAGAATATTCCGATATCTTTTTAGGTAGATAGTTTTATATCTTTAAGGACAATTTTTTTAGATAGATTTCTCTAGTATTTAATCCTTTGTTTGGACAAGTTTTGGGAGGGTTCTATCATCTAATTTTCACGCACATTTTAGAGAGTTTTTTGGGGACATGTTTTTAGAGGATTGTTTAGGGCACAAGGAAGATTTGTGGGAGTTTTTTTTTTTTTTAAATGGCCGAAATCTCCCAATATGGATTTTGATCCTCTATTGGAGATATTTTCCTTAAACAATTAGATATGGATATGGATTTTAATCCTCTATCCAAATCGATGCAAACAACCAACGGTACACGAATCAAGATGGCAAGCAATCGGTAAATGGTATGCAAATTCGAGCATGCAAATAGTAATTCAAAGATGCAAATATCACCAAAATCAAGTGTTGAGTCAAGTTGGTCAAGGTTGTTGTGTTTTTATTTTAAAACAAACAATTCACACAAGCAAGAAAAAATATCGGGTGCCCTAGATGAAAGGTCATGAAGATGGAGAGATCTAGGGTTGACAAACAAGGATGAAACGTGTGTGAATTGAAAAAGAAAAGGTGAAATGAGACTTACTCGAACCGTGGCTCTAATGCTAGTTGATGCGACCTTATATTGAGGACGCGACAGATCTTTGCTTGGTACGAGTATTAGGTCTCAGATGAGGCAAAGCAGAAGACTTTTGATGAGAAGAGAGCCTTGTGAAAGGATCTCCTAGGGTTTGAGTCTAACGAAGTTGGCTTGAGCATGCAACGAACGATTAGTAACGAGAGTGTTTGAGAACTTGTGAGCAATTGAATCGAATGGCGCAGCACTAAGATAAGTTGATAGGAGCGTCCCTATACTATTAATCAAGTCTAAAGTGTGCGTAACCCTAGAACAATAAGGTAAGCCCCTTTAAATAGAGGAGGCATGAAAGAAAACCCTAATATGCTAGAGGCGTGCCTAGGGCTCGTGTGCAAGCGAGACCTAGCGGCGCAAGGCCTAATAAAGGCCTTCTATTATTGTCAAAACATAAATGGAAATGTCTCATGGTATAAAGAATACTAAATAAAGCAATAAACATAAGTGTCCTTGGTCGTCGACACCGAAGTGTCATAACAAGGCCAAGGCTCGGTGTGGCGCGGCGTTGTCGAGTCCAAAGCATGCCAAGACACGTTGTTGCGGTACTGGAGAGGGCGAAGACACGACGACGTATGACACACTAGGCGATGAACCTCAAGTGACGACGCGGGGCTGCGTCAAAAGATTGGCGCCCGGCGCGACAGGTGAGTCCAAGGTGGATGGTGTCGAGGATGCGTCTTGAGGTTCGTCAATGGCCAAGGCATACACAGTGACGTGCAATGGCATGGAGACGGCCGCTCCATGGCCAGCGGTGATGCGCGATACTAAGGATTGGGTTGCGGCTGCGATGGCACGGGCCTGGGCACGAGTGACTGGCCTGTCCGAGCTCAAGGAAAATGCGTCATCCTCCTGCTAGGCGTCCAGGGTCGGGGTCACATCACTCTAGCTGAATCAGACCACAAGACCCATGGAAACGGGAGGTCGTATCATGGAAGTCAGGGTCGATTCAAGAGGCCTGGTTCACCTTAAGTGACTAACAGATCCAAGAAAAGTAAAGTTGGGCTGGCGCAATCCAACTCTTCTCATGTATCAGGCCAGCGTAGGGGTGAAGTGACCTGCAACAACTATGGTAAAGATGGTCACATCAACTGAAAGTGCATGAAGCCCAATAAGTAGTGCTTCACATATCGGAGGGAAGGATACATGCGTAACTACTGCCCGCAGAACAAGAAGGGCCCAAGTCAATCCATGTTTGCCACGGTTTCTCAAAGCAATCAGGTCCCAACTAGGTCCACCGTGAAAAACGTTGTGTAGTCGACGAATCAAAACAAGGGAAAAGGACTAGTAGTGTCTCAAGGGAAGACTTAGTACCTTTATGAGATGCATCAAAGTGATGGGCCTAATGCTCTTGTGTGTCAAGGTACACTCTATGTCTATTCAACTACTGGTTTCTTGTTATTTGATTCTAATGCAACACACTCCTTTATTTCTGAAAGTTGTGTGGAAATTTTGGAATTAGAGTGTAGCGATATATGTGAACCATTTGTTGTAAGCCTTCCAAATGGTGAGAGAATCATAGGAACGAAACAACTTAGCAACTTTCTGATAAAATTTAAGGTCGGGGTTTTAATTCTAACTTCATATGCATTCCAATGGTGCCCTATGATATTATCCTCGGGATGGATTGGTTGCTACAATATGGATCCATAATTAGCGTTAAGAGGAAAATGAGAAGGAGGAGAATGGGAAGTTGATCAACATTATGAAAGTTGGGAAGCTACTTCGATAAAGTTGCACTGGGTACATCTGTTATCTCGAGTCAACCAAGAAGAAGGTGATTGATATTCAAAAGATTCCAGTGGCCAGGGCTCCCGAAGTCTTTCTAGAAGAGCTTTCGGGATTTCCACCTAATGACACCATCTCTTCCCCTGTGATGGCCCAAGAGGAGCAAGCCATGAGTGCATGATCCAATGGTCTTATCACCTGTTCTTAGGCTAAGGCCAACGCTCGTGCCACTACTTCGGTTATCATGAGAGTTGGCCTAGAGTTCACACAACAAGTCGAGCCACACTTCATGATATTCTCTTTGGCCTCGATATGTGATGCACCGGACACTGTGCCCGACATTCCGGCCTAGGTGCACCCTTGCTTGTAGGTGCGTCCATACTTGGCCTAGCCGAGCTTTATCAATGTCTATCTATTTGTTTTATTATTGATGTTGCATGACTTACTTATATTTCGATGTATTTATATTTATGTTATGTTATTTGTATGGTGGTATATGTTTTAGGCTTGCATGCCAGAACTAGTCCATTAGGGTGTTGAGGAAGGAGTGCTATATAAGTCCTCCTTACCTTCTTTTGTAATCACGTTGGTTTTAAGATTGTTGAATAGAGTTTTCTCTTCAACACACCCACGTCCAAATTATCCTATCTCTTTCTATCTCTCTTGCAACCTACCCCGCTGATACCGCTACCCTTAGTCGTGCCAAGTCCTTGTTGTGATAAGACCTTGTCTTGCGATTCCATCCATGGCCTGCTGTGTTCCACGGCTTCAATAATTGTTGAATCGAGGCTGATACTCCCCTTGTTTCTTGCTTGCATCGCCACTGCTACCCCTTGAACGTGTGTGCTTGCACGTCGGTCCCCGGATCCAAGATAGACCCACTGTGTGGCACACCCCATTGCTTGAAGATCTGACCCCCTTTGGACGAGCCCTTACGAGACGATGATACTTAGGTGCTATCATCACCTAGACATGACGTGGAGTTTAAAATTGAGCTAGAACTAGGAATTGCGCCAATCTCCAAGGCACTATATAGAATGGCTCCAATTAAGATGAAGGAACTCAAGGAAGAGTTGGAAAAGATGTTCGACAAAGGTTTCATCAGACCAAGCACTTCGCATTGGGGAGCTCTTGTGTTATTTGTGAAAAAGAAGGATGGGACTTTTCCCTTGTGCATCGGCTATCGAGAGTTGAACAAGTTACCATCAAGAAGAAGTATCCTCTGCCAAGGATAGTTGATATATTGGATTAGTTGTGTGGTGCAAAGATATTCTCCAAGATTGATTTAAGATCTGGGTATCATCAGCTTTGGATTTGTGAGGAGGATATTTCTAAGACAGCCTTCCATACCTGTTAAGGCCATTCTGAGTTTGTAGTGATACCTTTCGAGATGAAAAATGCACCTGTTGTGTTCATGGATTTGATGCATCGTTGTTTCCATGAATACCTGGATAAGTTTATGGTGGTTGTTGGATTGTAACGTGTTAGTAATCAAACAGGGAACTAGAAATGTTCCCTGAGCAACAAAAATAACAGTGATTAGGAACGTTGTATTAAGTTTCAACGATTACAAACCAAGTCAAGTTCCTTGGTAACTAGCACCAAACTAAGTTCAACCAACCAGCCTTCTTCAACCTTAAACTTAAACCTAAACTATGAATGAACTACCAAGCTGAGTAATTAAACTCTGTTGGAATCTTCACCAAAAAATCCCAAAACCACTCGAACAACTTGGAGTTCTCCTCTCAATTGTCATCGTCTTCAACCACCTAAGTCCTGTCTTTTAACCCTATCTATCCTAGCCTATTTATAGAGCAACTTTCGAATCTAATCTCAATCACAACTTTCCTAAGTGTGATGATATTCCATTGAGAAGATCTCTCCAAAACGGATTAAAATAAAACTATTTTCTAACCAAATCTTCAATCGCTCGGATAATTCCCATAACTAATCGATCTCGATTTTATCTTTCATCCTTATCCAAAACTTCTATATTTCTTCATATCTTTTCACAAACAACCAATGCTTAGCAGCTGAATCTTCTTCGCAATCGTTCATTCAAGATCTGCTAACTTGTAGAAAATATAAAGTTGTGTAGCTTCTTGTAAGGACTTTCCAAATCGTCACTCGTTCCCTCCGTCGTTCCCTCATGACATTCCATCACTCCTGACGATATTCTTATAACATTCATGAGATACTAGTTCAAATAACACATTAAACCAACAAAGTTTTTATCATCAAAACTAAGAAAAACCATGGAACAATTAATGTTCCAATAATCTCCTTTTTGATGATGACAAACTTATGCAAAAATACACATCCAAAAACCTATGAACATGAGACAGAAAGATTTGAGATCAAGATTTTAACAAGTTCCCCCTTAATGAAATCACTGTTGTTCTTACTTACCAAGTTTAACAACATATTCCCCCTTAGTCAAAATTCCACCTATATTTCCTTGGATAGAATGCATCTCGTTATTTTTCCTAACTTCCCCCTTCTGACATCATCAAAAAGTTAGATCAAACGACAAAAACACAAAGCAATTCACCAGACTTAATTGACACTAATAACATTCATATGCAAGTAGAAAATTATCACATAGCATATTGTTTTTAGTGCCACAACATCAGCAAAAGACAATTAAAAAACATAAAACAACCAAATCTAAAAGATCTTAAATCATATTTGAGAGGGGGTAAACTGATAGGGTAACGATAGGGGTTCCACTAAGAGGTTAGAGGAGGAGAGATCATCAATGGTACAGATAGTGTCTCTCTTATCCAAGTGGTCAATGATGACATCCAGCTTAGAAAATTTGTTGAAGCTCATATAACCTCTTCCCACCAACACTTCCACCAACAGAAAAAATCCCAACAACCTTCAAGGCAGATTTCTTCACTGTATGTTCCCTTCAGATCTCCTTGGAACTTCATCCTCGAGATGTTGCTTATGTCACATGGGAAGCCGAACAACTCTTCCTCTGTGGGATCATACACCCTCCTTGATTGCAGAATAGCCTTAACTAACTTAGGATATGACAGCCCATGATTCTTTCATGTACTCTTAGCCATGTGCCTCATCATAACTCTGTTAGGCTGGTCATCTCTCTGTTCAGAAACTTATCTAATAGCAACATGTCCAATAGCAAATAGAACTCAGTGATGAGAAAAACATCAATCTTTACTTGACTAGAGCATAGTCGTTACCAAACCTGGAACTTCAGAAGTTTCCAAAACTCTAACAGATCATGATCTCTCATAAAAGCTTCCTCGATCACAATGGGCTCCACGCATTTATATCCTTTAGCCGTGGGAACTTCAATATCCTTGAAGGTTTCTTCCTCCACATCCTGATCCTCTTTTGTTTCTTCTTCGTTAGTTTCCTCCTCGTCTTCAACATCACTAGTCTCCTCCTTTTCTGTGTCCTCCTCCTCTGTCTTGTCCTCCTCTTCGTCCACCTTCTTTTTGAATAACGAGATGGAAAAACAAAGATCGTATTTGTTAGGCTTCATCTATGTCTTGGGCTTCTTTGGAGGGGGAGTCATCTCAGAATCATAGATATGGAGAATAAGAGATGGACGAGGTAACTCTTTCCCAGCGACTGACTTTGGCTTGCTCTTTGGCCTTGACTACACTAACAGTCACTTTTGGTTCTTTTTCTTCCCAAGCAACAAGAACGACATTATCATCCTTAGGAGGTGAATCAATAGCCTCCTTTTCAAAGTCACCTTGTCCTTCTTTTCCTTCCCTTATCTCCGAAGGGATTTATGTGTTAGTCGCAGTGTTTCTCTCCGAATGATCCTTCTCAGAGAGTGAAGCAGCTTCCCTGATGTTTCTTGTTTCCATGGGAGCAAATTCAACAGCCTTTGCATCAACATTAACCACAATGTCGAACAAAGGTTGAAGCTTGGGCACCGGAGAGGGTGAGGCTAGCTTGGCCTTTTCCAAAGCAACGACCTTGGCCTTTAGAAGGTCAAGATCAATGGTGTCAAGGGCATCAAGGTTTAGAGCTTTGTTGGAGGACGAAGAAGCCGTTGGATATCGTGGAAAAAGAGAGCGAGAGAGAAATCTAAAAGATTAGGGTTTTCTCGAATGGGAAGAGGATAAAATTAGGAAGTGGTGTGATGCGACCTAGCCTCGGATCAAACCCGATTCCGACTATTCTTAGGGGCCCGAGACCATGGCGACCACCTTGGGCCAGCCCATGCCAACATCCGCATCCCTCGGTACTTGAGGTCCTTCGAGTCGCCACCGTGCCAGCCTTGGCACGTTGCCAGCGTTGCGCCTGCGCGCCAACACGTGCGCGCGACAAAAAATGGTGAAATGGGTTTGTTGTTGAAAGCCCTAGTGGCCACCTCCCCATTGGCACTTATGAGTATGTTGAGGTTAGTCGAGGTCCGGATAGTCGACGAAGGCTTTTCGAAATATCAAATGTGTGATAATACAATTCTCAACAAATCTCGTAAATCCAATGAAATTACATACGTATGGTGTCCTATCTTACTCTTGTATTCTACTATCTCTTTTCTTCTTTCCGGAACACTAGTTATGGATAATAGACCTGATTTGTTTTTCGGGTTTCGATGCCACATGTCTAGACTTTTCCATAAGAACAGTTGTTGGATTTGAAATACACAAGTTGTGGGGGCGGTTGACAGCTGGGGAATTTTGCCAGAGAGAAACGAGTTGAAAAGGGAGAGTTTTGAGATAGAAAGAGGTGGTGAGAAACACGCATCTAAAATAGTAGTTAAAAGCGCGTTTGTCGGGATTTTGAATGAATACAAACCATGGGATTAAAAGGAAACGGGCAGTTACAAGGTGTTCTGCATTCTCGCAGGAGTAATGGTTCTCGTATGAAAGGAGACGGGCAGTTACAGGGTGTTCTGCATTCTCGTGGGAGTAATGGTTCTCGTATGATCCAAATCCTATATATGATTAGACAACCTTATCCTAATGTAGTCATGTAGACGCCGATTAGAAAGAATGTAAGATGCATAAAACCCCAAAAGGGGTCCAAGAAGCCTAGACCCTAACACTACAGTACTTTTCTGAAAGGTCTGAGCTCCTTTGGAATGTCATCAAAGTTTCCCGACTTGACGTCAGATTGCAACATGGTTCGGGTCCCACTCTTCCAGTGCGCACCCTCTGCCAGGTGTTCCTTGCTCGGAGTCAGCATGATGAAGTTCGGATCAGCCCTCTGGTAGCTGCATTAATAGGATCTTGTTAGTTAACATGTCATGGAATGAAAATTGACCCAAAAATCTAGAGCTCATTCTTAGTATATGAATGATCCTCTCAGAATTCAGGATCACAAGTGAACAACAATAGCTGTATGTATACCGAGTAGTACCTGGCTTCTCGCAAATTCTCAATGCGTATTCCAAATCCAAAAGATGTATTTCCAATTCTTCGATCTCGAGTAGCTAGAGGAAATCAGTTCAGTATCAGTATGTAAAAGTCAATAACAGATAGCTTGTATTCGCTAAATGCCTAAAACTACATTCTGAATCATGATGACCGGTTAACCGCTAATTTTTAGCAATGGCAAAGCACCAGATTAACTGGACTACTTTTGCAGGTGTGTATCAGCACAAGATTTGAGATGAGGTTGCTTCCGTCATTGATGGAGATTCGATTAAATGTAATCCTACCACAACAAATGCACTTTGAAAGCTATAAATAATCCATTGTTTTTATCATTTTTATCAACTGATAACTTTTTGTTAAGATGACAGAACGCATAGCATACAAAATTCATTGGCAATGATTTACCTGAAACGCTGCAGGTGAAGGATGGTTTCCACCATGACTTGAATGCCAAGGATAAAGTAGAACTAGCAGATCCCACCTTTCCCTGCCAAGTCAAACATAATGATCATCGACTGACTTGCCAATTTGGAAAAGTTTTTCCTCTTTTGGTTTCAAAATCCAACAACTAAATGAACAAAGTACTAGTATACTCTTACCAGAAAACACCCCTTTGATTTGTTCATAAAAATAGTTTTGCTCCTCTTAATTAAAATTGGCAAATTGATTATAATTCGTCTAAACCATCTTCGAAAAAATTCTAAGACCAATCTGTTCTCAGAATTTTCTGAATACCAACTGTTGGACAAATTTATTTATTTTCTGACATAAAATTGTAGTTGTACTTTACTTGTAAAATGGGTCTAGTTGTCTGATGGCCACCCTACTCTACATTTTAGGTTTCATTAATTTTGCCTAGGCATTAGGGGTAATGTTTCCTTTGCTCAGTTTGTTACCCTAGACTTCCTCCCTTATATATTTCCTGGCACAGCCCATTTGTAATCCAATCCTCTCTTTTACCAGCACCAACCAATAAAATAAGTACAAAGGAAAGGACAACATTACCTTCAATAAGAAGTTTCTGTTAGCCTGCCAAGATGCAGCTATTTGAAACATGGAATCTGAAATAGAATTTGATGCTGCCACATCATCCACCCTAAAAGAGAAGATGGAGTTCAAATCTCAATATATAACCCTTGAAACTTATCTAAGTTTCTTTCGTAAAATTTAATGTCTTCTGAATTCTAATTATTCAATTTACCTTGTTTGAAGTTCAAAGCCAAAGTCAATATAATTGGTTATTCCAACAATTTCATTTTCTTCAAACGGGTTCTTCACCTGCTTAGCATATAATTAGAAACAAGCAAAAACTGAAACAATTAGTTGAAAATAGAAAGTACAAAGGGAGAAGAAAGTAAGCAATTATAGCTCTAGAATTAAGCAGACTGAATAAACCAAAAAATCAAGGAGCATACCCTTCTTTGGACGACAAAATGTTGATAAAACAAGGCAGTGAACTGCAACAAATTTAGTAAGAGGAAAACGAATTACATAAACTATTGTGGTAATTGACAGGTGGTAATGTTTCATACAGGAATAGCAGGTTATACAGGAATATTAGGGAGTTGTAGGCTTAGAACATGTTATTTTACCGTCTCCAACCCACCATTTCACTAATGACATGAAAAAGATCTGGATCATAAAAATATCAGTTTAAAGACTTCAAAAATTGGAATAGCGCGATACTCTCATTCAGAAATATGGTTCACATTGGATGATCAAATGACACAGATTGGTAATTTGTTTTCTGCCAGAGTAATTAATATGAGTAAGTACGGACCCATGGCAAGCTCTAAGCCATGCCACACATCATTTCCTTATAAAGGGCAGAATGATGTTAAGCATTAATAAGAACAAACCTGAGAGCCCCTGGCAAGTTCAAGACCAAAGTTGAATGATGGGCTCAATGGGCTGCTTGATCCTAGACCATAGCCAATAGCATAACTCCAATTCCTCAAATCTTTCATCCATAGCTCATCTTTGCTTCCATCTAAACAATTCAGACAGTGTACATGTTAGGCACATGAATGTATCTTAGTTAGCAAGGGGCAAAAAGTGTACAAGAGTCGGTTAGGCTATTTTGTGGCTTGGGAAACAAGTTGTCTTCTAACATAAATAGGGAGGCTTTCCTAAGGTGGAAATTATCCAGAAATTATTAAGGGAAATTTGGGTGTTGTGCCTTGGGCTCTTTGGAGATTGTTCTCCACTGAGATTTGGCTCACTTGGAGTTCATCCTCCATTTGAGATTTATCTTCTGTTGGAATATAAGCTTAGTTTTATAATATATTATTTATATTCTGTGTTGACATTAGAAGTAAATTGATGTCTTATATTAACTATGTTAATCTGTCTATAAATATGTAAAGACAGAAGTATGTTATTATGTTAAGTATGTGTTGGTTTAGGCGTCTGTCTTAAGTTTAGGATATCTGGCGCCTAATGCAGTTAATTAACTGTCATAGAAGTTAGTTATAGACAGTTGATAGTTGTGTGTATATATATGGAAGACAGAAAACGTTTGTTTCTGTTGGTTGACAGTTAATGCATATAAGAAAGTACTTTGTATGCAGAAACACATTGCATTTCTTAGTCTCTTTGAATCTGTGTGTTAGTGAGCGTTTGAGTTCTTGATTTAGAACTCACATTTGGTATCAGAGCACAGGGAAAGGATTTCAATCATGACAGGAGATGAAACTTCTAGTGGTTCTGTCACTCCAACAAACACAGAAACTTCTAATGGTGCATCAAGATTTCATGGAGAAAGAGCGATCGCATTCCAGTACCCCATGTTGAACAAGACGAATTATAGAGCATGGGCAATCAAGATGCAAGTCTTCTTGTCTGCACAAGGTGTGTTTGAGGCAATAGATGAAGAGGAACCAGTTGATGTAAGGAAGGACAAACTGGCTCTAGCGGCCATCTACCAAGCCATCAATGAGGAGACTTTGTTGCAATTGGGAGTAAAGATGACTGCAAAGGAGGCCTGGACAGTGATCAAGAACATGAATGAAGGGGTTGATCGCATCAAAGAAGTGAGGACTCAGACCTTACTAAGAGAGTTTAAAGGTTTGAGAATGAAAGAAGGTGAAAGTGTAGATGATTTCTCAAGCAAACTCAACATAGTTGTGAGCAACTTGAGAGGATTGGGAAATCAAATTGATGAGGAAAGAGTGGTGAAAAAGTTGCTAAGATCTACCTCATCCAAGTTCATTCAGATAGCTTCCACGATTGAAGAGTTCTGTGATTTGAAATCCAAGAGCATTGATGAGATTATAGGCTCATTGAAGGCAAATGAAGAGAGGCTGCAGGATCTTGGAGAAAATTTGTTGGACATAAGCTTGATTCAAATAGATATGTTAGTATAGTCATGTTCTGTTAAGTATAAGAAAAAACAGGAATATGTATATTTGTGTAGTTTTAAGTCAGGCAGTTAGTCTGACGTCATTGTCAGTTAATTAACTGTCAAAACAGTTAGTTAACAATTAGAATACAGTTATATATTAGTTGTATATAAATAGGTGAAACAGATGGTGTTCTGTCGGTTACTTCACTTTGTAATACAAGAAGTTAATTTGTGTGCAATAAAGGATTGTTGTTTCACAAGAAATTCCTGAATTCATACTTGTTTTTAGACGTCTCAGTTTGGATTTAGACTCACATTTGGTATCAGAGCCTGAACAAACAATCAGAAAAATAAACACGATCCACAAAAAATGTCAGACCCTAAAGATCTTCCCAAAGATATCATCACGCTAGATGGTGTTAGAAGTCAGGGAGAAAAAGTCTTCTCCATTCAATACCCTATGCTGACTAAGTGTAATTACGCGGCATGGGCCATTAAAATAGAAGTCTTCATGACTGCCGAAGGAATCTTTGAGGCCGTGGATGGAGATGGACAAGTAGACAGCAAGAAGGATAAAATGGCGTTGGCTGCAATTTACCAGGCCATCTCAGAAGATATCTTGTTGCAACTCGGTGCCAAGAAAAGTGCAAAGCATGGACCATGTTGAAGAATATGAATGAGGGTGCTGACAAAATAAAAGAGGTTAGAATCCAAACTCTTCTAAGAGAATTTGAGGGCTTAAGAATGAAAGAAAATGAAACAATTGATGAGTACTCAGGAAAAATGAATGTACTTGTGAATAAGATGAGAAGTCTGGGAAATAACATAGAAGAAGTTCATGTAGTAAAGAAATTACTTAGATCTACTTCATCAAAGTTTATTCAGATCACATCTACTATAGAAGAGTTTTGTGATTTGAAAACAAAAACCATAGATGAGATCATAGGATCCCTTAAGGCACATGAAGAGAGATTACAGGATTTTGGTGATAAAAGCCAGGAAACTGCTCTCTTGACTAGAGCCGAATGGAAGGCCAGGGAAAGAAAGAAGGCTAAAGACAAGGCTCCAAGAGACAAGTCAATTGTTAAAGGGGAAAGATCTCAGTATGGAAAAGGAAAGGAAAATCATCAAAAATATGATAGTGAAGGGAAACTAAAGAGAAAACTTGATAAGAACAAGATCAAATGTTTCTCATGTGGAGAAATGGGTCATTTTAAATCAGAATGTGACTCGAGAGAAAAGGAAGAGAAGGCAAATTTCATGAAGAAAGGTCATGATGAAGAAGAGTCCGCACTCCTCATGGTGAAAGAAAATGAGGAAAATCTGATTTTGCAAATGGATGAGAATGAAGAGGAATCCTATAGCAAATGGTATTTGGATACAGGTGCAAGTAACCACATGACTGGTAATGAAGATGTATTTGCTTCCCTTGACAGAAATTGTGGAGGAAAAATCAAATTTGGAGATGGATCCTATGTAAACATATCAGGGAAGGGATCTGTGCTTTTCAAAAGTAAGAATGGCGAGCATATACCCCTTACTGATGTTTATTTCATACCAAAGCTGAAAACAAACATCATAAGCCTTGGACAGTTGGATCAAAATGGTAGCAAATCAGTAATTAAGGATGGATTGCTAAGTCTGTATTCAGAAGGAGGAAGACTGGTTGCCAGAGTGAAGAGACAGTCCAACAAACTCTACACTCTTCACTTAAGAGCTGTCAAAGAGGTATGTCTTCTGTCAAAACTTGGTGATAAAGACTGGATTTGGCATGCAAGGTATGGACACCTGAATTTCAATGCTTTGAGGAAACTTAGCAAGAAAGGAATGGTGAAAGGGATGCCAGAGGTGACTCAAGTAAATCAGATTTGTGATGGATGCACAATTGGGAAGCAACATAGGACTTCTTTTCCCCATGAATCAAGTTTCAGAGCAGAGAAGCCTTTGGAACTGGTATATGCAGATTTATGTGGCCCTATTTCACCCCCTACAATTGGAGGTAATTCATATTTCCTGCTAATTGTAGACGATTTCTCTAGATATATGTGGGTGAGGTTCTTGAAAAGTAAGGATGAAGCATTTGATCACTTTATGAAATTCAAGATTAGTGTTGAAGTGGAAAAAGAGAGAAAAATCAAAGCTTTTAGGACTGATAGAGGAGGAGAATTTACTTCACATAGATTTAAAGATTATTGTGAGAAAGAAGGCATTAAAAGATACCTCACGGCTCCATACTCTCCACAACAAAATGGAGTTGTGGAGAGGAGAAATCAAACTATTATGGAAACTGCCAGATGCATGTTAAAGAGTAAGAAGGTGCCACCAATGTTCTGGGGGGAGGCTGTACAGACAGCAGTTTATATCCTCAACAGGTCTCCATCAAAAAGCTTGGAGGATGTGACACCTTATGAAGCATGGCATGAGAGATCTCCTTCTGTGTATCATCTAAGGGTGTTTGGATGCATTGCACACGCTAAGAATGTCACACCAAACTTGTCAAAACTGGAGGACAGAAGCAAGAAGATGATGTTGATTGGATATGAAGAGGGATCTAAGGCATATAGACTGTATGATCTAGAAAGAAAAAGAGTTGTGATTAGCCGTGATGTAAGATTTGAGGAAGAAGAAAGCATGCAGTGGGATGAGATAGACCACCAGATTGGCACACATACATTCACTTTCTGCACGAATGGAATGGAAGAATCTCTCCCACTTCAAAGTCAATCTCAGAATGGGAAACCTGATCTGAAATTGGATGGTGATCAAGATAACAGTCAGAGTATGCATAGCAACTCACCAGCACCAGGGACAACAAGTCAAGAGGTGAGTGATGTTTTTATCATACACCAAAGAAATTTAGGTCTATACAGGAGATTTATAATGAGACCATGGAAGAAGAAGAAGAAGCTGGATTGTGTTTCCTATCATATGATGAACCTAATACTTTCCATGAGGATGTGATAAACAAAGAATGGAAGGAAGCCATGGAACAGGAGATTGAATCAATAAACAGGAATGGAACATGGAAGTTGTCAGAATTGCCAAAACATCACAAGGCTATTGGATTAAGATGGATCTTTAAGCTGAAAAAGGATCCAAAAGGGGAGATAATCAAGTATAAGGCAAGGCTAGTTGCAAAAGGATATGTGCAAAAACAAGGAGTAGACTATGAAGAGGTGTTTGCACCTGTGGCCAGATTGGAAACAATCAGATTTCTCCTGGCATTTGCAGCAGCAAAGAACTATGAAGTTCATCACATGGATGTCAAAACGGCATTCCTTAATGGAGATTTAAGTGAAGAAGTCTATGTGAGACAACCAGAGGGTTTTGAAGATAAAAGAAATCCTGACAATGTACTAAGATTATTCAAAGCTCTATACGGTTTAAAACAGGCTCCAAGAGCCTGGAATGCCAAGCTTGACAGGTGTTTGAAGAAACTTGGTTTTGGGAGATGCAAGCAAGAACATGCTTTGTATACCAGATTCCAACAAGAAGAGTCCATGATCTTAGGAGTATATGTAGATGACCTCATTATAATAGGATCAAGCAAGGATATAATCGCCTCATTTAAGAAAGAGATGATGAGGATATTTGAGATGAGTGACTTGGGTTTGTTAAGTTACTACTTGGGATTTGAGGTCAGGCGCAAAGAAGATTGTGGAAAAGCTGAGGTTGACAGATTGCAATCCAAGTGCAATTCCCATGGAGCCACACATCAAGTTAAGAAAGAATGCAGTGAATGAGGAATTGGTGGATGAATCAGTCTATAGAAGCACAATTGGAAGTCTAAGGTACTTGGTAAATTCAAGGCCTGATCTTAGTTATTCTGTTGGAGTTTTAAGCAGGTTTATGGAGGTTCCAAACACATGTCATATGGATGCCTTAAAGAAAATTGTAAGGTACATAAAAGGGACAGTCAACTATGGATGTGTGTACACCAAGAATCCTTCATACACAGAATTGATTGGATATAGTGATAGTGACATGGCCGGGGATTTGGATGATAGAAAAAGCACAACAGGAGTCATTTATTTTCTTGGCAAGAATCCAATCACATGGATATCCAAGAAACAAAAGGTGGTGGCACTATCAAGTTGTGAAGCCGAGTACATAGCTGCAACTGCAGGAGCTTGCCAAGGCCTGTGGCTTCAAGATATTCTGGAAACCTTAGAAGGAAAGAAGGGGATTGCTTCGACACTCCTCATAGACAACAAATCAGCAATCGCTTTGTCTAAAAATCCTGTCTTTCATGACAGAAGCAAACACATTGACACAAAGTTCCATTTCATAAGGGACTGTGTTGAAAAAGAAAAGATTAAGACAGATTATGTGCATACCAACAACCAGCTAGCAGACTTGTTTACTAAGCCTCTTGCACGACAGAGGTTCGCAGAATTAAGAGACAAGATTGGAATGAAGCTGGACAATCAAGCTTAAGGAGGTGAATGTTGGACATAAGCTTGATTCAAATAGATATGTTAGTATAGTCATGTTCTGTTAAGTATAAGAAAAAACAGGAATATGTATATTTGTGTAGTTTTAAGTCAGGCAGTTAGTCTGACGTCATTGTCAGTTAATTAACTGTCAAAACAGTTAGTTAACAATTAGAATACAGTTATATATTAGTTGTATATAAATAGGTGAAACAGATGGTGTTCTGTCGGTTACTTCACTTTGTAATACAAGAAGTTAATTTGTGTGCAATAAAGGATTGCTGTTTCACAAGAAATTCCTGAATTCATACTTGTTTTTAGACGTCTCAGTTTGGATTTAGACTCACAAAACTGTCAAGAAGTTGCACTTATGACTCGTGCAGAATGGAAGGAAAGGGAGAAGAAAATCTCCAAAGAGAAGAATGCGAAAGAATACTCCAACAAGCCTAAAGGTTCTGGGAGAAATCAGTACAAGAACAAGGGCAAGGGAGATTCAAGTTCTGAATCGGATGAAGAATCTGATGAAGGAAGGAAGACTAAGAGGAAATTTGACAAGAGAAAGGTAAGATGTTACTCTTGTGGAAATTTAGGCCATATTGCCTCAGAATGTGACTCAAAAGAGAAAGAGGAACATGCCAATCTTATGATGAGAAGTAATGATGATGAAGAACCTGCATTACTAATGATCAAGAGTCAAGAGATCGAAGAGGAAGCAGAGGAAGCAGGTTTCTGTTTTTAACTAGTATTAAACTAAGCTTAGGGGGTTGAATGTTGGAACATAAGCTTAGTTTTATAATATATTATTTATATTCTGTGTTGACATTAGAAATTAATTGATGTCTTAAATTAACTATGTTTATCTGTCTATAAATATGTAAAGACAGAAGTATGTTATTATGTTAAGTGTGTGTTGGTTTAGGCGTCTGTCTTAAGTTTAGGATATCTGGCGCCTAATGCAGTTAATTAACTGTCATAGAAGTTAGTTATAGACAGTTGATAGTTGTGTGTATATATATGGAAGACAGAAAACGTTTGTTTCTGTTGGTTGACAGTTAATGCATATAAGAAAGTACTTTGTATGCAGAAACACATTGCATTTCTTAGTCTCTTTGAATCTGTGTGTGTTAGTGAGCGTTTGAGTGTTTCCTGATTTTCTACTCTATCCGTACATGTGGTGTTACCATAGCATGAACAGAAGATATAGCCTAGCAATAAGAAATTCCAACAACTAAACTATGTAATTGGCAAGAACATGAGATGAAGCCTTTTGTTCTTCTCTTACTAAAACTGAATAAACTATGAAGCCGGACCATCAAAACAGACAGATTAGAAACAAACCTAACCCAAGATCCTGAACCACAAAAGACTGGAAACACATCTTCCAAAGTATGTCTAATCACAATGTTACAGAAAAACTCTATGGAGATGAGTAAACGATCAATGTCATCATCATTGACCTAGTGAGGCTCCGCTACAGCGGAATCTGGGGGGTCAAGATGGGGGTACCCCTGCCCAAGGGAAAGGGGGTACGCCCGATAATAACCGTAATATAGACAAGAGCACCAGCTGTGAAGAAACAGCAAACAATCAACTTTCTCACTAGAGGCCATTAAGGACTTGTTTCACTTTGAACCTAAAATGACATTTTAGATTAAATTTTATTTTGTTTGTCTTGAAAAACGTAAAAAGTAAGGAAATTGCATGGATTTCAAGAGTTTCAAAATGTAATTTTGGGGAGAGTTATTTTGGTTGGAAAGTAAAACAAGGCCTGAATAGACCACCAGCAAAAACAAAAGAAAAGACAGCAACCAACTGAATCAATGTTGTCCGCTGCCTGTAACAGTAATACTTACAGCATGGCTGAAATTGCACACCAGCAGTAAGTCTCCCTAACTTGCTGATTATCCAAGCACTTCTAAGGAATTCGTGAGATTCTGGGAAACAAAAACATTGGCATGGTGAGACCTTGATCATTTTCAGTGCATTTGCACACTTATTAGCTGTGTATGCAAGTTCTAGCCAAAAATGTTTAAAAGCAACCAAAAAAAATGGGAGAGGAGGAAAGTGAGAGAACTAGCACAAAAGGATATCTAAATATTACATTGGGAAGTATAAACGATTTGTCTGCAATCTTAATTCACATACTAGGGAAAGGGGTAATGCTGAGCCCAAGTGAAAGGACCTCAGAGCCATATCTCAACCCCATGACACCATAGTCTTCAGATGATAACCTGAATAGAAATAGACTCAATGAATGAGATCCAACTTGTGTGCTAACTCTGGAATCTATGCAATCAGTTTACCAAATACCTTTTCTTTAATATCAATGGGAAGATTCCAAAAGCCCCAATTCCATACTTGGGATAATATGCACATGACCTCATCCGCAAGATCCTGAAAAGAAAATTTCAGTAAATACAAAATATTCTACATGTCAGATTTATTCAAGATGTAAAGAAAACAATGGACCAAAAGATCATTACAGAAGTTCAAAATTTAAAGTTACACAGAAAATACCACTTACGGTTCAATGTTTGAAACAAAAAGATCCATGAACGTGTGTGGATCATCGACATCACTGCTTGGGGAAAACCATTCAAGTTTAATTAGTCAACTGAATCAGGTTGTCATAACTGTTAAAAAAAATGGAATCAATATGAAGAGCACAAAAGATAACACACTTTTGCCAGCGAAATTCTGCATTCCCGGTTATATTCTCCTCTGGTTTGTGATCAAGTGGTCCTGAAACCTATGGAAGGTTAAGGGAAAAACACAGAAATTATCGAAGAACAAATATCTAATTCTGCAGAGGAAGTCTGGAAGATACCAATACCACATCTCTTTATGTGGCAGTGACATAAAAAGAAATATTCAAAATTTGTGGAGCATTAAGCAGATATTTGGTTGGATACAGTGGCAATCAAATCCACATTAGGATCATCTATTGGTTTTAGCATGATCCTCGTGGTAAAATGCCTCGCTTGATCAAAGTAGTCCTCGAAGAGGCATCTCAGAGCAAGCTTTCCAAACAACAAATCATACGAAGATTCCAGCATCCTGCATGCAGCATACCATACAGGTGAAAGAAAAATGTAGGTACAAGATTAAGACAGCAAAATAGGAAGCTTAGTAACCACTTAAGATCTCAAACATGAAAATTATATCATCATATTAAATCACTCAGTTGAAAATAGTCTACACTCAAGTGTATTAACTACTGAGTATCAAAACAGTTACATTCCTAAATGTCATAACGATTCAATTACTTATTATAACAATTTCCACTTGAAAAGCACACGGATTGCAGGTTTGCACCATCATGAATGTGAATTACATAGACGCCTGACTGATTATTTCCAACAACCACGTTAATTCAATTACATCAAATGAACAGAATTCTAAAAAAAAACCACTTTAAATGCGTAACATCGTCATCAAACTTTCAGGTTTGTAAACATGGAAAACCGTCAGTAGCGACAATTTAAAAATTAAATTAAGAAAAGAAATAATTTGAGAAGCAAAATTTAGAAACCTGGTTCGAAAGGCGAGCGGAGGAAAATCGAAAAGGGGCGGCACTAAAACCATGGGTGGCGGGGGTTCCTTGCTTGGCCAAATACCCATGTCTATTAAAATGGAGAGTTGGTGGCGAGAAAACAGAGAGATCCGCCCGTGTTCGATATCAATCAGGATTCAGGAGGAAAGATTGCAGCGGGGCTGGGGAATGCTCCGTTTCTGCAAGTTTTGTTTTTGGTAGAAAGTGTTATTAATTTCCTGCGGGGCCCACCGTGATTTTCTCTCACTCTGGCGGCAAGATGGTCGGTGCTGTTACATCGGTTCGGATCCTCTCTCCCGCGTGTATGAGTCCCTTATGTGTCCCATAGACATTCATTGATCCACTTGTTTAATTTTTCCAAATCAGTCTTTTAGGGCCTGTTTGTTTCTATGCCAGGAATCGGGTTGGAATCAGGAATCGGGTTCTGTCATTCGTGAAACTTGGTGTTTGGTATGCTGCTGGAATCAGTCATTCTTGAAACTTGGTGTTTGGTATCCTGTCGGAATCAGTCATTCCTGAAACTTGGTGTTTGGTTAAAATTGGACTCTAGAATGGGAATCAAAGCTGTTTTATGGTTGTTAATAACATTTTTTGAGATTAGAGATCATGTAAGACAATATGACTATGATCACCTACAATGAACATCAAATGAAACAACAAGATATGCAAATCATTTGAAATAGGCAATTACTAAAACACGACTTCATATAAACATCTGTGATGTCAAACATAAGTGTTTTGCAAGTGCCTTACAATATTGCATCTAACCATGTCAACACAATAAGCCTCATATAAGACAAAGAGACTACCTAAATAATAGTGTTTGACATATCAAGTTTTGTGATATACATCCAAAAAATACAAAATGATATCACATCATAATGGCCTTGCAATCACACCAAAAAATGAGCTGCCTAGCTGATTTTTTCAGCCACTTTAATCTGCACCAAAGCCTCCACCAAAGCTTCCACTTGAACCTCGAGTCTCATAAATAAGCTTGCTTATATAGTGGGCCTTCCACTCCTCATTGGGACAACTATAGAATATATCCAACTCACTTGGTGATTTACCTAGAATACGAGCCGCTTCAATGGCTTCATCAGTAGAAACCCCAGGAATCATGGCAATCTCAGACAACAATTGTTTTTTTTTTGTTCGGTAAGCTCGTTCTCACGATTTATTCCACAAGCCATAGAATGTGCAATTGTTTCTAAATGTTTGTTCATATCTTTCATTGCATCCGCCCAAGTCTGAACATTATCTTTCTTGCTTGAGGTTCCAAGAGTAGACTTACCTTTTTTTGCCTCTTTGAGGGTGGAGGGCTTGCAAATTCAGCCAAGTCATCCATGTCATATTCTTCATCAAGATTCACATATTCATTCTCCATAGTTCCAACCATGTCATCAATGTCCTCCGCTTCATTTCCTTTAGCTCGATCCAATCCAAAAATATCATCTAGCTTGTCAAGAAAAGGAAATTGAGTTCTCCATAATCCTTGAACCTTGGGATGCATCTAAAAAGAAAGACATGTATTAAAACCTAATCAAAATAAACAAAATAAGTAATACATTTCAAACTAACATATACCTTGCAAAAATCATCATAAGCTTGTCTTTCACATTGGATCATTTTTTGCTCACTATCCCATTTGAATCCTGATAAGCGCAACATCTCACATATGATAGCATATTTGTCTTTGAACCATTTGATTTTTGATTTTTGTCATTGGATCATTATTTTCCTATTTTACAAAATACCAATAAAAAAGCTTAAATTGTAATTATTTTCCAAGAAAAGTAGAAGAGAATTTAGCAGATCTGGCTTTCTCCGTCTTCCCTTCCACCTCCGTTCTCTTCCTCCTCACCGTTCTCTTCCTCGATTCGGTGACAGCGCCGCTTGTTTCCTCGCCCAACTGGGCCGCCAACGCCACCCTTGTTACCGCTACAAACCGGTATCTTCAATTTCTCTATCTCATGATCTAGGGTTTAGGATTGAGTAGCGAGAAGCCTCCGGCGACGACGATAGAGGCGGAACAAGTTATCTGCTGCCGCCGGTTGAAGAATTTTGAACTGGGTAACGATAAAATGGATCCGTGGTTCGCCGGTTGAAGAAACGAACGAACTTTACTTATAGGTGATCCTTGCAAGCGGGTCACACAGTCACACTGATGAGATTAAGTAATCGTCGACGTCCCAACCGAGAATTCAGAACGATCACCGAAACGAAACTCCAGCGAGGAAGAGAGACCTCTGTTCGTGATGCACGGGACGAATATCCCTTGAGATACTGGGTTTGCTAATTAAAATTAAAGAATAATTACAATTTAAGCTTTTTTATTGGTATTTTGTAAAATAGGAAAATAAAAGGCTGATTTGGAAAAATTAAACACGTGGACCAATGAATGTCTATGGGACACATAAGGGGACACATACACGGGACAGAGGATCCGAACCGCTGTTACATGGAGTTACTAATTAACTCCATGGCTCAAGTTGGACTAATCTGAACCGCTCATTAAATTAAATGGGTAGGATTTAATTAAGTTTCTTTATCAGAATTTTTAAGGAAATAGTTGGAATTAAAGCTAAAAGTTTGACTAATCTGAAACCGCTCATTAAATTGAATGGGTAGGATTTAATTAAGTTTCTTTATCATAATTTTTAAGGAAATAGTTGGAATTAAAGCTAATAAACTAACGCATCTCCTATCCCGTGTTGTTACCATGGAGTTACTAATTAACTCCATGGGTGAAGTTGGACTAATCTGAACCGCTCATTAAATTGAATGGGTAGGATTTAATTAAGTTTCTTTATCAGAATTTTTAAGAAAATAATTGGAATTAAAGCTAATAAACTAACGCATCTCCTATCCGGCTATCTCAAATTCTCAATAGTCTTCCTTCTTCGCCCCTTTCATGGCTACTTCTCCTGCAATTTTACAATCTGCGATCTCGAGAGAAGATAATGGGTGATGTCGCCGGTGGGAGAGACAGAGGCGAATCTTCACTCGCCATTTCTTGGTCCAATTTCCGGGCTTCTTCTTGTAGAACCAAAACCCAAAACCCCCATTCCTTCGATGCTTCTTCCATCTTCAGCAGTTTGTACTAGCCCCGGGGATGGGCTTTTTCGGCGCCTCGGTCTCTTCGACCTCTTAATCCTCGGGGCTTCCGTTGGAATTATGTTTATGTGACTGAATTTCAATATGTTCAGCGATGATGCAAGGAGGAGTTGTACTTCTGGTGCTTGAAACTTGCTCTCGGACTAACCTGAGAAGCCCAGAAGTCATAGGATGGTGCTTGAACTGTCTAGTCCTTCTGGTGCTTAAAATTTTTGTACTTCAGTAATGATAATCAATTCACGCCTCGTTGATTTTTCAATAATGATGATTAGGGACTGGGTATGTGAGGCATGAAGATTGAAGATATGTGAAAAAATAGTAACTGAATGGAGTTAATTAATAATCCTATTTTTTTCATGGAGTTACCATGGAGTTAATTAATAATCCTATTCAGTCTTCATGCCTCACATACCCAGTCCCTAATCGTCATTATTGAAAAATCAACAAGGCGTGAATTGATTATCATTACTGAAGTACAAAAATTTTAAGCACCAGAAGGACTAGACATTTCAAGCACCAGCCTATGACTTCTGGGCTTCTCAGGTTAGCCCGAGAGCAAGTTTCAAGCACCAGAAGTACAACTCCTCCTTGCATCATCGCTGAACATATTGAAATGCAGTCACATAAACATAATTCCAATGGAAGCCCCGAGGATTAAGAGGTCGAAGAGACCGGGGCGCCGAAAAAGCCCATCCCCGGGGCTAGTACAGACTGCTGAAGATGGAAGAAGCATCGAAGGAATGGGGGTTTTGGGTTTTGGTTCTACAAGAAGAAGCCTGGAAATTGGACCAAGAAATGGCGAGTGAAGATTCGCCTCTGTCTCTCCCACCGGCGACATCACCCATTATCTTCTCTCGAGATCGCAGATTGTAAAATTGCAGGAGAAGTAGCCATGAAAGGGGCGAAGAAGGAAGACTATTGAGAATTTGAGATAGCCGGATAGGAGATGCGTTAGTTTATTAGCTTTAATTCCAATTATTTCCTTAAAAATTCTAATAAAGAAACTTAATTAAATCCTACCCATTCAATTTAATGAGCGGTTTAGATTAGTCCAACTTCACCCATGGAGTTAATTAGTAACTCCATGGTAACAGCACCGAGGATGGTGTGAGACACGGCTTCAAATGTACTCCGTAAAACAAAAAACTAGTACAAATTTCGTACTATGTACGAGTTTATAATTACAACGTTTTGCTTATTTTTTTAAAAGAAATGTTTCACATCTTTGCACAAAATATTGGCTAGGGACACTCACACAAAATATTAGCTATGTACACACTACACTACGCCACACTATAGCGTAATAATTTCACGCCATATAATAGTGTAATATTAAAAAATTAATAAAAAATAATAAACGGAAATTTCGTTGGTAACCCTCAACTTAAACCAATTTCGTCTGGTACCCAATAAATTTCGCATAGTAACCCTCACGTTTTAAAACTTTTTTCCCCATGCCCAACTTTAACTTTATAGCCTATTAATCGTTAATAAGACATGCGTTTTCCGTTCTTCTTCTCTATCCTCTTCTTCGACGTCTTCTTCACGTCTCTTCAATGCCTTGCACACTTTGATTTCTTCTCTTCTCTCCGGTTGAAGGTTGACACTGACCGGTTTAGCGCAGATGAACAAAATTCTCTCTGAAAGGTATCGAGGAGGGCGGCCGCAGCGAGTTAGGACAACGGCGGATATAGACAGGCAATGCACGCGCGGACTAGCTGAGGGGTGAACGATGAAGGTTGCCTTCAAAAATGCTTTACGAGGTTTGAATTTTGTTGTTTCAATCCCCAATTTCAGTAATTTTTTGGGTGAACAAATACTAGGGTTTTTAGGGTTTAAAATGGTTTGAAAATTTCGATAGTTCTTAATTAAGTGTTCAATTGAGATTGATATTTTGAACTCTTGATCATTTTGGGAGTTTTGGTGTTTATCCTTAATTGAAAAGAAGATCCCTAATTTGACTAGTTTTTGGTTGAGCAATCAACAACATCCAGATCCCTAATCGAAATCAGCAAGTACAGATGGTGAATTTAGATCAAATACATTAGTCAACAACTTATGGAAGCTTAGAATTTCACAAATTCTATCAATTGTTCTCTGCATAAACCTATGTCAATTTTCTTGTTGTTGTTTTATGGCTACCGTGGTTAATATGCTTTAGGTACAAAAACATTAAACTGATGAAACATCATAATGATATGCACAATTATGTTATGTATTTAGGAGAGGTTTTAGCACATATTTATGGGTGTTTTAGGTGATTTAAAGACTTTATACAGCTAGGAGAAGAAGACTCGAAGATACATACTTTTGGAATTTAAAGCTGGATTGAAGACAAATTGAAGACGGCGCTCTGGTGCTGGCGGCGACCGCCGCCTCTAACAGCGAGGAAAATCATCATGCACCACGTGTTTTATTCTAATTTGCTCTATCTATATCAGTTTTATTCCGAGATATTGTATTTTTGGAGATACTTTTAGACCTAGCTTTATATATTAGGTTATGGGAGTTGCACCTCTCATCTTTATTATCATTCCATTTTCCAGACTTTTGAGTTTTATTGCTTTCATGGAAAACTAAGCCATATTTGCTTAGTCAGACGGTTGAAGCTTCATTTGATTCAGTTGTGAGATTTCTATTTCTTAATCTAATTGCTTAGAACTATTTTTCTCTCTTGGTTGAATTGCTTACGTGATTGATTTCAACAATTTCTAGGATTGTTGTTATTAAATCTCTATTGTTAGATCTAGAGAACTACTGGTTGAGTTTTTCTATTTCATAGTAATAAATGCATCATACTAGTATGTGGTTGTGTTAGTTTTATGCAGAAAGAGAGTTGAATTACTATCTAGGATAAAAGCTGGTTGTTTTATGCTAGATTTATATCCTGTTGATACTCCATTATTTCCTGCATGTTGACGCAAAATTTGTCAATTCCTGAATTCTTCTCCATTGCATTTCTACAAGATAAGAGACAAATCAATGCTAAATTGATGAGGGAAAGGGAGAGCCAACATAAGAAAATTCTAATGAAGTAGTTAAGGACCATACCACGTATCATCACACGTTTTTGAAAGAGGCGGTAAGTAAAATTTTAATTCCCTCCAAATCAAAATTTTCAAGAGCAAAACCAAATCGACCTTGATTGTAGGAATTGTATATCTTTTCATTTACAAAAAATAAAGAAATTCAGAAGAAAACACCCACGTTCATCAAAATAACACCCAAATTGCTAGATAGTGGAATTATGAAGTATCATTAATATTAAACTAGCAATCTTACACTAGTACTGAGGGAGACCACAAATTGTTGAGCGGCGAGCACCAGAGATCAGTCGAGACGGTGGTGACCAGCGGCGGCGATGGTGAGCATACATGCGACGAGTGCTAAGTAAGGCGAAAGAAGAGATCGCCTTCAATCCCGATCTGGACATAGCGACTATGAAGATGACGGAGAGCTAATTTGAAGATTCGATCGATCTCTTAGGAAGAATCAACTGCCACATTCTCTAAAAAAATTCAGCTCAACTCCAACAGATTCCCTATTTTGGAGAATACTGCATTTAATATTTATTTTTTATCATATAAAATATTCTACAATAATTATTTAATTATAATTAAATTTATCCAACATCTTATGGAAATAAAAAAATTCTAGAATCGTAACCTAATAAATAATAATATTTTTATTATTTGACTAATAAGGAAATGAAATATTCTAGAAACTTAATAAATGATAAATTATTTATTATTTAACTTATAAAGAAATAAAAATATTCTAGAAACTTAATAAATGATAAATTATTTAATATTTGACTTATAAGGAAATAAAAATATTATAGAATCTTAATTTAATATATGATAAAAATCTTATTATTCACATATAAATATCAACACTATTTTTATTTCATTCATATAGTTTTTTGAGATTGCTTGCCATTGTATTTTAATATTAAATACTCTAGAAAATAAAAAAAGTAAAAAAGAAAAGTAAGAAAATCCAAATGGAGAACCCCCCACATTTAGGGAATGGTGGGTAATTTTTTGGGGAATACTCTATAATGGGGAATTATATGGGAAAATTGTTGGGGCATATTTTGTAGTCAAATTCTCCAAAAACACAGCTCCCAAGAATTTGGGGAAGCTGTTGGAGAAGACCTTAGCCGAGTTGGGCGGCGGCGATGTGTGTACTGTGTAGCTTTTCTTCTTCTAAAAACCTAAATATTAAGTGTGAAGATGACAGAGAGCTGACCTTAGAATTTAGTAAATGGGTTCTTATTTTTCTTTTCTATATTGATGGCTCTAACTTATCATTAATCTCCTCTAAAAAAAGCTTATCATTAATCATTAACAAGGAAAAAGAAACTCATTTTGCATTTGTGGATTCGATCTGTACTACGGTGTATATTACTAACTTAAGCAAAATATTGACTATTGACCACTGTTTTATTTTTATATTTCAAAAATCAACTTAAATTTTGAAAAAAATAAATAGAAAAACTACATATAAAAAATTGGATTAAAACAAGACATTTTCAATAAAGGAGATTAAGTCAAGAGTTATATTAAAAAAGGGTTTTGTTGATAATTAAAATCCTAAAATTAGTTACTCATTTATAATTTTAATATTAAAAAATATAAACTTACTTGTTGTTGTATATCAAATCTTTATCAAAATTTTAATTAATAAAATAATAGATTAGAGAAATGAACTAATTACAAATAATAATTTTAAGAAAACGTATAATTCGACCAAAAAAAGAAAACGTATAATTAATTATCGTACTCGTTTTTCAAACGGTTCCAAATTCTCTTTATTTAACTATTGATCATTTAATCTTCTCATCATTTTCTTAAATTATTTAAGTGAAACATAATGTAAAATGTAATTTCTTCCTTTCACAAAAAGCAGACTACAAATATATTTCAATATACGCACAAAAAAAATCTTTATAACAATTATATAGATGAATGTCAATATGAATGATTTTCATTATATACAAAGAAACATGACAAATTTCCCACCAAAAAAATATATTTAATTGATTTACGTACCTTTATGTCGGCAAATATTGATATCTTTATTATTTAAAAATATGATACGATAATACTTGAATTTCCGTACTAAAATAATGCAAACGAGATTAATTGAACAGGTGAAGGAGAAAGGCCAATCATTGGCCAGGAAAGGGAAGAAGGAGATAGAAGAGATGAAATTAGGGCAAAACTAAATTCATCTTATCTTTTTAAGATAACAATATTTGGTATTTATAACAATTGTATAACGGTTCAATAAAAATATCATGGGAAAGAACCGAAAAGAAAACCTATGAAGGAGTCTATAAACTCTATTTAAAAAACTTACATTAATTAAGAAAAATATTAATAAATACTAATAATAGTCCTTTAATCGATTAGGTCGCCGACGTTTTCTAACGGGTCGAGAATTCCTACCCATAGAGTCGGCTTGTGCTGTATCAAAATAGCATGAAATCAATCGCCAATGTTAATCTCCTTGGTTTGCATGTAGTCCACAAATACTTCCTCCTACTTGTCATATAATACTGATCAATATTCTAATCAATTAAGGGAAATATGTATTTCGATCAAAAAAAAGGAGAAGAGATATGTAAACAAGTACACGGATACTTTATACAATACTTACCTTATACTAATCATCATTTTCTTCATCTAATTCTTCCCCCTCATCAAAAAATTCATCTGAACTAGAATTTATGTCAACTTTTTCATCTTGTTCTTGTGTTGGCACAAAAATCATTCATTAACTCATCTTCAACAATAATAATTTCCCCACTCGGATCCCTTAAGTTTTCTGTAGGTATGTCATGAATTGTTGGAACTCCTACTACATCATCTGGTAGGTACGCTTCTTCAATATATGTCAACCTTTGATCAATTGTGCTTCTAGCTTTTGTTTTACATACAGCCCACCAACCAACTCGATAACGTTTTGCACCAGGATACAGTGTATAATAAACATGGATTGCTTGTTTTGCCAGAATAAAGGGATCGTTGCTTCTATATAATTTTTTAGGATTAACCTCTATGATACCGTATCTTTTATCCACTTTCATGCCTTCATTTGGATCAAACCATCGACATTTGAAAAGCACAATTTTTTTTTGCAGGGATTCCCGTGTACTCTACTTGTATGATCTCTTCAAGCAAACCATAAAAATCATGTGTGTGTTCCTTTGAATCTGATCCTTTGACCCACACTCCACTATTCATTATAGATTTGCCTTCCCCTCTTTGTAAAGTGTGAAATGTATATCCATTGACAACGTAACCAGGCCACATAATTATTGAGGCATTCAGACCAACTACTAAGCTATTAATTAATGCATCTGCTATGTGTTTGTTTTTTACCTATAAAAAATGAGAATTAGATCAATTTGAAACAAAAAATTACTTATATATATATATTTTACAAAACTTACATATGATTTAAACCAAGGGGTGAATAATGTATCAAAGTCTTTATCGGTAGGCGCACCAGGCTCATCACATAATATCCTAGTAGTTTTAATTGATCAATGTTAGTTTGATAAAGATATTATAATAAAAATAAATATAGAATATCCTAATAGAAAAGCTTAGAAATACTTAACATAATCCATCGTTTCATCACAATTTAACAAAATATATGTCTCAATTGCATGTTTCTCGTTTCGATCGTGAAGCCATCGAGATGTTGATTTACCAAATTCTCGGCCAGGATAATTAAATATGGAAAACTGCTCAAAATTTTCTTTTGATGAGCCTTGATCATGTTTTTCAAGTCTCCTTCTTTTGGATGAAATTTGGTGCTCGGAATATTGTTCGGTCAGCGTTGATATTTCTTCAATGATATAAGAGGAGCAAATTGAAGCTTCAATATGTGCTTTATTGCTGACCTTTTTCTTCAAGTGATGCAAAAACCTAAATAATATTATAACAACAATATGATTAATAGTAATATAAAAAGAAACTCATGCATATATAACTTCCAAAGTGTGTACCTCTCAAATGGATACATCCAACGATATTGTACTGGCCCTGCAATTTTTGCTTCGAAGGGTAAATGAATCAGCAAGTGTTCCATTGAGTCAAAAAATGATGGAGGAAATATCTTCTCGAGCTTGCATAACATCAGGGGAATAGCTTCATTTAGTTCTTGCATTTGTGCAACTGTTAATGTTGGTGAACATAATGAGTGAAAAAAACTAACTCAATTCGGTGAGAGGTCCCCAAACAGACCCAGACAAGAATTCCTTAAAAGTAATTGGAATTAATCGTTGCATGAATATATGGCAATCATGACTCTTAATTCCAATCAATTTACCCTCATCTACTTGCACACATCGACCAATATTAGAAGCATATCCATCTGGAAATTTCAAAGTTTTGATCCAGTTAAAAACTTATGTTCTTTGTTTTTTATGTGCATAGACTGCTTTATGTATTGAACCTAAATGATCCGTTTCCACTGCCAACTCTAGACGATTACAGTATTCCTTCAAATCTTTCCTTGCTCTCAATATGTCCTTGGATTTTCCCTTGACATCCATCACTGTATTAAAAACGTTATAGAAAATATTTTTTCCTATATACATAACATCAAGATTATGACAGATCAAAAGTGTTTTCCAATATGGTAAATCCCAAAATATGCTGCGCTTGATCCACTTATAGTTAATCTTGTAGCCTTCAATTATTGAAATAGGATCATCTATGACACTTGTCATGTCCTTCACTCGGTTCCAAATCTCATCACTTGATAGACGTCGAGGAGCAGATGAGTACTCAACACGGTTTCTTACAAATGCCTGTTTATTTTTCCGAAATGGATGATTTTCCAATAAGCATCTCCGACAACAATCAAACCATGATGGTTTCCTGCTATGCTCTAGCCAAAGGACTTCGTATCCTCCATACAAATTGGACAAGCCATTAACCCAGCAGTGCTCCAACCAGACAACATTCCATAAGCTGGAAAGTCATTAATTGTCCATAACAATGTAGCTCGCATGGTAAAATTTTCTTTCCGAGAGATGTCAAAAGTAGGCACTCCTTTCGTCCACAACAACTTCAATTCTTCGATCAATGGTTGTAAACATACATCTAGCAACTTTTTTGGATTGTGTGGACCAGGGACAACTGTTGTCAAAAACATATACGGAGTTTTCAAACACATTGATGGGGGAAGATTATAGGGAGTCACAATAATTAACCAACACGAACACGCTTTTCCAAATAGACCAAAAGGAGAAAACCCATCTGCACATAATGATAAACGAACATTCGTGGTTCAATAGCAAATTCTGGATGCACCTTATCAAAATGTTTCCATGCCTCACTATCTGAAGGGTGGCACATTATTCCCTCTTCATCAGGCTTACGCCTAGCATGCCACGTCATGTCTGTTGCAGTAGTCGGTGATGCAAACAATCTTTGTAACCTCAGAATCAATGGTAAATAACGCAATTGCTTATACGGAACATCTTTTTCCCTGGATTGCGTTTAAACCTTTAGTGATTGTAGAATTTACAGCGTTCTAGCTCAGCATCAACCCTCCAATACAGCATACAACAATTCGAACAAATATCAATTTTTTGCATTGGTAATCCTAATTCTCTCACCAACTTTTTTGTATGATAATAATCAATAGGAAGTGTATGTCCTTTAGGCAAGCATTTTCCGGCCCATTGGCAAATCCGATTGTAATAATTTTCTGACAAATTAAACTCCGATTTGATTTTAAGCAGTTCAAAGACAGCTGATAACTGAGTTTCTGTTTCACAACCATTCCATAGCGGTTCATTTGCAACTTTCTACACTTCCCAAAATTTTTCAAATAGGCCTATATGATCATCGATATTACTTTCTGATTGAAGATGAGGGGAGCCTATATTTGGTGTGCTTGATCAGGGGCTTGTTGGGTTCTAGGGATGCAAACATAGCGGAAAAGACAAAACTTTCATCCCAAACTTCCAAGGATCAGTATGATAACGTAGGATAAATAATTGGATTAGACGATTACCTCAAACGCGAATCCAAATAGCAAGTTCAAACCTTTCTTTTGATCACCAAAGAGCCCCAAGTGTTGCTCCTCTAGCGGTATCCACACACACGAACGGGGACAATTTTTCTATACCGGAACTCGCCTGCTAGAGCGCTTAACCGATATATAGACGAGAGAATTGAATTTTCTTGGAGAAATTAATTGAACGTTCCGTCTGCCGATATGCACGTCCATATATGTATTATGGCAGTGAATGAATATCTCAATCTTATGAATACATCTATCTTTAACAAATATATTATTATTTTAATATTATGTTAAGATCTCAACTTATCCACTTGCCATAAGAGATAAACTCTATCTATTATCTCTTTATTTAATTTTTCCAAAATCACAATTAATTAAATTACTTTATAATTAATTATGATTGTCTAAGAAAAATACATATACGTTCTCCATAATTATTATATAGGTCTAATTAACTAATACCCATTAAACCCGGTTTGATAAATCTAGACCCGCTAGCTTGGTTATTGTGCATATACTATCAATCTCCCACTTGCACTATTATCAAGCTCAAGTCATTATCTTATTAACCTTAGGTTCAAAGTCAACTCTCTTTTCAGTATTCTTTTCGGAATAGTTACTTAATCCCGAAACTATGTCGATTCATTTCTAGTAACTTTAGAAATTTCCAATCAACAACTTTTATAATGCCCATCTATCGTGCTTATGCGTGCGACCCTCTAGGTTTCTATCTTGAAGGTAGTGTTATCCAACACAAGTCAAGGTAACCGTGTAGCAACAGTTGTTGACCACCCAACAAAAACAGAAATGGTTGGTGAACCATATACCACTATGAACTGATTACTGTGTAGTTTGATCTCTTCATCACCAATATCAAGATTAAGTTAGTGCACAATGCGTCACCACTAAGCTAAATCATTTACTCGGTTTTGCAAAGATAACTTAGACTAAAAAATTCTCTACCATGGCCATGGATTTTAGAGTCACTTATATCTCAACCAAGTGGCCAGTGATATTTACTCTCTAATTCAAGAGAGGGATGAATCCTTTCTTGACTTAATCACTATCCTCTCTACACTTTGCCTCAAACCTAATAACCGTATTAGTTGCAACTCATAAAAGCTACGTTTAACGATATCAAAGTTAAGACTCCATGCAAAGGACTATGTGACAGTCTCAAGTCATGAGATCACTAACACTCATTCATTTAGAGGAGGAACCAATGACGCTTTCACATATATGTGGTATCCTCTAATTCGGGCCGATCCAGTAGCTCTACTTATCCTTGAGCACCCATGCAAATGACTCGGAAGAACTATCCCTCGGTTCAACGAGATGAACCTACAGTTTATTCACATGTTGGTCTATAGTTTCGATATCCCTTCTCGATACTAATCCGACCAAGGACGTTTTAAGAATATAACCTTGTTTGTAAAATTCTCACTGATGATAAATAACTATATCATCAATTTACACAAGACATCATATTCTAAGGATTTTATCAATATTAAATGTTAGCAGAAAAACAAAATAAACATGATAAATACTGCCTTTTAAATAAAATGTATCAATGTCATATAAATAAAACTAGTTCGACAAACTTGCATACTATAATAGTATCTTGCATACAGCAATGCCAAACTCTAAGTCCTAGTCCCCTCACATGAGCATCATGTTTCTGCTGAGGTAAGGCCTTAGTTAATGGATCAGCAATGTTTTCATCACTTGAAACTCTGCTTAGTGCAACATCTCCTCTTTGAATTATTTCTCTGATGATGTGGTACTTCCGAAGTACATGCCTGGATTGCTGGTGAGATCTTGGTTCCTTAGCCTGTGCAACAGCTGCATTATTGTCACAGTACAATCTAACTGGACCTTCAATGCTAGGAACCACTCCAAGTTCTGTAATAAAGTTCTTGATCCAAACTGCTTCCTTAGCTGCTTCCGAAGCTACTATATACTCGGATTCTGCCGTAGAGTCAGCAACTGTATCTTGTTTGGAACTCTTCCAACAAACAGCTCCACCATTTAGGCAAAACACATAACCCATTTGCGACTTTAGATCATCTTGATCTGTTTGAAAACTAGCATCAGTATAACCTCTGACCATCAGCTCCTCTTCTCCCCCATAGACCAAAACTTGATCTTTGGTTCTTCTCAAATATTTGAGAGTAGTCTTAACAGCACTCCAGTGACCTTCACTTGGATCAGACTGATATCTATCCGCCATGCTTATTGCATACGATACATCAGGATGTGTACACGTCATAGTGTACATAATGGACCCAACCACAGAAGCGTAAGGTACATTACTCATTTTGTCTCTCTCTTGTTGTGTCTTTGGACACATCTTCTTAGAGAGACATACACCATGTAACAAGGGCAAAAGTCCTCTCTGGGAATCTTGCATCTTATATCTATTCAAGATCTTGTCAATGTACGTGCCTTGACTTAGACCAAGTAGCCTTTTAGACCTATCTCGGTGTATCTTAATTCCTAAGATATAGGCTGCCTCACCTAGGTCCTTCATGGAGAAGCACTTGCACAACCATGCCTTGGTAGATACCAAGAATGGCTTGTCATTCCCGATGAGGAGAATATCATCCACATACAAAACTAGAAACACTAATGTGCTCCCACTAACCTTTTTATAAACGCAAGGTTCTTCTGAATTTCTAATGAAGCCAAATTCCTTGACTGGATCATCAAATCTCAGATTCCAACTCCGAGACGCTTGCTTTAATCCATAAATGCATCTCTTCAACTTACAAACCTTATTTGTACTCGTAGACGTTTCAAACCCTGGAGGTTGTTCCATGTAAACTTTCTCTATTAACTTCCCATTTAGGAAAGCGGTTTTCACGTCCATTTGCCAAATCTCAAAATCATAGTAAGCTGCTATTGCAAGCAAAATTCTGATAGACTTTTGCATGGCTACCAGTGAAAAGGTCTCATCATAGTCAATTCCATAACGTTGAGTAAAACCTTTTGCAACCAACCTTGCTTTATAGGTACTAATATTACCATCCATGTATGTCTTCTTTTTAAAGATCCATTTGCACCCAACAGGTTTAATCCCAATTGGTGCATCTACCAACTCCCATACTTCGTTGTTGTACATGGAGTCCATTTCAGAATTCATGGCATTTAGCCATTTCTCGAAATCTGGTGAAGCTAAAGCTTCCTTGTAGGTTGAAGGCTCATCATCATTCTCGATGAGCAAAACTTCACCATGCTCAGTGACAATAAGGCTCATTCTCTCTGGTTCCTTTCGCACTCTTGAGGACCTACGTAACTCTTGCATTTCTACAATCTCAGGTTCTGGTTGGGATGGCCTAACCAATTGCTCTTGTTCCAACTCACTTGTTGAATCTTGAATTTTCTCAAGACTTACCTTACTCCCACTACTATCTTTAGAGATGAACTCTCTTTCCAAGAAAGTAGCATACCTAGCAACAATAAACTTGTGCTCATTGGGAACGTAAAAGTAATATCCTTTAGGTTCCTTAGGATATCCAACAAAATTGCATTTAATAGACCTGGCTGCAAGCTTATCTGAGTATGTGCTCTTCACATAAGCTTCACAACCCCATACTTTGAGATAGGACATATTAGGCTTGTGACCTCGCCAAATCTCATATGGTGTCTTATCTACTGCCTTGGTTGGAACACGGTTAAGTGTGTGGATTGCTGTTTCCAAAGCGTAACCCCAAAATGCCAATGGAAGACTTGCATGACTCATCATTGATCTTACCATATCTAAAAGAGTGCGATTTCTCCTTTCCGAAACTCCATTCCATTCCGGTGTTCCAGGAGGAGTTAGTTGTGAAACTATTCCACACTCCTTAAGGTAATCAATAAACTCTTGGCTTAAATATTCACACACCTCGATCCGATCGAAGAGCCATTATTTTCTTGCCAAGTTGATTCTTTACCTCATTTTTGAACTCTTTGCATTTATCAAAGGTCTCTGACTTGTTCCTTATTAAATAAACATATCTATATCTACTTAAATCATCTGTGAACGTCACGAAGTAAGAATAGCCACCTCTGGCTTGAGTTGATAAAGGTCCACACACATCACTGTGTATGAGCTCTAACAACTCTCCAACTCTCTTACCTTTCTTGGTAAAAGGTGCCTTAGCCATTTTTCCTTGTAAACACGCTTCACATCTATGGATTCAAATTCAAAAGAATCCAAATAGCCTTCAGAATGAAGTTTAGCAATGCGTTTTTCGTTTACATGACCAAGTCTACAGTGCCATAAATAGGTAGCATTTGAGTCATCCTTTTTCTGTTTCTTTTCAGTGATGCATGATACTGGCTTTTCTAAGTTCAAAAGATATAAACCATTATATAATATTCCATTACCATAGAACAAACCATTCAAGTAAAACGAAAAAGTTCGATTTCCATACTCAAATGTAAAACCTTCAATATCCAAAACCGGAACTGAAATAATGTTCTTGGTAGAACTAGGAACATAATAACAATTGTTCAAATTTAAAACTAATCCACTCGGCAAAGTGATAGAATAAGTCCCGACGGCTAAAGCAGCAATCCTTGCTCCATTAACACCTCGCATATCCACCTCGCCTTTGGAAAGCCTTCTGCACCTACTTAGTCCCTGCAAACTCACACAAATGTGAGAAAAACAGGCGGTATCCAATACCCATGAAGTAGAAACAGACATACTGCACTCAACTAAGATACTTGAAGGTCCATCATCCTTGTTTTTCTTCTCTAAGAAGATTGTGCAATTCCTCTTCCAGTGACCCTTCTTGCCACAATGGAAACATGTAGCTTCTTTCTCCTCAGCTACAGGTTTCTGCACCCCTTTCTTTGGCTTGTTTTCTATCTTCACACTCTTGGCCTTGGGATTCTCTTTTCCCTTGCCCTTTCTCTTGTTCTTGTTCACATTGAGAACCAGTGAAGATTGATTTGCTGGTTTTGACGTTTTAATGTCCTTTTCAGCAGTTCTTAGCATAGCCAAAATATCTGGTAGAGTTTTCTTCATGTTATTCATATTGAAATTCATGATAAACTGAGAAAAACTCTCCGACAATGATGACAAGACAAGATCCATTGTTAAATCTTGATCCATAGCTACACCCAAGTTTCCGAGTCGCTCTATGTACCCGATCATTTTCAGGACATGAGTCTCCACTGGGCTACCTTCTTGCATCTTGCAATTAAATAGGGATCTAGAGGTATTATAACGCTCAATCCTTGCATTCTCTTGAAACAGATCATGTAGGTGAGCATCCATTTCCCTGGCACTCATGCCATCATGTTGCTTCTGCAATTCAGGAACCATTGAAGACATCATGATGCATTCTACATCTATCTGATCCTCCGTGAATTTCTCATAGGCCTTTACTTCGGCCTTTGGGGCGTCATCTACCGGTACAACCGGCTCTTCTTCTTCTAGAACATGCAACTTTCTTTCATGTCTCAAAACAATTTTCAGTTTCCTGAGCCATTCAAGATAGTTTGGTCCACTAAGCAAATTTTCCTTGTCCAGGATGTGTCGCAATGTTAAGGTTCCATAGCTGTTACTTGCCATGATATCTACATCAACAATGCACAGAAGATAAATAAGCATAACAAATATTTTAAACAAAAGGTGTTTTATAATAATTTGAAACTCCCACTATTTATTCAAAATCAATAGTCCTCACTAATGATCTTGGAGAATTTTTTTGCTTAAATTCTCTAGCGGGACTGAAACCCCAACTCGTCTAGTTTGCACACAACTTTGGCTGTACCTACAAACTAGATTCATTAGGTAGGCCTTTACTTTGCCAATTGCAACTCCATGCAATTTTCAGTATCTGTCGGATGGCTCTCTCGCCTATAAATCAAATCCATGAAATATATATCCAACACTTGCTTCTTGAACTACTTAACCTTAGCTTTGGCTAACAAGTTAAAAATTCAAGTTAAGCCGACCCATTAACTTAATCAAGAAAAACTATAGACATTTAAATATGGGCCCACAACTGAGCTGTACCGACCCAAATAAAAACTCTATCTATTTTCTATACCGGAACTCGCCTGCTAGAGCGCTTAACCGATATATAGACGAGAGAATTGAATTTTCTTGGAGAAATTAATTGAACGTTCCGTCGCCCGATATGCACGTCCATATATGTATTACGGCAGTGAATGAATATCTCAATCTTATGAATACATCTATCTTTAACAAATATATTATTATTTTAATATTATGTTAAGATCTCAACTTATCCACTTGCCATAAGAGATAAACTCTATCTATTATCTCTTTATTTAATTTTTCCAAAATCACAATTAATTAAATTACTTTATAATTAATTATGATTGTCTAAGAAAAAAATATACGTTTTCCATAATTATTATATAGGTCTAATTAACTAAGACTCATTAAACCCGGTTTGATAAATCTAGACCCGCTAGCTTGGTTATATATTGTGCATATACTATCAGGGCTATCTTTGGTGTTTCTCTGATATAGATTTGGAATATTATTTTAGCCCAATGCGGAACAAAGGTTGGACTCGCTGTATCAAATATCATTCTTTGTTGAGGATTCAAATGATCATATTCCTCTTTCATTGAAAAGTTTTGGGTAAAATGAGATGAAGAATTTAAGTTTGGAGAAGACTGGACTTGATGTTCTCCGTGACAAGTCCAACAAAAATAATTCGGGGTGTATCCTTTTCGATATAAGTGATCTCTAACCGTGTTTGGCAGCTGGTACTTCTCATTAGCACACTTACAACATGGACACCGAATTTGACTACTAGTAGCATGTGCTAATGCAAAGTCCATAAATTCATTAACGCCCTTTAGAAATTCAGAACTCATCTCTCGTCACCCTTCCACATGCTTATTGTACATCCAACTTCGGTCATAAACCTATTTAACAATGTTAAATGTTATTAGGGATGAGATTATGAGAACTTATTTATCAATGATCTCTAATATAGTTGAATAACATATAGCGTCTGAAAATCAATTTTAGAAATTAACGTAGTGAAACAAAAGTTCTTCCTAATACATTATTAGAATATCAATACTATACTTGCTCTTTATATGTAACATTACCACATTACCATGTAAATCTTGTAAATTTATTGAGAACGCAACTTAGATTTCAATGCATATAATTAATCTTATAAGTAAAGAATTGTTTAGTAATTATGAAAACTCAAACAGAACCAAACCAAATTAAATACGGAGTATAAAATATATTCTATTGTGTGATTAACACGTTGTACTATATTAAAAAAATTTACAAGGTCATAACATTTAAAGGCATATATCAAAACTTAAAACAACAAACTTAGTAAGAAAATAAAAAAAGCTTCAAAAAAGTCATACATATATATACATATATATAATAGGCTATAGTTCCAAAATAAACATGTTCGGAAAAATTGAATGTCATCAATTATATAAAAAAAAGAATTATTAAATTGCTATAAAAATTTAAGTATCTGTATTTAAAGGTGAAATGTGGAAATAGAGTATTCAATAGCAATGATCAAATTTTTAAGAAAGATAATGGTTGGTAGAGAGTAGAGGTGTCAAACGGGTCGGTCAGGTCGGGTTCGGGTTCGGTTATTTCGGGTTCGGGTTGTAACGGGTCACCGGTCAAATCTGGTCGGGTCATTGCGGGTTGTCGGACGGGTCGGGTCGACCTAACAGGTCAAGAAAATTGATTTTTTTACAATTATTAAAATATTTTTTATTTAAAAAATGATATTTAATAATACATCTATTATTTTTATATATTTTAACAATAAAATATATTATAATTTTTAAAATATATTATATATTTTTAAAATATAACAAATTGGGTCAACCCAACGGATTTCAGGTCTATCGGGTTCGATTTATTTTGGGTTTCGGGTTCAAATTTTCGGGTCTCGACCCTAAATTTTTCGGGCGGTTCGGATCAGCTTTTGACAGCTCTAGTAGAGTAATCACCTTTATGAATAATAGTTGGTTTAAGATAATGATAATAAAATAAGTAGACATAATATTAAAGATGTAGAAAGTTATATACACGCTACACAATTTTTTAATAGAAAATTCTGCAATAAGAATGAAAAAGATTGAAATTGAATAGTTAGGGACTTTTAAATGAATGAAAAAGATTTAAAAATTTCTTTTTAATAACTACAATACATGATAAAAAATACTCATAAAAATACAAAGTAATTAATAAAAAAATAATTGTGCACAGCACCTTACTATCACCATTGCAATATGTTTTTAAAAACCATTTTTTACATTAATAACTACACTATATATGATCAAAAAGATAAAAATAAAAAATAATTATAAAAAATAGCGCATAGAACCTTTTTATCATCAATGGTATACTCTTACATATTTTTTTGATATTAATCATTAATTACGAGAGAAACTTTTAGGCTATAAATTTAGTATTGTGTTTTTTTTAATAAATCAAGAACTTAAGAAGCCTTAACTATGTATTTTATTTGGAAATTAAGAAGGCATATTTTTTTTGGTATAATATTAAAAAGGCCCATTTTTAAGTTATTTTACATGTATAGAAGATATAAATTCACCGCCTAATGCTCACTAGTTTGACACATACATAAATTCATTTCGAGTATATAGAAAGTTTAATTGTTTTTGAAACAAAAAAAAGAGAAGTAAATTGTTTTCATCAAAAAGAAAGAGATTAATTATTTTGGCATACTAAAATTTTCCATATTTTATTTAACATATCATATAACTAATTAAATGATTTGAGGTACAAAAAGTAACAAAATAAGTCTATAGACTATAGTGCCTAAATACAATCAACAATTTATACACCTAGGTTCTGAAAAATCCAATACATTTTATATGTTTAAACTTATAGATGTTACCTTGAGACCTATACTTTTATCATATTGAGATGCAATTCTAAGGATTTAATTTTAATTGAAGCATTTTATCTATATTTATTAAGCAATAATTAATATCTTTCAGAAAATAAATAATATTCAGAAAATAAATATCATAATTATTGTTACCTCAAATTAGTTGGCATGCTTAGGCTAAGGAAGCCTCACATATACTAGAAAGTTGGACAGGGCGGCACCGACTACGAGTGTAATAATGCCAAATTGTGACTTTGCTGCCTTTCGAGTAAATTATGATCGGCGTGAGACGAGAAACTAAAATCCCATGAAAATCAAAATCTACTCTTGACGGCGGATGCAACTCAAACTCAATATTGCTTGTGGTTTTGTAATGTTATCAAGGAAAAAGGTACACTGAAGAATTTTTAACGTGATCAAGAAAGGTGAGAGTGGCTTAAACAAGTCCTAATCCCTTAAATAAAAAGCTTCAAATGACCGTTGCCTTTTTTTTAACATTAAAAAAAATCTTTTACAAATTACTGTATGATGTAATTAATAATCCACAAAATATGGAAACAAACTCAACCGCCTGATTTTATTTTTAAATTTTAAATTCAAATGAATAGATTTTACTGGAAAATACAAACGAAATTTCCTATAATTAAGTTACTACCCAAAGCAAATCATATTTCCAATTTGTTAGCAACGGTATAATCAATATATATCTTCTAAACCTGAAGCACTTTTGGGCAGATTCGTCATTAAGAATTTATATCCCAACTTACCTATTTTTAATAATAATTTTTTAATAAATTATATATTATGTAATTCAATCACCTTATGGAATTTCCAATTTTATCCACTCACTTACTTAATAATTTTTTTTTATCAAATTTATATGAGATTGGATAAAAAATTTGACTCTACCCATTATTTTTATCTTTATTCATGTTCATGATATTATAATATTTAATTATCTTATATCCATATAGTATAAATAAAATATACTATATAAGAATTTATATATTTTTTCAGTTTACCAATGAGATTGGATAACTTTTTATCTCTACCATTCTTTTTATCTTTGTTCATGTTCATTATATTGTAATATTTAATTATCTTCTATCCATATGATATAGATAAAATATACTACATAATTGATCGTATGGTTATTTTTTCACGATTACGATTTGTACGTATAATATTTATAAAAATTATACTATATGGATAACGAAATTTGCAAAAAGTATAGTTAAAATTGATCAATTTTAACGATTACGATTTGTCGTACGGATATTAACTTTATCTTGAAATTTTTTTCATTATATTCTAATATTTAATTATCAATTTGGTATGATTATCAATTTAAAAATTTGGTACGAGTTTTCATTATTTTTATCTTTGCACATGTTTTTTATATTGTAAATGATAGTTTTTTGTAGATAAAATAGGTATAATTTTGTAGAAATATCCTTAGAGATATCAATTTAATCAAAATTTAACAAATACAAAGAAATAATACAATAATTCTATCCATATGTATAACACATAAAAATACTAATTTAATATATTAGATAAAAAATAGATAAGTTTTTTATCCATAAATATGATAAATATAAAATCATTTTGTATAGCTTTTCTATCTATAAGTATATATTTAATATTAAGTTTCTATCCATAAATATGAGTATAGGACAAATATAAAATAGTAATTTAATATCCCAACTATCCTGTTTTACTTCAAAATCCCATAATATATTAATTTAATATCTATAAATGAAATAGATAACTTTTATATCTATAAGTATAAAATATGAACCATATTTTAATTTCCGGGTTTTCAATATTAAAATTTCATATTCTTTTATATTAAATTTTTTATTAAAAATTATACTAACGTTTTTAATTAGTATGAATCATATTTTTAATCGTGTATTTTTATATTAATTTCTGATTTTTATATTAATTTTTTGTTTATAAGTATCATACTTAAAAGCATATTTTTCCATTAAAAACATACTTAAAGTATGTCAATGTTTTTAATGACATACTTAAAGTATGTCAATGTTTTTAATGAATATTGGCCAAAATTTTCATATTAATTTCAATATTAATTTTCTATGCTTAAGAATGATAACTTTTTAAATTTTCATCCATAAATATGTTGGATATTATATATCAATGTTCTATTTATAAATATGATAGTTAAATACAATATTGTCATTAAATTTTAATTTCAGCCACCATAGTTTTAGTTACCAAATTGTTTATATTAATATTGCATCCATAACTATGCCGACATTTTTTTAATTAATATGGACCATGTTTTTAATGCTAGAATTCATATTAATTTTTCGATTTTCGTAGATTAATTTTTCATTCACAAATATGTCAACTTTTTAAATTTTGTATCCATAAGCATGATGATTTTTTTATACCATTTTTATATTAATAAGTATGATAATTTTTAATTAATATCGGTATAGATATGTTATGTTTTACAATATATTATTTTCTATTCATAAGTATGTTGATTTTTTATATTACGGATACCTTAATAAATAAATAAAAAATTATTGATCCCTTAATGTTAAACCAGTTAATTGGGTTAGTTCAGTCAGGTTTAGGCTCGGTCATTTCAGGTTCGGTTGAGTACATGTTCATGTCATTAAAATTTACGGGTTGATTGGGTCAATTCATTGCGGTTTTTGTGCGGATTCGGGTCAACCCAATGAGTTAAGAACGTCAACTTTTGTATGTTTATTACATAAATATTATAAATAACAATTTTAAGAATAAAATAATATGTGTATTCATTTTAATAATAAAATATATTATTATAATTAACTTAAACATTTATAATATTGTTTTATTATATAAATTATAATACCTATATCATATTTAAATAATATATTATAATTTTTATTTTAAAAAGTCCCCGGGCAAGGCCCGGGTCATCAACTAGTAAATATATTAAAGGGGTTAGTTTTATTATTATTTTTTTATTAATATTCAGCTTGTGGAATGAAAAATGAAATGACATTTTTCATTTTTACTTATCCAATTGTTTGTAACTCCAAGTAAAATCATACCATTAACTAACCTTACAATATATGGTAAATTGGTAATACATCTTTACACGAAACATGATTTTATTTTTTATTTTTTTAAATCTATGTCATAATTAACAACTATTTTTTACGTATACTCAATATATTAAATATTTTTTTTACGTATACTCCATATAACTAGTGGTTTCTAATTATAAATTCCGTTGGAAAATCCTCCAATGATTTGTTTTGTTGGAAAGTGGCCGTTGGAATACGACATTTTTCTAGTAGTGGGCGGTTTAGGTAATAAGCAGGTAATCTGGTAGGCACTAGGCCTTGGCAAAAATAGATTCAGATTGATGTGAGGTGGTGAGTCCAATCTTAAAAAATGAAAAGAGAGTATTAGATGAAAACCTGAAAAGACGCCTAAGCAAAATGAGTAAAAAAAAGAGTGTTTTAGGACTATCTTTTTATTGGCGCAGGAGACATAAGAAGTGGAGTATATGAGTGTTTCAGCTAGGTTTTCATTTGGAAGCATAAGGTGTAGATTTATAGAGACTTTCACTCTCTTAGATGATGATGATTTTGATGGACTTGTTGGTGGTTAGTTGCTAGTGGTTTGATGCTTGATTTTTAGATTGGTTGATTGGTTTGCTTGATGATTTGAGTTGAGCTTAGCATGATATTTGCTATGGTTGGTTTGGTGTTGCTGTTTGATTTGAGTTATCATGTTGATGAGTAGGGTAGAGTGTTAGAGCTTATTTGCTATATCTTGTTGTTAGGTTGGGTTTTTGAGCTTGCGTGTGAATGCTTTTACGTCTCTTTGTAAGCTTCCTTGCATTTTGATGATTTGGGGATTTTAGATTTTATGAGTGATAGTCTTCCGATTCACTCGGGGACGAGTGAGATTCAAGTGTGGGGGAGTTTGATATGCACAATTATGTTGTGTATTTAGGAGAGGTTTTAGCACATATTTATGGGTGTTTTTAGGTGGTTTGAAGACTTTATATAGCTAGGAGAAGAAGACTCGAAGATACATACTTTTGGGATTTAGAGCTGGATTGAAGACAAATTGAAGACAACGCTCTGGTGCTGGCGGCGGCCGCCGCCGGGTCGGCGGCACTCACCGCCTCTAACAGCGAGGAAAATCATCATGCGCCACGTGTTTTATTCTGATTTGCTCTATCTATATCAGTTTTATTCCGAGATATTGTATTTTTGGAGATACTTTTAGACCTAGCTTTATATATTAGGTTATGGGAGTTGCACCTCTCATCTTTATTATTATTCTACTTTTCAAACTTTTGAGTTTTATTTCTTTCATGGAGAACTAAGCCCTATTTGTTTAGTCAGACAGTTGAAGCTTTGTTTGATTCAGTTGTGAGATTTCTATTTCTTAATCTAATTGCTTGGAACTATTTTTCTCTCTTGGTTGAATTGCTTAAGTGATTGTTTTCAACAATTTCTAGGGTTGTTGTTATTAAATTTCTATTGCTAGATCTATAGAACTATTGGTTGAGTTTCTCTATTTCATAGTAGTAACTGCATCATACTAGTATCTAGTTGTGCTAGTTTTATGCAGAAAGAGAGTTGAATTACAATCTAGGATAAAAGCTGGTTTTTTTATGCTAGATTTGTATGCTGTTCATATTCCTATCCTTAATGCTGCTTTTGAATTGAATCTTGATGGTTTCAGAATTATTCAATTAGTTAGGATTGATAGTATCTGGTTGTGCTATTGATTATGCTTGAAAAGGAATGGGAAGTTCCATATGCATGTGATTTTGAATAAAATCTATGATCAACTTGTCAATCGAATGTGGATACTTGTTTGACTAAGTGTTTTTCCAAACTTGATAAAAATCCAAACTTATTTCATATCCACTTAGAAATTTTTATTGAAAAGGCTTTGTTTTATATTGACTAGTGAAGGGCCGCGTGCGACACGCACTTGGGATAACATCAAGAATTTAGAAAATATAAATCTACCTTATAGAGGCAAAAAACAAAAAAGAGTTTCATTGCAGCCGAAAAACAACATACCAAACTAATACGGAGTACTTGAGTAAATCATGAGGGTACATAGATTCAATTTTTTCAGAATTTGTTATAGGAATTTCCAGCATCAATGGAGGAATAAACCTCTACAACCTCAATGTAATTGTAAATTGATTGAAGGAGGTCTCCATGTTGGTATCTATCATGGCGAAGTTTCCACCCTTCCGAGGATCGTTGTGCGCATGGTTCCAGTAGTGATGCGGCTTCATGTTTCATATCAAAGTGCTTATAAACCTGCCCAGAGGAATCCATCAAAAGGAAGTTTTTGCACATGCATTGCAAAGAAAAATAGAACTTGTTACCTGAGCAATCTTGCAGCACTTCAATTATTCAATCGTGTCTTTGTTTTGTAAGTGGGTTACATATATCATAAATCATTACCCTCCTACGAGACAATGGCGCTATCGATTGAGGGGGAATGCAGTTCCCTGATAGCCATTGAACTACATAACAAAACAAACAAGCGAATTTAATTTTCTGGAAAAGCATATAATGACTACAAAGCGGATAAATAGAAAGAGCACTAATGATGTTCAAGATAAAGAAAACTTAACTAAGCTAACCTTTTGTTAGCAATGTCAAAAAAAGATTTCAGATGGAGCATGAAGGCTAATATTAAGTTTTCTACATGCAAAAGAAGAAATCGTAATCCCTAGCTCTATCCCTCAAATACCCAACACTAAATTTATTAGTGCACACTCATAGTAATATGCATACACCAATTTTCTCCATATTATTATGAAGTAAGATACAGTTTAGTTTACTCAACACCAAAGGAGAAAATTTATACCTACTGCTTGTACTCACTACTAACATTCAATATCAGGTAATCTCAGGCAGAGTTCCACCACTTTTGGATGCAGCAAGGTACTTGAAACAAATGCCATTAATGAATTAAAGTTCAATGTAATGCTACAGAGAAAAGTTGCAAGAATAACATATTTTCTTCGAACCAAAACAGTGAATGTAGTAGACTGAAATAGCGGAATAAGCTTCAAAGCTCTTGTTTAAGGAATTAGAAATATTTAGGTTCAGAATTCTCAAATTCCTATCAACAAAAATATACATTCTCTGTCATCACCATCAATGTATCATCTTATTTCTAAGATAACAAGAGGAGAAGATAAGAAGAGGACATCGAACTATTTTATTACGACAAGATATAAACATCTATTCACAAATACCATAAAAATTACAACATGAAACTAATTGTTATGACTATTCTAATAAATATCATGCTTTAAAATCACGACACCCACCTAGTCCACCTATAGCCATTTAAAGTGGCGATGAGACAAGAGTTTACACCTTAATGCGTTAGGCGGTACGACACAAACTATCTATCTACTTATGACTTATGTCAACCTCGTAAGACTTAAAATAATGAGCAGCTAAATTTAGATAACATAAGATCTTGATGATATTTCATTGCTAAGTTCATAGATGATGTCATGACCTGAAAAATAGCAACAACCCATATTAGGAATTAATACTATTTACAATACAAAGTGAGTTCAAGAACTTAGAGTACTATAGAGATAAAACAACATGTAATTAGTCTATAAGGATTGGGATATCTAGAAAATAAAATAAAATCAGTTCAATTAAGATGAATACATAGTAATTATACAAAAGTCTGGTAGATAAAATAATAATAAAGATAATTTGACACACACAAACAGCTTCAAAATAATCAAAATTGGATACCAAAAGAAATCATTTGCAATGATGAAGGGAATCCAAAGTTCAGTAGATAGAATAGCAAAATGGAAAAAAGGAGGTTGCAAATTAAAATAAAAGATGAAAATAAACACCCAATGGTTGCATTTGCATCACAAATAAAGATAACAAGCAATTGGTTTCATGTTTAGGTGATTAGATATGAATTCGGAAAGTATCGTCACTAATGAAGAAAGATTCTCAGTGAATGATCTCCAATATTGTGAAAGGATTATACATTTACAGCTCCACCACCACTTCACGTGGAAATATTGTGAGCCAAAACTCACCCACCCCCGTTCAACAATAATTTGATAAGATGCATTAATATACAAAAAACTCCCCATGAGACATCATCATATCCAATATCTGCCAATTGTCACCAGTCACAACTGACTATTTCCCAACATCATCCTCCCTGCTAAAGATCATCACTTCATTTTCTGAAATACTTAAAACTAATTTATTTATTTTTTGCTAAAAACAGTCCCTAAATACTTAAAACTGATTCGTTTTATAAATTGGTGACAAATAGGCATGAACAAAGTGCTGCCTTTTTTCCACTTCTACAAGAAAGTCCTGAAACATTGAGAGCTATATTTACTGAAAATTCATGTATTCTCCAACCAGGAAAGATACTTTCAGTTTCCTTTTTTTAAGGAAAAATCATAATGTCAAACCTAATTTCTAATTATTAATCATAAAGACCTTTTTAATGAGTAATAAAGAAACTAAATATATAAGCTCAAACCGAATCCTGATACAAATCACACAACAAAATTTAACAAGTGAAAAGAAGAACAAATTGAAATCCCTATTTAGCAATATATTCACTCTACAAATTCATAAGCACAAGGATGGGAAGCTAACATAGTTAGATGAGATCTCCTCCAAAAATACAGAATGGATCATCAAAAAGGAACCGAAAATATGCTTAAAAAAACCAAATCTGCAAACCTAAGTCGCACATGAGCAGGCAAATCAACAAAATTTCACAACATCCCTAACCATAGACCACACATCGAAAAGCCCTAACCATGTTTAGAATAGTCAAATTCAAGAACCCTAAGTTGCAAATTACCAAGCAATTCAACGCATTTTCAGAAGATACCTGACCATGAACACAAAATCGGAAAACCTAAGTCGCAAATCACCAAGCAACTAAGCAAGTCAACCCAATTTCAGAAGATACCTGACCATGAACCCAAAATCGGAAAACCCTAACCATGTACTGCTCAAAGTTCACCGGGTGAGGGTTTTACCTCGGAGCTGAAGTTAACCTATGCGTTGCAGACTGTAAGAGGATGCCGAAGAAGGTCGCTGGAACAATACCGATAGTTCGAACGAAGCTCGGCGGTTGAAGATGGCGGTGTTATAGAAGAAATGGCAGAGTTGGAGAAGAGGGTTGAAGGCTGGAGAGGATGGCGCAGATGGGAGTTGAGAGAGAGGAAAGGGGAAAAGCAATATAAAAAAGGAAGGAGATTATAAGTTTTAGGCAATATAGCAAATCATTGTTCACAAGAGAAAAGTGGTGCGTTTATAGGTTCTTTGATTCAACCAAGAAAAGATCATGAGTACGTGTTACTAACTAGAGGTTCCCATGGATGCTTAATTTCAATCATTTTTCTCAGCATGTTAAATTTTCTCAGTATAAACCTATGTAATTTTCTTATAGTTATTTTCTCGGCACCATGGTTAATATGCTTTAGGTACAAAAAGATTAAACTGATTTCATTTCCACTATGATTTCTAATAGTAAGACCCTAAAGCTAAATACATCATCAAAAAGAGTGGAACTTCTTTACTTCACTTGTGGACCCACTCCGTTTTATTTTAGCCTAGTAGCTTAAATGGGAAAACATTGTGTTTTACACATCGATGCGGGTTTGAATCCCGCATAGGCTACAAAACCTAAATGTGATATCTTAATTCATGCTTTCTAGTATGTACATGCTAAATGTGTCCTAAATAGTATATTGGTAGTTGTTTTATCCCCAACTGAAACATGTAGAGTATGTGTCACTTGTTTCTTTTGTGGTTAGAGCAAGAAAACTACTTTGATGCCTGCAATAACTCCACCTATAATGGACAAGAATGTCCAGATGCAAGAATGAAAAGAATCAGGACAAAGCATGAGAAAAAACACATCTTTGAGTCATGGAATTAGATCACATAAAAATTAAATAAATTAGATCAAGTTTCATAAAAGTAAAGCTAACTATAGTTCATCATAATGAATTAGTCTAAGATCCTTAGATCCAAATTCAGTACCAATATGTACACCCATCCACTAGCAATTATTTGTTGATGCAGTTTTTAGAAATTATAGGGTAAAAACTAAAAGCTTTTCATTCATAGGCGTCTGTGTGTAGTATGGTCTAGAAATGTTTAGGATTATATACATAATTCTTAATGTTATTCATAAGAAACAAAATCCAGTGTAATCTACTATTGACCAAAATAATTCCGGTTTGGAATTGACATGTTGGAATGAGAACATCCATATTGGACTGGACTGTGGACAACCCTGGTCAAGGTACATTGAAGAAAGTAGCAGACAAATAGAGGCAAATAGATGCTTCTGAATTATTCAGTTCAATAAAAATTCCAAATTCATCTTATAGATATTTTCTGCAATGATCCAGAGAAGAAGACACCTTAATTAGCTACCACCCATAAAGCAAAGAAAAAGGATTATGAAAAGAAGAACTATGGTTAAGAAATCCCTATTCATTCGACTGACCATTGTGACCGCCACTGTCCAATTATAACTTCTAAGTGAAAGTGTAAATGTAAAGAAGAAAGCTAAATTCATTGAAGATAGAAGACACACCTGTTATTGATAACTTTCATATTATTTTGCATATTCTCATCATTAAAGATAGGCAAATCATTTGTTGTTTCGTTCCATTTCTTTTCTGATGCACCTGAACCATCACTTTGCCACCATAGATATGCTTGTGTGTTTGTTATTGAAATTAATGTTTGGATGTCAGTGCCAAAAGTTAGAGCAATTATGATACAACAGCTCAAAAATTTTGAAGGTGGCAATAGGAGAAATACAAAGAGCTTTTAATTCATCAAACTTTTGATTTCCACTTTGCTTTGACCAACAATTAAGTATTCAAGAGGATATAGACTGGTGGAATTTTCTAAAATTATTTCTCCAACACGTTATTTGATCAAGCCAATCTGCATTATATTTGTCGGTGTCGACCAATATAGTGCTCCAACACGTTATTTCGACCAATATAGTGTTGCGACCGTCCCAATTTGTTGTTGCAGCCCGCCTCGCTACCTCTATGAGAAGATTACATTCATCTGCACTATATTGGTCGGTGTCGTCTTTGAACCGGAGAGAAGAGAAGAGAGCAAAGAAAATAAGAGAAGAAGACATCGAAGAAGAGAAGAAGAAAATGAAGAAGAGAATTAGAGAGGTAGAAAGTCAGCAAAGGCATATATATCACTAACGTTTTTAAACCCAACTTAACGATTAATAGGCTAAAGCTAACATTTGGGTATGGGACAAAAGTTTTTAAAACGTGAGGGTTACCAGGCGTAATTTAGAAACTTGTTGGATACCAGGCGAAATTGACTTAAGTTCAGGGTTACCAGGCGAAATTTCGGAATAATAAATTTTAGGGAAAATTGCATTTAACCACCCTTTATTTTACACTTGTTGCAATTAACCACCCTTTATATTTTTTTCTACACTTAACCACCCCTTATTTGTAAATATGTGCATTTAACCACCCATTTTGATGAAAAATATTATTTTCTTCGTTAAGTAAAGTAAATTACGTTTTTGCACTTCTTTTTTAATTTACTTACAATAAATAAAAGAATAGAAATAAATTGAGCTTGGAATGTCATTATCATTGAATTTCGGCCTACATCTCAACCTTTTGAATCTCGAGTCGTCGTCCATCAACTTAGACACGACCGACTCCAAGGGACGCTCAAAGTCATCAGAATCAGATCCAAAACCCATGGTCTTTGCATCGGCAAAGTCGTGGTTCTTCTTCGCCATTGGATGGAGGGAAGGAATTATTACGGAGGCAATTAGGCCAGGGTTGCAAAAATCGATCGACGTATTGGAACTTGAAAGTGTCAATTATGGTTTTTCCTTTATTTATCTATTGTACATAAAATTTAAAAAGAAAGGAAAAAACATAATTTATTTTACCTAACGAAAAAAATAACGTTTTTCATCAAAATGGATGGTTAAATGCACATATTTACAAATAAGGGGTGGGTAAGTGTACAAAAAAAATAAAGAGTGGTTAATTACAACAAGTGTAATATAAAGAGTGATTAAATGCAATTTCCCCTAAATTTTAACTAAGTGTGATAATAGAGCATCACTTTTTAAATTTTAGCCCACGACGTAAATTTATGCCAGCCCAAGGCGTTAGTAGTGCACTCGGACAGGGGAATCTCCCTTGCTCTCACAATATATATATATATATATATATATATATATATATATATATATATATATATATAGTATAGTTAATTATAGAAAAGTTTTATTGCTTAGATGGCAAGTCCATGTTAACATAGACGATGGATATTCGTGTTCAATACTTGTTGTTAGCCATGCTTGCTTTTTAAAAAAATTCCCTACCTGGTATCCACTTATAGTAGGGATGCTCAACGGGTCGAGCTTCGACCCATTTGACTAAATCAATCGGATAAAAAAATATATTATTTTTTAAAATGTTGCGACCCGCAACCCGCGCGGGTTTAACCTGTCCTGACCCGCAACCCGTAAAATAAAAAAAATCCACCCGCGACACTACCCTCACGGCTCACGGATCGACCTGCAACCCGCAAATTGATGGTCGGGTCAGTGCGGATCACGGACGACTCAACCCGTTAAACATCCCTAACTTATAGGCTCCATCTACCCCAATACTAAATGTCACTCTGTATTTTTTTGATAAGGTAAGAATTCGGAATACCAAACAGACTTGGTAATCCGAGAGGCCGTAAGAAAACGGCAGCCGAGAACGGCTAAGTAAGTCAAAAGCAAGCATGAATAACTAAGAAAAGTACAAATCTCCGAAAATAAGAACTAAGAAGAGTTTGAGATCGGGGTGAGTAAAGCACTATAAGAATAGCGCTGCGGGCAGCAGGTCGACTCCTCCTAGGCGTGCGAAATGGACAACTGACGCTCCCTCCACCGAGATGAAGGATCTTCAGAAGCCTCAGAGCACCAAGCGACCTGACCCAGTACAACTCGGTCCAGTTTCAAACACAACTTTGTATCCTTGTAAAGTTGTAATCATTTTTATTTTTATTTTTTTTCCTTTTTTTTTTGCTAATGAAAAAGAACAACAAAAATGTATGATAAGTTTAGTAAATAATAAATATTTATTATAAATTAGTTTTTAATATAAGTAGTTTTGGATAATTAAATAAACATAACATTAATACATGATTAATACTTAGTTTGTTATATTACTAACAATTATAAAAAATCGGAAGATGTGAAATTACATTTTTGTTGATTAATTTATATGCTTATGAATAAAATATAAATAGTGATATTTGTTAATTTAAATGCTTATGATTTATGAATGATAGTAAATGATAAATCTTATTTTGTGATATTTGTTAATTAATAACTAATACTGCATTAATTTATTTTTTGTAAGTGTTATGTATCACATATTCACATACAATTTATAGATTTTGGAATCTTAGCATAATAAACAACACTAAAAATAAGTGAAGGATTTAAAAATTAATGTTAACATTTTTTATTGTTATTTTATTTCTTAATATGACAACATATATTTTTCGAGAGAGGATTTTAGGTCATCTTTCCCGACAACTTCTCGCGCAAAAATTTCAAATTTTGAGTACTTGCGCTCCCCTTTTCGAGAGATCTTGGGTACGCCACTATATGGCATCACATGATGTCAGTCCATGGTGTAAAAGCTTTTCTCTATGGTTCAGCCACAAAATTTCTCTCAAAGAAATAGGGTTTATGATTTAGGTGTTATGCTTCTAACGATCCTAAATAATTATAAATGATTTCTTATTATTATAACAACCCTAAATAATCGTAAGAAACAGTTTAAATAGATCTTCTTGACTAGTTACAGGGAGCGAAGATGTTCTTAAAGATAGATCTTCTAGACCAGTTATGGGGAGCGAAGGTGTTCTCAAAGATAGACCTTCTAGATTACTTACGGGGTATCATCAACTACGCATTCGCCAAGAAGATATTCCCAAGACAGCTTTCCGTACACGCTATGGTCACTAAGAATTTGTGGTCATTCCGTTTAGTCTTACGAATGCACATGTATTGTTTATGGATTTGATGCATCGATGCATACGGGAGTATCTCGACAAGTTTATGATGGTGTCATCGATGATATTTTGATCTACTCACCGAGTGAGGCAGATCATGAGGAGAAGAATGGCATTGCAAATCCTCAGGCAGAACGAGTTGTATGCCAACATTTGAAAGTGTAACTTTTGGTTGAAGGAAGTTGCTTTCTCGGGTTACATAATCAACCAAGAGGGAGTGATGGTTGACCCTCAAAAGATTCATGTCGTAGCAAATTGGAAGCACCTGCAGAATGTAAAGGAGGTTCGTAGCTTCTTTGGTTTAGCGGGATCTTTCAAGCAGTTTGTGGAGGGATTTTCTAAGATCACCCTATCGATGACCAATTTGCTTCGTAAAGTGCATAAGAAATTTGTGTGGGATGGGAAATGTGAAGCAAGTTTCCAAGAGCTTAAGAGGTTTTTGACCAGTGCTCCGATTTTGACATAGCCAGATGGTCTGAATGGGTATGTGGTGTACAGTGATTCTTCTAAGCAAGGTTTAAGATGCGTGCTTATGCAGCATGGAAGAGTTATCGCTTATGCATCTCGACAACTCAAGAAGTGTAACACTCCCAAATTATCTCGGGAATGTTACATGCAAGTGACCTTAGATTTTGCCATCCAAAGTTACTCAAGGTGATGCGAACCCATCTCCGAAGGATTCGAGTATGTCGTAGGATCTTTGACTTTTGATTGCGTATTGGGTCTCAATAGCGAATGCGGAAGCAATTTAAGGACTTGAGGTCTTTTAGAAGGGAGATTGGGAAGTTAGAAGCAATGAGAATTTGTAACACCCCGTCTTTATACTAAGGCACTACTCGGTAGTAGACCACACATGGGTCCACATGAGCTAACTTGCCAACTAGTTCACGCAAATCTTACAACTCGGGCACGGCGAGAAAATACAAAGAAAACATCCAACCTGTATTTATAAAATCAATATATGGAAAACATGCATGAATTCTCAATCAACATAAACTACAACACCACTTGTGAACCCTTTATTGACATCATACTACTCTTTCCTTAACCAAAATCAAATATCATACAATAATATACAAGATAAGTAACCACTATTTCACCCAACTAGACCCAATCCTAATGACACAGCCTTCAACGACTCGCACCATCATTTTGTCAAGGTTCCATCATTTTGTCGAGGTTGTAAGGTTTGAGTTTACTTTGTTTTTGATTGTGAGTGTTCACCAATGTTAGGGTTGAGAGAGTACAATAGTTTTGCCTAGGGAGAGAGTCCTTGTAGGAACAGAGAAGTTTGTATTATGCGTTGTAAACACTGAAGGGAACTATGCAATATAAGAAAAGGAAACTCATTCAAAATCCTCCAAGAGGAGGTAGAGGTTTATTCACGTGGTTAGTTGATCGTTATGGGGTTCCTCTATAAGGAACTGTCTCTTCTGCTTTTATTTACTTGCATATTTATTATTTTCGCTGCGTGTGGGAACTTTCCAATACCGTTCCCATAACTGTTTGAACTAACCTCGATCCAACAATAGTTTTTGCCATGCTCATTACTAACCTAGCTCCTTTGACTATGCTTTTCTGACATACAGTCAACTACCCTAAATCTCGGTTGCCTATACTTCCCAGATTAACCTAGATGCTCCATAGAAGCATTCTGATTAGGCACAACTCTTGTGCCCGTCAAATCCAGAAGAAACCCCACCTAGGTGGCTCAAATAATGGCATCAATATCTGGTGGTACTTTAAACTATGGCGCCACTATTGGTCCACGAACTCTTCCTACAATCAATTCCAAAGAATTTTAACTACTTATGTTTCTATTCTCCACTTGTCATTCTCAATTTATTTCCTAAAACAATGCTCAAGTTTTCCCAAGTCGAACATCATTCATCTTTAATCATCATTCTTAACTCAATTGCGATGTGTAATATCCAAACATGTTCGGTAATTATATCCGAACGAATCCTTTGTTTCTCTTTAGGTGTGTTATATCTTATGAGATTCGACCCTCTTTCGATTCTCTTGTGGTGAGTTGTATCCACATAAGATTTAATTTCTTATCCCTCCTTTGAATTTCTTTAGGTGTGTTATATCTTATGAGATTCGACCCTCTTTCGATTGCTTATTCTTTATATTTAGAATTTAAGTTGGTTTGAGTCAGTTATCTTTTCTGTCATGTTCACCTCAAAATACATCACAAATAAATACCAAAAGCAAGGTTGGTTAAGATCAAATTGAGTTAGAACTTTCTTCGACACCGAATCGAGTAAACAACGATCCTATTCACATTACCTTGTTAGCCAACGACGGGTATTAGACCACGTTCGGGTTTTGGGACTCATTGTGGCTTGAGCCTGAGGGAGTACCTATCACAAAATTAGTCATAGCGGCAGTTTGGAGTTCTCAAACAAAAGGCAAGGTCATAGATTCGAGAAAGGTAAGGCACACCAACCCAACAACTCAAAGTTACATGAACAAGAGAAGGTTCGATTGGGGTGGCTTAGGCTTACTCGAAATAGATGCAAGAAGAGGATCAAACAAAGCAGGAAAGTAAGAGATATGCAATTGCTAGAAAGGAAAGAAAGCAATAGTGAATCTCGACCAAAGAGGGAAGGCGAGATATTAGAGATATGCAAGATAAGAATTATAGAAAGAGAAGATATGTGTCGAAAATAGATAAGGAAAGAAGATAGAATCGGATCTTGCCTTATTTTGGCTTGTGATCTGATTTGAGATTTTTTTTAATTTCCGATCTCTTTTTTTTTTAATGAAACAAGTAAGATATTGTATGGATTTTATCCTCTACAAATATCAATAAATATTAAAAATAATCAAAGGCAATATTCGGCCGAGATCTCCACCTATGGATTTTGATCCTCTACGAGAGATATTGTCAACGGAATAGGAAATTGATTTTATCCTCTTTCCAAGCCTAGAACACGTAGAACATGCAAGAACACGCAAGCACAACTCGAAATTGAACAAGTGAGAGGCAATACAAGGCAGTACTAGAGTTTAGCAATGACAAATCTAACACAAGATGCAAAGAGTCACCAAATCAAGCACAATTCTGAGTATGGAGGTAGCTATTTTTTTTCAAATTTAACGTAGCAAGAAAAAAAATTACGATGCCCTAGATGATCATGCAAGTAGTGATGGCAGATATCTAAGCTTATGTTGAAGGGTTTCTTGAACAAATAAATTTATATTCAAGACCCCGCTGAGTACAGGGAGTCAGGTTCGTCCACGGGAATGAGAATAGTGCTGAGAGATTAGTTCATAAACTACGAAAATCAAAACAAACACGAGCAAAACAAAGCCAGGACCGAACCGATTTGGGTCGTGCACGACCCTATGAGGGTCGGTCTTGAGCACAAAACACACACGAACGAGCACACAAAAGCAAGCAAGGGTTCGAGCACGACCTTATGAGATCGAGATCGAATCAAAGTCACAAATTTTAATCAATATATAAAAAGTAAATCCTAGGGCTAGGGTTACCACAACATCAATCACGCATGCTTTCAACAAGAACTCACAATTATCATTTAATTATGATCATAGAAAAGTCAACTTTCGCAAACAATTCAAGTTATTCAATCAACTTTCGCAAATCAAACAACTTTCTATCTATCCTTCAACCTAAGAATATCAACTTTCGCAAATAATCCTATTAGAACTAATCAAGCAATCAACTTTACACTTTCGCTTTTAGGTTAATCGCAAGATATGCCTCAACTGTCGCAAAGGAATTAAGCACAAAATAGATAGATATGATCATCAAGCATTCAAATTACGAATTCACGTTTTAGACATGCATGATTGTGTTGGGTTTTCATCCAACCCTAGAATCTAAGAAAACTACTCACTCATAGCAAAGAGAAACGAAGACATGATTAATCCAAACGAAATTCAAATTAAAATAAGAGGAAGTCTTACAAAAGTCTCCAACTTGAGTATCCAAGTCTTCCTTCCAACCCAAAATACGTAATAAAAAGCGGAACTAAGCGGCCTCCCAACTAAAGGGTTTAGCCTCCTTTTATAGAGGAAAAGGAACCCTAATTAAACTAGGAAATAAGATAAAACAACCTTCCTAGAATACAAAGATAGAATATATCTAAAAGATCTCGGAATAAGGTAAAGTCGGCACCACGCACGACCCTCATAGGGTTGTGCCTGGGGGCATGGTTTTCTGGTTGGGTCGAGCTTGCTCATGTTGGCTCGTGCACGACCTATCTTGACTCAATCTTGGCTTGTTCTTGCTCGTGCACGACCTCCTTTGGCTTGATTTCACTCCTCTTTTTGCCTTTCTTCCTTAACTTCTCCACTTATAGCTCGTCCAAATTCTTCTTTTGAGCTCCAAAAGACCTACAAAAAAGACACAAAAGATGCGTAGTTTCCGAATCTCAAGGAAATATGAAAACTAAAGCAAAAAGACTCAAAAACATAAAACTCTAGCACGAAATCTAATCTATCTAGACACTAAAAACCTACCTAAAAAGCGGATATCAGCTTAACAAACAAGGAATGGGAGAAAAAAATTCGTGAAACAATGACTGGAAGGGTAACGAGTGAGACTTACATGATCTCTTGGCTTTGATGCCAATTGATGCGACCTCATCTCCGAAAAGAATCCAAGAATACCTTGAGGATCTTGTTTTGAACATGAGAGGTGATTGGCAGAAGCTCAATGAGATTTAGAGGGGATCTTGACCTTTGGCAATGAGAGGTGATTGAATCAAGGGAGAAACAATCGATAGGAAGAGAGATTGGAAGGGTTTGACGCACCAACGAGAATTAAAGGAGCAAAGCTTCGACTATAATCTCGTAAATTTGAATAATGTGTAACCTAATACATGACCTAGAGTGGCCTTTATATAGAGAGGCGCACTTAAACTCTAGCTATAAGGAGGCGGTGGAATGGGCCATGGGTGCAACCATAGGCCCACCTCCTTAACTAGTCCGAAAACAACCTACTAAAACTAGCTAAACACAAATAGAAAGGTTTGGATAAGAATGAAGTACTAAAAATAGAAATAAAAGATAAACGTCGTTGCCAAGGGGTCGACGGTGTCACGATAAGACTAAGACAAGGCGTTGGCCCGTGCACACGGAGGCTGGCGAAACCTTGGCACGGTGTTGTCGGGACGTTGGAATGCTGTTGTTGATGCGCTGGCATGCTGGAGCACATTGGCGCTGACGAAGACCTCAAGTGTCGAGGCCTTGGCATGGTGGCGCCGGGTTTGGCACGGTAAGGCATGCCAGATAAGGACTCGGGTCTACAGTGGCCATGGCGAGCACACATGCCATGGGTGGCATGGGCGAGGGTGCATCGTGGCACACTAGGGCACGAGTCACTAATGATTACGTGGCCTTGGTGGTGGTGCGGGTCTAGCTGCAAGTGACCGGTCCGTCCGAGTGCAAGGACATGTTGTGCTCCTCTTGGGTGGCGTCCATAGGCGGGGTCGCATCACTACACACGTGATCACTAGTAAGGCACTCTCATCAACCTTGGCTTGTAGGATCAATAAGAGAAGTGGTGAGATGTGGGTGACAACTACAACTAAGGTGGTGGTCTTACTTTGCTTCAATGGAAAATATAGCTCAATGTCTCATATTGGAGGGGTTTCTCCAAATGGTAACTCGGCTAGTTCGGTGTCCCATATCAACCCATTGTCTTCTTCTTCTTGGAAAAGAACAAAAGGAGCTGCATCCTCTATTGTGCTTGTCTCTTCCAATGTAGTTTCAATTGGCTTATGAAGCTTCTTGCTAGTCTCTAGATGCTCACTCATCATCTTGTCAAACTCATCTCCCAATCTTCAAATGTTGGAACCTCCCATTGGAGAATGCTTCTCTTAGATTTGATGGGATTTGTTTGAAGGTTTGAGCATGTACCATAGGATTGAGGTCGTTTGCATTCATATTTTCGTGGTTTAACACATTCTCTAGCATTCCATTATGGAAGAAAAGCATAATAATACTCATAATCATACTAAATATGGTAGTTTTAATCCATGGCTCGCCTAAAATATCAACAAGAGATGCAAAAGAACAAAGACGACTCTTCGACATGGTAGTTTTAATCCGTGATGTGTTGGCTGACTCTTCGACGTGAATCATGTCCCTTAAGCCTCTTTCTTAGAGGTCTAGGTCTTCTTTCATAGTTGTCTTCGAATGAACTTTTCTTATTCTCATCAAAGTTATCTCCAATATTATTCAATTTGCATAGAAAATGAGTCTTAGACACATTTAAATAGTAAAACTTAGAAGATTAGGAAATGCGATCCTAAAATAAAAATTTATATCTTATCCTAAGAAATAATATAATAATGCATCTAATTCTTACAATCTTAATCTTACTTGGCACGCAAGAGAACTTGTCTTGCAAGAAAAGCATGCCACATGCCCCCTTTATATGGATCCGCCAGTCTTGCACGAACCATTAAGGTGGCATGTAATCTTGGCCCAATAAGATAAACATAACAAGAATATCCTAATTTGAAATTAAAATAACCAAGAGGCCCATAACACATTGCCCAAAATCAACCTATGTGTGTTATGAACCTCTAAATGGAAATACTAATTATAGAAAGCTATAAAAAGAAACTAGCTAAGATAGTCATGTAAACAACTCTTGTATGTGAGTTTGTCCAAGACTAAGCTTGAACATGTTGAATGATAGTTATCCATCTTGGCTCCATAGGCTCGTCCACCATGGCTAAGATTCGAGCTAGAAGAACCCTCATAGCTTGCTTCAAGTTCCTTGCTCCGTCTCTCGTGATTGGTCCATCAAAAGGTATACAAACCAAGTCCTCGGCGTCTTGCGGAGTCATGGATGAATGAGCTGCATCACCATTATACCCCTAATCTTTTCCCTTCATCATTCTAATCCAAGGACCATGATTTGTCTTTAATTTTCATGTTAAGGAGTGTTTTCACTTAAACCACCTTCCCAAATGGAATGAAAATGTCTTTTTTTTAATCTATTTATATTGTAATTATTATTAATGAATAAAATAACCTAAAATGTACTTTATAAATGTGCATTGATTGTAAGAATGTATAATTTTGCATGTAGGAAGGATAAAATGTCTACATTTTGTTTAACGATTGATGACAAATGGGTATAAGAAGAAATAGTTTCAAAGTTGGGGGTTACCTGGAAAATGTCCATACACATGGGTATTTTGTGAAATCGACAAAAATTTAGGGTTACCAAGCGAAAAAATACAAAGTTGAGAATTAGCTCGTGAAATTGTCTAATCATATGAGTATTTTGCGAATTTGACAATATCTCAGGGCAGTGGTGGATTTAAGGGGCTTGGGTGGGCGGCCTCCAATGGCGGACCTGGGGGGGGGCTTGTAGGGGCGGCCGCCCCCCCCTTCCGCCCCCCCTTTTCGATCGATCGATCTCGGCTCGTTACTTCTCCCACTCAACCTCGTCAACTTCGGCTCTCCTAGAAGAAATAAAAATCGTCCTCTCCTCCTAAGCTAGAAAGAAGGGTATTTATACTAATAAAGCTATCTATTAAAACCTCTAAAAGATAGAAACTAACTCTAAAAAGATAACAAGATATAAGATAGAAGATATAGCAACCCTAAAAATCATTAAAAACCCTAAAAACACTTAATATCCTACCGACACGGAATCATCATCAACGACTTCCGCACAGGGTCGGTAGGAATCACAAAATCCATCCAAAAATTCTATCTTTATGCCTCGTTAACGACCCTTCACAGCCTCGTTAACGAGCCTGGGATTTGGCTTCTTCAACTCTTTTTCTCTTGACATCCTGGACTTCAAGCTCTTAATCTTCAGAATCTTCCGACTTCTACCATAGCACTCCAATTCAGCTCCAAAAGCACTCTCTCCTGCTCAAAAACCTACAAAAAGACACAAAACGGAGTAGCTTCCATACTTTTCACAAAATATGCAAACTTATCCAAAAACACACCAAACTAACTCTAAAAACTACTAAAACTAAACCTAAACAAAATAAGAAACAAACCAAAAACTAGACTAAAAACATGAATATCAAAATACCCCATACTTAGACTTGCTTGTCCTCAAGCAATCACTAAACATTAATCAAACCAAACAACCATACTCATCAAGCAAATAGCCATCAACTTAAAAGCAACTTCAAAACCATAGCAGAAAATAGCAAATGACTATTAATGTCATCACACATATATACACCAAATAGACATAAGCAAAATACAATCCAACCTCTCAAGGGATATATGTGTTTCACTCAACTCTCAAGTGTTTAGGCTTATAAATTCAACTCTCAACTCATCTTATATACAAAAACTCATAGAAATTGGAACTTATATCACCAAACTCTCCACCTAAGATTTGTTAAAACACATAAAAATCATCAAGAGAACTTAGGCTCAATGAAAAACTTCATAGAAGCTTCCATTCGGCCGGGTTGTAATGGGGCTTGGTAAAAACAATAAGGCGGGGAAAATATTTTGGCTATGTGGTGCTAATAATATCCTGGAATCAAAGACTCCTAAAAACTCACACATAAACAAAACTCTCATAAAAAACATTATACCAAACTCACTCTTCTTTATGCACATATTCTTTCACTAACCCAATACATCCTAGAAAGTCTCATAAAACAACTCAAAAGAATCTCCGATTTATCTATTAAACACAAATCCACATCTTACTTTTCTCCTTCTTCAGCTCTTTCTCTTCTTCTTCTTTTTTTTCGCTTAGCCTCGTTAACGAACCTACTAGGTCGTTAACGAGCTTCATCGTGTACTCATTCTCCTTTTTCTTTCTTTCAACAACTTTCTTTCCTTTTGTGCATCTTTTCTTACCAAGAGATCTTTCTTTTACAAATCAACACAAGAGACTTCCAATCTACCCTTCAAAAACCCTTAATTTCGAACCAAACATATCTTTTCACTCTACAAAACAAAACCTCTCCAATCTAAGTCCTAATCCCCGGATAGGGTCAAGCTTATCTCGGATAGGGAACAATTTTGTGGAGCTAAAAATAAAAGGCTATAAGGCTCAACTTGGCTTCAAAAGAAGGATAATGATAAGGTAGATAGGGATAAATAAGGCTTATGAAAAATAAGTTCTCTATCATATGACCTTACATGCAATGAACTATAAATCTTATACAGGTCTCAAGTAATAGATAACCATCACAATTCCAAGAGATAATATGCATATACAGAGCAAAATTACACAAGAAAAGAAGAGGGATTTTTAATGTTCTCCCTATAAGGCCAAAAATAACTCACAAGGAAATTTTTGTTGGATTGCAACACTTATGCTAAAAAGTATACATGCTCAATTTCATCAAATGCTATTTCTCTATAAAACAATTTCATATCAAGAATCAGACTATACTATCAAAGACATTGATACGATCGTCCTTAGTTGAGTCACGGTGCGAGCGAATTGACTCCAGAAACTGACAACCTTACTAGGTGATCGACGGCTTACAACTCGAACAATAGGCACAAGGTTGGTGACGAGCCGTAGAGTCGTTAACGTGGGGATGTGAGAAGACGTGAATGAAGAAGATGATCAAACTGGATGGAAGATTGATGGGGATATGGACTCTTAATGACGGATATGACTCACCGACGTTTGAGAGAACTAGGGACTTGGATATTACGCACCAAGTGCTCTTGAGAGATCGATATTACTCACAATCCCATCAAGAACAAGACCTTCAAAGAGACGAATCTTTGCATTCAGCAAAAGAGAGTTTTTATCAATTCAAAGGTGAGTAAAAACGATACATCAAAGGCCTTTTAAACCCCTAGGCCGATCCACTTCTAGGACATTAAAACCAAGCATTAAAAACAAAACATTAACAAAGCATTAAAGATGTCTATTCACATTCGCCAACAACCTTTGGCATTCAAACGCAGGGTCGGTAACGTTAACGAGGCTGAGCTCGTTACCGAGGAAAGTAACGAGGTTGGCCACCTCGTTACCGAACCCTAAGGGTTGGTAACGTTAACGAAGCTTGTTGGAGCAGCAACGAGAACAGTTTTGATCTGACGGTGTAGGGTCTTCGCCATGGATCGAGTAATTCGCGCCACCGGCTCCTCTTGCTCTTGCTTCTCACCCTCGGTGTCCTCCTTGGCGTCCTAGCTTGACTCGGTGAGATCTTGATGGGAAGGATTCACATCATCCTCCCCCTTTGGAAGGATTCGACCTCGAATCTTGCATGTAGTCCTCATCACCGGAATCGCCTATCAAGTAAGGTCGAAGGTCAGCGACGTTAAAACACATCATGGACACCCATCTCCGGTGGGAGTTCCAACCGATAAGCATTATCGTTGATTTTCTCAAGTACTTGAAATGGACCCTCCGCCCGTGGCTTCAACTTGGAGTTTCTACTTGAGGGAAACCGTTCCTTGCGGAGGTGCACCCACACCAAGTCACCGGGCTCTAAAATCAACTCCTTGCGCCCCTTGTTATGCTGGCGCTCATATTGTGCCGTGCGCTTCTCAAGCTGCCTCCTCGTGTCCTCGTGCAACCGCTTCACATAATCCACTAAATCCTTTCCCTCCTGGCTAAAACCATCAACAATAGGGTGAGCAATAAGGTCTAACGGAGTGAGAGGATTCTTACCATAAGCGACTTCGAACGGTGTCTTTTTGGTCGCCGAATGGGTAGTGCGGTTATAAGCGAACTCTATGTATGGAAGACAATCTTCCCACCTGCGGAGGTTAGCTCTCAAAACAACACGAAGCAAGGTGCCAAGCGACCTATTCACTACTTCGGTTTGCCGATCCGTTTGCGGATGACAAGTAGTGGAATAAAGTAGCTTGGTGCCTAACTTGGCCCACAAGGTCCGCCAAAAATGGCTAAGGAATTTGACATCCCTATCCGACACTATAGTTTTGGGTAGACCATGGAGACGCACAACATGGTTGAAAAACATGGATGCCACGTTCGTAGCATCGTCGGTTTTATGACACGCAATGAAGTGTGCCATCTTACTAAACCGATCAACGACTATGAGAATAGAATCCATACCCCTTTTAGTCCGATGAAGACCTAATACAAAATCCATGGATAAGTCTTCCCAAGGCTGTTGGGGAATGGGCAAAGGAATATACAATCCTTGGGGGCTAGTTTTAGATTTAGCTCGTGCACAAGTAGTACAAGAGGCACACAATTTCTCGACGTCCCTAAGCATTCGCGGCCAATAGAAGTGTTCCTTCAAGGCTTGCAAAGTCTTAGCAACGCCGAAATGACCCATAAGGCCACCACCATGTGCTTCTTGCACTAATAGGCGTCTAATCGACCCCACAGGAATGCATAGCTTAGCACCCTTCATAAGATAACCGTCATGAAGGAAAAATTGATCTTTACTTCCCAAGGTACTACATTCCTCATAGATTTCCTTGAAGTCAAGGTCTACAGAATATAGTTCCTTAATGAAAGCAAAGCCCAACATCCTAGCATCCATAGTGGAAATTAGGGCGTATCTTCGTGACAAAGCATCCGCCACAATATTGTCCTTTCCCTTTTTGTGTTTGATCACATAAGGGAAAGTCTCAATGAATTCAACCCACTTAGCATGACGTTTATTCAATTTATTTTGACCTTTGAGGAATCTAAGGGCCTCATGGTCGGAATGAATAACAAATTCCCTAGGGAGGAGATAGTGAGACCATACCTTAAGCACCCTTACCAAAGCGAGTAGCTCCTTGTCATAAGTTGGGTACTTGAGCTCGGCATCATTCAACTTCTCGCTATAATAGGCAATCGGTCTCCCTCCTTGCATAAGCACACCCCCAAGCCCGACTCCCGAAGCATCACATTCAATCTCGAACGTCTTGGAGAAATCCGGTAGAACTAGAAGAGGTGCATGTGTGAGCTTGTCCTTGAGAGTAGTGAAGGCTCGTTCTTGTTTTGGACCCCATTGGAAAGCCACCTTCTTCTTGGTAAGCTCGGTGAGAGGTGTGGCTATTGAGCTGAAATCTTTGACGAAGCGTCGGTAGAAACCAGCCAAGCCAAGGAAGCTCCTCACTTGCGTCATGGTGGTCGGTACGGGCCATTCCTCAATTGCCTTCACTTTCTCCTTGTCCACTTGAAGCCCTTCCTTGCTTACTACAAAACCAAGAAACACCACATTATCCGAACAAAAATGGCATTTCTTAAAGTTAGCATATAGCTTCTCTTTCCTTAAAACTTCTAGAACCATGCAAACATGCCTAGTATGCTCGTGCAAGTTATGGCTATAGATCAATATATCATCAAAATACACCACCACAAATTTGCCTAAAAATGCTCTTAAGACATGGTTCATTAATCTTATAAATGTGCTAGGCGCATTAGTAAGGCCAAATGGCATAACCAACCATTCATAGAGACCGTACTTGGTCTTGAATGCGGTTTTCCATTCATCACCTTCCTTCATGCGAATTTGGTGATAACCACTCTTGAGATCCACTTTGGAGAATAAGCATGACCCGTGGAGCTCATCCAACATATCGTCAGGTCTAGGTATAGGATGCCTATACTTGACGGTGATGTTATTGATGGCTCGACAATCCACACACATTCGCCATGTTCCATCTTTCTTAGGAACTAATATGACGGGAACGGAACATGGACTCAAACTTTCACGCACATAACCCTTAGAAAGAAGCTCTACAACCTGTTTTTGAAGATCCTCCGCCTCCGTGGGATTGGCTCGGTAGGCAGGCTTGTTTGGAATGGAGGCGCCAGGCACGAAGTCGATTTGGTGCTCGATTCCCCGAATTGGAGGCAATCCTTCCGGCATCTCTTCGGGGAACACATCATCGAACTCCTTCAACAAAAAAGAAATGGGAGAAGGTAAGTGTTCCACATCTTGTTCATTAAGCATTACATCCTTAAATAACAAAAGAATGCAAGTAGTACTCCCTTTCACAGCTTTTCGAGCCTCTCGAGCCTTAGCGAGGAGAAGATGGCTCAGTGGTGCCGTCGGTGTCGACCCTTCGGCCCTCGATACCGAGGTGTTTGCCTTTGGTAACGAGGTGGACCACTTAGCCTCGTTGGCAACGTCTCGCCGTTGTTTCCTTGCAATGTGATCGGCCATGATCTCATGTGGCGCCATGGGCATTAAAGTGATCCTTTTACCGTTGAGGTGGAAAGAATACTAGTTCGTGACGCCTTGGTGAATCACGCCACGGTCATATTGCCACGGCCGTCCAAGTAGAATATGGCACGCCGTCATAGGGACCACGTCACATACCACCTCATCAGCGTATCCCCCTATAGAAAACTTGACACATGCTTGCTCATTCACCTCAAGAGGTGTGTTAGAATTTAGCCAACACAAAGTATAGGGTAATACATGAGGAGTAGTTTTAAGAGCAAACCTTTTGACCACCTCTTGGTCTATGATGTTGCAACAAGATCCTCCATCAATTATAAGATTACAAAGCTTACCTTGGATGAGGCATCTTGTATGAAAAATGGTCTCCCTTTGGTTAGATGGGACTGGAGCTTCATTGGCGAAAAGCGAGCGCTTGACCATGAAGCACTCCCCATTTGTCTCGGCCACAACTTGCAACTTTGCCACCTCGTCATCACCGGCTTGTGGCTCCTCAATCTCGGCCTCCTCATCCGACTCATACCCCCCAATGGTGTTGAGTAGAACTTGGCGCTTCGAAGGGCAATCCCGAGCTATGTGTCCCCGCCCTAAGCACTTGAAACACTTGATATCACTCGTTCGTTTCTCTCCTTCACGCCTTCCTCCTTGTGAAGTCCGAGGTGGTTCACGTCGCGTAGGCACGTTACCGACGTCTTGCTTGTTGTCGGGTCGCCGTGCCTGTTGGCTAGAAGAGCCCCCACCTTAAGCATTCCACGGCTTGGTAGAAGATGGATAACTCCTCCGTTGAGGCAGATTGTGGTATATATGATTGGTGTAGTGCAAAACCTCCTCAATCGTAGTGCCCCTAACGAAATGCTGCGTACTCACAATAGATTTAAGGTCAGCATTTAAACCGTTAATGAACTTAGAGATAACATACCCCTCGGGGAACCGTAGGCCAGATCTATAGACTAGGATCTTGAGCTCTTTGTAGCACTCATCCGACGTCTTGGTTCCTTGCTTCAATTGCTCTAGCCGAGCATGCAATCGAGCGGTGAAGTCCTCGGGTACAAAACGATGCCTTAGGGCAGCCTTTAACTTCTCCCAAGTATCAATAGCCGGATAACCATTGTATGCTCTTTCTTCCCTATCCTCAATCCACCAATGGTAAGCAAAATCAATAAACTTAATGGTGGCAATGGCTACCTTTTGGGCGTCCGAATATTGGTAGAAGTCAAAGACTTGTTCCGTCTTATGTTCCCACTCCAAGTAAACTTCGGCATCGGTAGAACCTCCAAAAGGTTGCACTTCCAGCTTCACGTTAGGCCCTCTTCCATAACCTTGGTCCAATTCTTGACCTTGATATCCCCGCATGGGTTGTGGAAGTTGCCTAACTGCTTGATGATTTACACGCCCCGCGCCTCGTCCTCCAGCAGGATGCCTCGATTGCCATGGGGCCATTGGAGCTCTTGGTTGGAATTCCCCAACATACTCTTGACCTGTAAAGTTAGCGGGGCCCGAAGGCAAAGGCATAGTAGGATACGTAGAATGAGGAAAAGAATGGAAAGAGTGCATACTTGATTCTTCTCGATTGGTACTCGGGAGAGTGTAGTAGGAAGTCGTTGGAGCCGTCGACAAAGTCGTTACCGCGGCAGGCAGGTTCGCTAACGCGGTATACGGACTCGGTACCGGAGTCGTCAAACTCGGTAACGAAGCACCGTAAGTTACTTGGCCCGAATTTGCTCCCTCTTCGTAGCTTGCTTGAATTCCGCCAAGGCTTCCCAATTGCATTGCTCCCATCCTAGCCTCGATTGAAAGCTTAAAGGCTTCCATCTCCCGTTGTTGTTGTTGTACTCTTTCCTTGTTCACCGTTTTGAGCCCTTGAATGGCTTGAAACAGATCTTCCATGGTAATAGCGGAAGAAGTCACCTCTCCCTCGATAACTCCCTTGTTTTTGTTGTTAGGGTCGCCCATAGTGTTCCTAGAGCACAAATCTCAACACACACAACTAGGAAAACGTGTCAATGGATCCCACACACGCAAGGGTCCTCAAACTGATCCTTAAGCAATAAAAATTGGTTATTAGAAGGGTCGATAAGGTCTTTAACGAGGTAAAAAGGTGAAGCAAGAAAATAAACAAACAAGTAATCTACAAGCAAACTCGAAGTGATACACAAAAAGGTAAAGGAAAGGTACTTGAATTTTTTTTTATAAACAACAAGACGTTAACGACGTAAGTGATGTAGGTGCCACCCTTGTGTTGCCTTACTTTTCCTCGGTCACTCCTCTTGTTTTACCGGTGACCGGATCTTTCTAAGAACAACCACTTTTTTCGCAAGGGTTGAGCCAGAAGGTGTTGGGTTCAATACCAAGATCTCCCTCCTAGCGTCTTGACACTTTGAAGGAGGATGGGCAAACCAAATCTTCTCCTACTACACCCTAATTTTCGAACAAGCACCTTTTTTTTATATAAATTTCTCGTTCCCTTAATCCTTTAAGCCCTTTCGTGAATTACACACAACTTTTCGCGTGCCAAGCGCACTTAAAATTGAAATAAAGGCCAAGAACTCAAGGGTTGGGATTGGAAAAGGCACAAATCGGTTCAAATTTTAAGCACACAACGTAGACAAACAAAGACGAAAGGAAACCAATTTCTATGTGCTTAACAATCGAGTTTAGGAGTCAAACCTCGCGTGGCTCTGATACCACATGATACGATCGTCCTTAGTTGAGTCACGGTGCGAGCGAATTGACTCCAGAAACTGACAACCTTACTAGGTGATCGACGGCTTACAACTCGAACAATAGGCACAAGGTTGGTGACGAGCCGCAAAGTCGTTAACGTGGGGATGTGAGAAGACGTGAATGAAGAAGATGATCGAATTGGATGGAAGATTGATGGGGATATGGACTCTCAATGACGGATATGAATCACTGACGTTTGAGAGAACTAGGGACTTGGATATTACGCACCAAGTGCTCTTGAGAGATCGATATTACTCACAATCCGATCAAGAACAAGACCTTCAAAGAGACGAATCTTTGCATTCAGCAAAAGAGAGTTTTTATCAATTCAAAGGTGAGTAAAAACGATACATCAAAGGCCTTTTAAACCCCTAAGCCTATCCACTTCTAGGACATTAAAAACCAAGCATTAAAAACAAAACATTAACAAAGCATTAAAGATGTCTATTCACATTCGCCAAAAACCTTTGGCATTCAAACGCAGGGTCGGTAACGTTAACGAGGCTGAGCTCGTTACCGAGGAAAGTAACGAGGTTGGCCACCTCGTTACCAAACCCTAAGGGTCGGTAACGTTAACGAAGCTCGTCGGAGCAACAACGAGAGCAGTTTTGATCTGACGGTGCAGGGTCTTTGCCATGGATCGAGTAATTCACGCCACCGGCTCCTCTTGCTCTTGCTTCTCACCCTCGGTGTCCTCCTTGGCGTCCCGGCTTGACTCGGTGAGATCTTGATGGGAAGGATTCACATCAGACATGCTTGCAAGGATTTATATGATCATGCTAGTAACTTACTATCATAGAACCATAAGAAAAGGGTATCTATCTATTCTAACAACTTTTTTTCCTTCAAATTTTTCAATTTTTTTTTGTGATTTTTTATTTTTTATTAATTGAAACAAAGAACTACTTAAAACACACAAGACACATAAAACAAACAAGACAAACAAACAAGACAAACAAACAAGACAAACAAACAAGACACAAACTTTCTACCCTTTCCCACCCCATACTTAAAATTACAGTGTCCCCACTGTAATAAAAATAAGCAAAAGAAAAGAATAGAAAAGAAAAGAAAAAGAAAAAAGAAAAACTCAAAAGACTTTTAAAAGCAGAAAAGAAACAACTCAAACGGAATCAGTGCCCTGGTGGTGGGAATTGGTGCTCAAAGTTCCTCATGAAGTCATACATTGTCCTCCAGCGCTCTGCATCATCCACCTCCCTCTGTTGATGCCTCGAATCATCCATCACCATGCGAGCAGAATAGACACTCTCCCACCTATCCATCCTCCGGTGAATGTGTGTCTGCTGAAGGTTAAGCTGCTGCATCTGAGCCGAGAGATCTTCGGCCCATGGAGGCGGGATACTCGATCCAATATACTCAAGCTAAGGTGGTGGTTGATAGTGGTTGTGAGGCTCGAAATGGTTGATTTCATGGCTGACCAGCAGAGCTATTTTATCAGGACACAGGCTGACATGAGGAGCACATTGGAGGATGTGGGGAGGAATGTCAGGGACATGTCTTTGACTATGGACCAGATGAGGGAGCGTCAGGAGGCATTTTATCAGCATTATTGGCCTCACTACCCTCAGCATTTTCCACCGTCAGGTCCACCACAGTGAGTCTTCTGTTTTCCCTTCCTTTATTTATATCTGATTTGTCTTTTATTTCATTGAGGGCAATGAAAGATTTAAGTATGGGGGAGGGAGTACTCACTGTTGTATATATGTACAGTTGCATTCAGTTTCTGCATTTCAGATTTCAGATTTCAAAAAAAAAAAAATACAAAAAATAAAAAAAAGCATTAAATCCTGTGTTGAGTTGAAAACCCGAAAGGGCGGCTCATGCAAAATTGCAGGGGCCTGGACCGACATTAGGCTGGGGTAATAAGAGGCTAAAAAGAGTGAAAGTGAGTTGGTGAGCACATCTATAGAAAAATGAAATGAGCAGTTAGGTGAAAACCCGAAAGGGCACCTAAGCAGGATGAGTGAAAAAAAAAGAGTGCTTAGGATCATTCTTGCTGGGGCTTGGGGTTCATTGTTATGGGTTTTTACTTTGATCTTTGATATATTCTTGTTATGAGTGATAGATTGTGCTAGGACTTCATTGTATGCACTTTCATTCTTTTACATGGGTTCGGGTTGTGAGCTTAATTTCTGAGTGTTGTTTAGTTTTAGGTTATTTTCTCCCAATACTTCCTGTAGACCTTTGTTGTATTGTCATTCTTGATTTTATTTTGAGCTTACTCGAGGACAAGCAAGGTCTAAGTATGGGGGAATTTGATATGTTGTATTTCATATAGCATAACTAGGACTAGATAATACATTTTATATATAGATTTAGGTCCATTTAGTGCTTATAACGATATATGAGTAGAAGATCGAAGACTTGAAGAAATTGGAAGAATTGAAGTCTGGATTAGAAGACCGAGAAGTGAAGGCCGCGCAGTTGAGCAGCTTGCGGTGGAGCCAAGATTCAGGTCCGCGCTCGCGGAGGTATAAGGCCGCGATCGCGGGTCAGCGTTGACTGGGATGAGGATTTCTACAGGTCCGCGATCGCGGAGGTTGTTCACCGCGCCCGCGGAGGTCCACGTCAGCATAATTCTGAGGCGGCGTTTGCTCTATCTATCTGTTTTTATTTTATTATTTCCGAGTATTTTATTTCGTACGCTTAGTTCGAGACTATTTAGACCTAGTTTTTCAGCTTTGTTTTGGTATTCTCTCTTAGACCTAATTTTAGACTTTTGGTATTTTCTCTCTTATGGAGAACTAAACTCCCTAATTTCTATTCAAGTTGAAGCTTTTCAGACTCAAGTTGTTGTGAGATTCGTCTATTCAGGTTTATTTCTACAGGTTATTTCAATTCTCTTGTGCGTAATTATTATTGATTGTATTGATTCTTTCAGGCCTAGCTAACTTGTTGGAATTGATATTATCTATTGCTAGATCTAGGTTTTCTCGTAGCAAAGCCTAATCTTTGTAGCAACTCAATTGGTTTAGGACTCGTTGGACTAAAACAATTGAGAAGAGATTTGAATGCATGTTAATTGTTTGACTCGTTGGAATTCAATTGCATGTATCCTGTTTATCCTTGTTCTTATTGCTAGTATTCATATTATTTATGATCGTTTCATGAGTAGTTTGGATGTTAAGTTTGCATGTCTCGTTGCCATGTTATATTTCTGATCAGGATAGGAATAACTAAAAGGAATAACTTGTTTGAATCTAGGATCAATAACTTGAGGAAGAAAAGTGGATGCTTGAATAGGATTGCTTTCCCTTAATTGATAAAAATCCAACTTTTTCTTTGTTTGATTGCTTGCTTTGCTTTTCTTAGTTTTAGTTTTAATTCACAAAATCCCCCCTTTGTTACTTCTTTGAGTTGATAATAATAAAACTTAGGATACAAGTGTCTCTTGGGTTCGACCACGACTTACCGACTATACTAGTTGAGTAATTAGGGATTTATTTTTGATTTGGCACGATGAAGTTAAGCCAGTCAAATTTTGGCGCCGTTGCCGATGACACTTTTGTTTAATTCTAAGTTTTTATTATTACCAACTCTAGTGTGGACCCTAGTTTATGGTCCACACTCGTGCTACTGATTCTTCTACTTTGCCTTTTGATTCAGAGATTGAAAGGACCCTTTCCAGGTTGAGACGTGAAGCTCGGGAACTACTCCGTGAATTACCTTTCAACTTGAATTTTCTGCTGAAACTGAGACAATGGGAGATCGGACTTTGAAGCAGCTGACTGCTCCTAACTTTCAACAACAGCCCCGGCTGTTCAGTTCCCTGCGCTGAATAACGGTGTCAAGTTTGAATTGAAATCAAGGTTGATCCATCTCTTACCCCAATTCCATGGGCATGGTGGAGAAGATCCAAACAAGCATCTTGCTGAATTTGATCAGGTCTGCTCAAGTATGAAGCCTGTTGATGTAACTGAGGACCAGATCAAGCTGAGGGCGTTTCCTTTCTCTTTGAAGGATTCAACCAATGAGTGGCTCTACTATCTTTCTCCAGGCTCCATAGATACCTGGACTAAGATAAAAGCGGCATTCTTGGAGAAATATTTTCCTGCCACCAAACAGAACAGTCTGAAGAAGAGCCTGAGCAATATTGAACAACAGGCTGGAGAGAGCCTGTATGATTATCATGAGCGATTCAAGAGACTGTGTGCTAGTTGCCCATATCATGGGTATTCTAATCAAGACCTGGTATTATATTTCTTTGGTGGATTACTGGATGAAGAGCGTAGAATGGTGAATGCAGCTTGTGGTGGAAGCCTGATGAACAAGACACCAGCAGATGCCCTTGAGCTCTTTTCTGAGCTATCTGAGAACTCAAGGCAATTCAACAAAAGAACTGGCACTAAAGGAGTCAATGCTATGGACTCCTCTTCTGTTATAAGATCTGAGATGGCGGAGTTGAAAGATATGATGAAGAGGTTCATGCTGCAAGGAACCCCTCAACAACTAAAGGCATGTGAAATCTGTGCTGACACACTTCACCCTAGGATGAGGTTAATGCTGTAGGAGGATATGGACCTCCTAGACCTCGTTTTGATCCTTTTTCTAATACTTACAACCCAGGCTGGGCACATAATCTAAATCTGAGATATGGAAATCAAAATCAGCCTTAATATAATCAGCAAGGAGGAAATCAGCAAAACAGGCAACCTTATGTTCTTAGACGTCCAGTTCAAAATCAAAACAACTCATTCAATGCTGAAGAGATGTTTGCAAGGCTAGCTAACACAGTAGACCAGTTGGGACAGAACACTCAGACTAGTTTCTAGTCCACTCAAGCTAGTATCAAGAATATAGAGACTCAGATAAGTCAACTGGCTACTGCAGTAAGCAAGCTAGAGGCCCGAGATTTTGGGAAATTGCCGTCACAACCTATCAATCCAAGGGAGAATGTGAGTGCTATCACATTAAGAAGTGGAAGAGAGCTGAATAGAGACGTGGGGGTGAATGAAGATCCACGAATTCAAAAATTCGAAATTTTGGAGAACGCCTCCGCGCCCGCGGAGAACGATTGCCGCGATCGCGGAACCTCAACTGAGAGCACAAGGAGACCGCGGAGGCGAGAAAAAACCGGATACCGAAAAATCCGAATTTTCGCGACCGCGGGACCCTCTCCGCGCCCGCGGTACTGAAGCTGAACTCGAGGATTCTTACGTTCGACCTCAGTTTCCTTCCATGAATTCACAGAAGCCTATTCCACCATTCCCTGAGGCACTCAAGGATACGAAGAAGCCAGAACAAGACAAAGATATCTTTGAGACATTCTCCAAGTGTGAGGTAAACATCCCTTTGCTTAATCTGATTAAAAGTGTTCCTAGATTTTTTAAATTTCTAAAAGAGTTGTGCACTATCAAAAGGAACCAAAAATTGAAAGGGAAACAGAAAGTTAAGGTTAGTGAACATGTCTCTGCTGTATTTCAAAGGCGTATGCCTAAAAAGTGCAGTGATCCAGGCATGTTCAGCATTCCCTGTATGATAGGAGACACTAAAATTGATAAAGCCATGCTTGATTTAGGTGCTTCTATTAATGTCATGCCTTATTCTGTTTACACTTCACTAGGCTTAGGACCTTTGCAAGAAACTGGTATTGTAGTTCAACTAGCTGATAGGTCCATAGTCTACCCGAAAGGGATTGTTGAGGATGTTCTTGTTATGGTGGATAAATTGATATTCCATGCTGATTTCTTTGTGCTTGATATGGATCATGATGTGCATGCTGCTCCAATTCTGTTAGGTCGACCTTTCATGAAAACTGCTAGAACAAAAATTGATATGTGTAAAGGCGTCCTAACCATGGAATTTGATGGGGAAATATTTGAATATAGCATGGATAATGCTATGAAATACCCCCAAGATGATCACTCTCTATGCTCAGTTGATGTAATTGATCCTATTGTACAAGATGTATTTGATACTACTTGTGTAGATGAGTTGTAATCTGTTCTAGAGAGTGACATAGATCCTGCATGCTTGGATTATGAATTGCCTGAAAGATATCATGAAATTTTTGCTGATCTGAATGCATGTTGTGAATCTCCTGCTGATGCTTTGGCCATTGGGCCCATACCACTAACTCTCCCTAGCGAGAAATTGCTTCCTTCTGTAGTGCAGGCACCTGAAGTTGAGCTTAAACAGCTCCCTGAGCATTTAAAATATGCCTTCCTTGGAGATGGTGACACTTTGCCTGTCATTATTTCTAACAAACTCTCCAAGGAGCAAGAAGATAAATTGGTGCAGGTACTTAAAAAGCACAAGACAACACTAGGTTGGACCATTGCTGACATTAAAGGGATTAGTCCCTCTACATGTATGCATAGGATCCTCCTAGAGGATGGTGCCAAGCCATCTAGACAACCACAAAGAAGGCTCAACCCACCTATGATGGAGGTAGTCAAGAAGGAGGTGCTGAAGCTCCTACAGGCAGGTATGATTTATCCCATCTCTGATAGTCAGTGGGTTAGTCCGACCCAAGTTGTGCCCAAGAAGGGTGGTATTACAGTAGTTGAGAATGTGCATGGGGAATTAGTCCCCACGCGAGTCCAGACTGGTTGGAGAGTCTGTATTGATTACCGTAAGTTGAACACGGTAACTAGAAAAGATCACTTTCCCCTGCCATTCATTGATCAAATGCTTGAGCGACTTGCCGGTCGTTCCTATTATTGCTTTTTAGATGGCTATTCAGGGTATTTTCAGATTGCTATTGCATTGGAGGACCAAGAGAAAACGACATTTACATGTCCGTTTGGCACTTTTGCATACCGCAGAATGCCATTCGGATTGTGTAATGCACCCGGTACGTTCCAACGGTGTATGGTAAGCATCTTTTCTGAGTATATTGAAAATTTTATTGAGGTTTTTATGGATGACTTTACAGTACATGGTGATGACTTTGATGCCTGCTTAAACCATCTCTCTTTAGTCCTTCAAAGATGTGTAGAGACCAATTTGGTTCTAAACTCTGAGAAGTGTCACCTTATGGTTGAGCAAGGCATTGTTTTAGGTCATATAGTGTCATCCAAGTGTATTGAGGTCGATAAGGCAAAGATTGATATCATTCAGTCCTTGCCTTATCCTACTAATGTGCGTGAAGTGCGTTCTTTTCTAGGCCATGCAGGTTTCTATCGCAGGTTTATTAAAGACTTTTCCAAGATCTCAGCCCCATATTGTGATTTGCTGAAGAAAGATGTGCCCTATGAGTTCAATGAGGCATGCAAAAAGGCGTTTGATGAGCTGAAAACACGCCTTACAAGTGCACCAATAATTCAAGCCCTAGATTGGTCTCGACCTTTTGAGATCATGTGTGATGCAAGTGACTACGGTGTTGGGGCTGTTTTGGGTCAAAAAGAACCTAGAGCATCCCATGTTATACATTATGCTTCTATGACCTTAAATGATGCCCAAAGAAACTACTCCACTACTGAAAAGGAAATGCTTGCTGTAATGTTTGCTTTGGAGAAGTTCAGACGGTATCTATTGGGGACAAAGGTGATAGTATACTCAGACCATGCAGCGCTTCGTTATTTGATGACGAAAAAGGAGGCTAAGCCAAGACTGATTAGATGGATTCTCCTGTTGAGTGAGTTTGATATAGAGATCAGAGACAAAAAGGGAGCTGAGAATCTGGTGGCTGATTATCTAAGTAGGCTTGTGCATGAAGAAAATACACCAGGAAGCCAAGATTAGATTCAAGGACGTTTTCCCGACGAAACATTGTTCGAGGTTCGAAATTGGGATTCCGCGCTCGCGGTGAAGGATGCCCGCGCCCGCGGAACTGTAACTGAGACGGGTGAAATTGCTCTGAATATTCCGCGATCGCGGGAACTAGTCCGCGCCCGCGGCTCTGACTTCGACAGTGACATCGATCCTCGGTTTGAAGAATTTATTTTTGGGATCCATTCATTCTGGCCATGGTATGCAAATATTGTTAACTACCTCGTCTCGGGGGAGTTCCCACCTAATTTTACCAAGGCCCAGAAAGACAAGGTTCGTCATGAATCCCGATTCTATGTTTGGGATGATCCTTATTTATGGAAGCACTGCACAGATCAGGTAATCCGACGTTGTGTCCCGGATTCTGAGGTACAATCTATCCTTTCTTTTTGTCATTCCTATGCATGTGGGGGTCATTTTGGGACTAATAAAACTACTAGGAAAATTTTAGAAGCTGGATTTTATTGGCCTCATATTTTTAGGGATGCTTATGCTTTCTGTAAATCATGTGATCGTTGTCAGAGGGTGGGTATAATTCTAAGAGACATGAGATGCCTCAAACTCGTATGATATTCTATGAATTTTTTGATGTTTGGGGCATTGATTTTATGGGACCCTTCCCCTCTTCTTTTGGGAATCTGTATATTTTACTTGCGGTGGACTATGTTTCCAAGTGGGTGGAAGCAAAGGCCACCAGAACTGATGATTCAAAAGAAGTTGCAGGTTTTCTTAAGGACAATATTTTCTCAAAATTTGGGATTCCAAAAGCTCTAATAAGTGACAGGGGTACTCATTTTTGCAACAAGACTGTCAGTGCTTTATTGAAAAAGTACCATGTCACTCAGAAGATCTCTACAGCATATCACCCCAGACCAATGGACAAGCTAAAGTGTCCAACAAGGAGATAAAAACAATCTTGGAGAAGACGGTGGCACCCAACAGAAAAGATTGGAGTTTGAGACTCAATGATGCTTTGTGGGCTTACCGTACTGCTTATAAGACACCCATCGGGATGTCTCCCTTCAGATTGGTTTATGGAAAAGGCTGTCACTTGCCGGTGGAACTTGAGCATAAAGCTTATTGGGCGGTCCAAAAATGCAACTTCAATATCAAAGAGAATGGAGAGTTCAGAAAATTGCAATTGCAAGAGTTGGAAGAGTTGAGATTGGATGCTTATGACAATGCTGTGAATTACAAGAACAAAACAAAAGCATGGCATGATAAGAACATCCTAAGGAAGGAATTCAAAGTTGGAGACAAGGTCCTTCTCTTCCAGTCTCGTCTCACACTCTTCCCAGGCAAACTCCGTTCTAGATGGGCTGGACCGTATACAATTACTCAAGTCTTTCCACATGGGGCTGTGGAATTATTGGATGGGGACTCTCAAAATGTGTTTAAGGTTAATGGTCAGAGACTAAAGAAATACCATGAGGGAGTCAGCTAAGAAGTATTAGAGGAGGTGGATCTTTCTGATCCAAATCCCAGTGCTGAATAAAAGGGCTAAAATGTCGAGCCAACGACATTAAACAAAGGCGCTGCTCGGGAGGCAACCCGAGGTAAGTTTTCTTTTTCTTTATTTTCTTTAGTTTTTAGTTTTTAGTTTTAGTTTTACCTTTCAATCTTGTCGGACTAACATGTAGGTACTAGGTTCGAAAGAACAAAATATTTTGGGGAATTTATTCCTCGAAATACACGGAAAAAAGGCAAACAGGTACCCAGTAAACAGCTCCGCGATCGCGGAGGTCCCTCACCGCGATCGCGGTACTGTGCATCCGCGGGATATTAATAAAAAAAAAAGGAACTGACGGAAATTGCCGGATTTGCCCTTACCCAAACCAGCCGGCCCTACCATTTCTTTTCTACCTCTACTTCATCTTCTACCTCCATCCACTCTACCATTCCACCATTATCAAACCTTTAAGACCTCCATAACCTCTCAAACCCAATTTTTCCAACTCCACACAAATCAAATCTAAACCCGCTTTCTTCATCCTTTCACCATTCTAAACACAAATCCACCATCCAAATTCCCATCCAAAACCCCAAAAATTCAAATCTAAAATCTGAACAAAATTTTCCCAAATCTCCCTAAAAACCCATCCAAATTCACCTATTTTTCTCGGATTCGTCATTAGCAAGCCCCCGTGACGCCCCGCGAGCCACCGCGAGCAAGGTTCGAGCTACCGCGAGCCACCGCGAGAGCAAAATCCAGATCCGCGGAGTACCGTGCGTCCGCGATCGCGGTGACCGTCCTGCGCGCCCGCGAATCTGTTGACAGAAGTCGATAATTCCATTTTGTGAGTCCGATTTCATCCTTTTCTCGACTTATTCATAATTATGGCATACCCGGTTCATTTGGGTAGGACGGAGAAGGCATTGTGGAATGAGATTGATAAGAAAACCATGTTGTCTACTAAATTTTTCCATGCACCGACATTATATTCGTTGGGTTTATATCAGTCGGTTCATCAGTTATTACAGTAGAGTGGTTTAGGTGGTTTGATCCCTTTGCATGCTTATACATACAAGTCTCTAGTGCTGGAGTTTTTAGTTACTTATAGAGAGCTTGATGATGGTAGTATTGGCTTTAGATTGTTTGGGCAAGATTACTCACTGAATAGGAATCAGTTAGGTGAGTGTTTTGGGGTGACGGGTCAGCCTACAGCTGGTTGGGCTGATGTTGAGGATAACCCAGGGGCGATGCATTTTTGGATTGTAGTGACTCACACTCAGTATATTCTTGGACATGGGTTACAGAACTATAGTATTGTTCACCTAGGGTTGAGGCTTTGTCATAAGGTGATTTCTAACACCTTTTTAGGGAATGGTTTTTTTTTTCAAACAAGTTTATATGATGTGGTGTTTGATGAGGGACTAACCTGTGGTCCCTGATTGGGTTGAGTTGTTCCTACGTGCTGTGAGGAAGGCCCGGTCTGGGTCCGGGAAGATTGCTTTTGGGGGCTTGGTTACTTTGATAGCCCTGTGTTTTGTGAGCTTAGATGCTATACAGGGCAGATACCGAGTGCCAGTAGGTGGTGGGATTTGCTTTGATTTGTCACAGCTTAGGAAAGCTAAGTTATTATCTGATGCTGAGAATGGAGGTTGGATCTTGCACTGTGGTAGGCAGCATGATGCATATTTACGTCTGCCTAGGGAGTTTGGAGCTGAGGAGACATCTGATCATTTTTATTTGGAGTCTGATGTGATGGTAGTAGAGGAGGTAGAAGAGGAAGAGGAGGCAGAGTATGAGCATCCCGCTGAGCAGCACAATGAGCATCCTCAGGGGCCGCATGAGGCTAGTCCTTCTGGTGGTGGAGAAGCACCAGAGTGGTATGAGGAGATGCACTCTGCCATGGAGTCTTTGAGTATGAGAGTTGATTTCATGGCTGACCAGCAGAGTTATTTTATCAAGACACAGGCTGACATGAGGAGCACATTGGAGGATGTGGGGAGGAATGTCAGGGACATGTCTTTGACTATGGACCAGATGAGGGAGCGTCAGGAGGCATTTTATCAGCATTATTGGCCTCACTACCCTCAACATTTTCCACCGTCAGGTCCACCACAGTGAGTCTTCTGTTTTCCCTTCCTTTATTTATATCTGATTTGTCTTTTATTTCATTGAGGGCAATGAAAGATTTAAGTATGGGGGAGGGAGTACTCACTGTTGTATATATGTACAGTTGCATTCAGTTTCTGCATTTCAGATTTCAGATTTCAAAAAAAAAAAATACAAAAAATAAAAAAAAAGCATTAAATCCTGTGCTGAGTTGAAAACCCGAAAGGGCGGCTCATGCAAAATTGCAGGGGCCTGGACCGACATTAGGCTGGGGTAATAAGAGGCTAAAAAGAGTGAAAGTGAGTTGGTGAGCACATCTATAGAAAAATGAAATGAGCAGTTAGGTGAAAACCCGAAAGGGCACCTAAGCAGGATGAGTGAAAAAAAAAGAGTGCTTAGGATCATTCTTGTTGGGGCTTGGGGTTCATTGTTATGGGTTTTTACTTTGATCTTTGATATATTCTTGTTATGAGTGATAGATTGTGCTAGGACTTCATTGTATGCACTTTCATTCTTTTACATGGGTTCGGGTTGTGAGCTTAATTTCTGAGTGTTGTTTAGTTTTAGGTTATTTTCTCCCAATACTTCCTGTAGACCTTTGTTGTATTGTCATTCTTGATTTTATTTTGAGCTTACTCGAGGACAAGCAAGGTCTAAGTATGGGGGAATTTGATATGTTGTATTTCATATAGCATAACTAGGACTAGATAATACATTTTATATATAGATTTAGGTCCATTTAGTGCTTATAACGATATATGAGTAGAAGATCGAAGACTTGAAGAAATTGGAAGAATTGAAGTCTGGATTAGAAGACCGAGAAGTGAAGGCCGCGCAGTTGAGCAGCTTGCGGTGGAGCCAAGATTCAGGTCCGCGCTCGCGGAGGTATAAGGCCGCGATCGCGGGTCAGCGTTGACTGGGATGAGGATTTCTACAGGTCCGCGATCGCGGAGGTTGTTCACCGCGCCCGCGGAGGTCCACGTCAGCATAATTCTGAGGCGGCGTTTGCTCTATCTATCTGTTTTTATTTTATTATTTCCGAGTATTTTATTTCGTACGCTTAGTTCGAGACTATTTAGACCTAGTTTTTCAGCTTTGTTTTGGTATTCTCTCTTAGACCTAATTTTAGACTTTTGGTATTTTCTCTCTTATGGAGAACTAAACTCCCTAATTTCTATTCAAGTTGAAGCTTTTCAGACTCAAGTTGTTGTGAGATTCGTCTATTCAGGTTTATTTCTACAGGTTATTTCAATTCTCTTGTGCGTAATTATTATTGATTGTATTGATTCTTTCAGGCCTAGCTAACTTGTTGGAATTGATATTATCTATTGCTAGATCTAGGTTTTCTCGTAGCAAAGCCTAATCTTTGTAGCAACTCAATTGGTTTAGGACTCGTTGGACTAAAACAATTGAGAAGAGATTTGAATGCATGTTAATTGTTTGACTCGTTGGAATTCAATTGCATGTATCCTGTTTATCCTTGTTCTTATTGCTAGTATTCATATTATTTATGATCGTTTCATGAGTAGTTTGGATGTTAAGTTTGCATGTCTCGTTGCCATGTTATATTTCTGATCAGGATAGGAATAACTAAAAGGAATAACTTGTTTGAATCTAGGATCAATAACTTGAGGAAGAAAAGTGGATGCTTGAATAGGATTGCTTTCCCTTAATTGATAAAAATCCAACTTTTTCTTTGTTTGATTGCTTGCTTTGCTTGTTTCAATTCTTAGTTTTAGTTTTAATTCACAAAATCCCCCCTTTGTTACTTCTTTGAGTTAATAATAATAAAACTTAGGATACAAGTGTCTCTTGGGTTCGACCCGACTTACCGACTATACTAGTTGAGTAATTAGGGATTTATTTTTGATTTGGCACGACGACTTTAAGCCAGTCATTTCTGTATCGAGGTCATCTTCCCCGATGTCGAGCTCTTCCGTGCCTGCCTCTGTAGCTGCCTCAGTCTCTTCATCACCTTCTTCCATAGCTTCTTCCTCCCTCTCGAACCGGGACTCACATGGCCTAAGTGTCAGCTCATCTTGCGGCTTGGGCTCCAATGGGAACGCATGCCCTGTCCATGACTCGTACCAGTTCGGTACGTAAAGCAGCTCCAATTTTGGCAAGGTGGGTACAACTTCTCGGCCTTGAACTGTTGTGGTGTACCCATCCGCACTTGAGTAAAAATGCCAGAGCTAAACCAGTAGTTCATGTTGAGCAATTGAGCGTGGGCCGGTGTGTAGAGGGAGAGATCGACTCCAAGATTGGTCGCCAAGAGACTAACCAAGTTCCCGCACCATACTTCCTTGGACTTCAATCCTTGCTTCTCCACATATAATAGCCATTCATACCCCAAGTTCAATGGGGCGGGATCCTCAAATAGTATGGTTCGGAGGCATGCAACTTCCATCCTCGTTGGCCTATTTAACTCTCTCTTGGGCCAAAATGTAGCGTCTAGGACTCGGAGAATGATCCGGAAAATGGGGTTGATGATGCTTGCCCCGGAAAGTGCTGCAGAGGAAGGCTCGACTTCCTCGGTGATGTAGCTCCAAGTCCGAATCACCTTGTAGTCTTGATGTTGTAATCCCGAGATGGATTAGGGAGATCGAGAATAGCATTGAACTCCTCCATGGTTTACTCACGAATGACATTACCGAGCCTGAATCTAATCCATCCAGTCGAGGTCTTGGTCGGGAATCTTTTCTCAAGTGTAACTAGAAACTCAGAAGTGAGAGCCGGGAAGTGCGGTACCTCTTCCTTCTTCAACAAGTGAGGCACGCCAAGAATAGAAAAGGCCTCTTTGACATCATCATAAAGCCTCATTGCCTTAGCACTCGACCTTGAAAACCACCTAGTGTAGTGGTCCTTGTTTAATCATTGTACCGGTCGGCTTGTGCTTGGGTGCGCAAGATCACATTATCCATGCGCGGAGGAGATGGGGACCGATGAGTCCTCTTCTTCTTGCCGGCTCTTGTTGTAGCTCGGCTAGAACATTCCATATGGACCTATAAAAATATGAATTGACAAAAGATAAGATCCATACAAATCAATAGAAAAGAGACCCCATAATTGGGCTCGAAATTGCTCTCGAAGTGCCTTGTTAACGACCCAACTGGGGTCGGTAACGAGCCTGGACTGGTGTTTTTGACTATTAAATCTGCAGGGTCGTTAACGAGCCTGGGCAGGTCGTTAACGAGTCTGTACAAGAACCAGTTCACAGTTTCCGAATGCAAAATACTCCAAAATTATGTATTAAATAAAACATGCATCACACACAATCCTACATAAAACACACAATCGGGTATATGCATCCCATACTTGCTCGATTACCCATCCCAAACATGTTATAATTGCCCAAAAATTCATGGTGAAGATCCCTAATTTCTAGAACAAGGTCACTCATGCTTTTCCTAATCAAATTTCAATGGAGAATCAAGCAAGAATAAACCAACATAGATCAAGATCAACCACCAATAAATCTAGCACAAACATAAACATGCCATTCGATCCACTATACAAAAATCAAGATATGAAATTTCGACCCTATAAACCATGAATCATGCAAATAGAGAGTTAAAGTTTAGAAATCATACCGTTAGATCGAGAAATTGAAGAACAAAGATCAAAAATTTGGAGTGGTTAACGAGCTTGACTCTCGCCGTTAACGAATGCAAGGTTTGGGATTCGTTAATGGGGTAAAATCCGGGGGTACGGTGGTGGTGCAATTCCGATTGGTAGAAGGAGAAACCGGTAGGAGTTTTGAGAGTTTAGACTTTGGATTGAGGATTTGAGAGTGGGATTTTGGGAATTTTGGAAGGGTTTTATAGGAGAGGGCTAGAGGTAGGTGAATGGGTGAAAGGGGTGGCACAATTGGTAAAAGATAGAAGATAGATTAGGTTAAAAACTTACCTGCCCGTTTCGATTTCGGGTCGCCAAACTGGGTCGTTAACGACCCTGGATGGGGTCGTTAACGAGCTTGCGTAACCTCTTCCGAGTGATTTCCGGGCCCAACTCCTGTTTCAGGTTAGCCTAAAAACAATTCTATCTTGCTACCTCAAAGACTACTACTAAAAACTCAAAAGAAAGCTAGGAAAAAGATCTAAAAGGAGAGGGAAAAAACTAAACTATACAAAAACCGGGTTGCCTCCCGTAAGTGCTATTTTTAATGTCGTCAGCCCGATGTAGTTACCTTGGCTCAAGGTGGTTCTCCTGTAGCTAGGTCGGGGTTTTGAGGGACCCCATACTTAGCCTGGTAAACATTATCGGCTCTTGTCACTAAATTTGGTCCTCTATCTTCTAATAATATGCCCGGTATTCCTACACACGGGTTAGTGAAATCCGAAAACCAAGGGGGCTTGGACTCCTCTATAGCATAAATAGTGGGGTACGGTGTAGGAATAGTATATGAAGAAAAATTATAACCGGTACTAGTGAATTAATAGTTAGAGTACTCACCTTGATTTATTGGAAAAGATGCTGATACTAAGGTCGTTGGAACCATTGTCGACCCTGTGCTAACGATTCCGTCATTATAGCCTTGCATAGGGGACTCGGAGCTGAACCAAGGAGGGTCGGTAGGGATTTGTGTGAAATTCTCGTCCTCTTTGGTAATTGGAGGAGGGTCGTTAGGAACAGCTATGTCGAGTTCTGGCTGGGTCAACTCTATTTGTGCAGCTGCAGTTGGGTCATTTGCGTTCTGATCGAGGCTGAATTCCACGTGTTCCTCTCCAATATCAGAAGTAAGGAGTCCTTTTTGCACATCTACCCTAGCACCTGTTGTAGCTAAGAATGGCCGGCCTAAGATAATGGGGACGTGAGGGTCCTCAGGCATGTCAAGAACGATGAAATCATTTGGAATAAAGAATTTCCCAACTTGAATGGGATAATCGTCCACGACTCCTGTAGCTTTCACGCTTGATCCGTCTGCCATATAGAGATTCATGTCTACAGGCTCCAATGGTCCCATGTTGGCCTTTGACCAGATTGAGAGAGGGAGTAAACTAGCACTGGCTCCCAAATCACATAAAGCTTTGAATTTGTGGTCGCCTATGCCAATTGTTATGGCAAATCTCCCTGGATCGCCTAGTTTCTCTGGTAGAGTAATGGATCGGACCTCATCTTGCAACTCTGTAATGGATCGTTTCCTGCTAAGAATATCTTTCAAGAATTTTGTGTAAGCCGGCATTTCGCTTAGGGCCTCATCGAATGGGATAGAAATATTAATGCCCTGGAGAATCTTTAAGAAACGCTTAAACTTACTCTCTGTAGAGTCTTTAGATTTCTTAGTGGGAAAAGGAAGAGAATTCACCTTTATCGGAACCAATTCGGGCTCGAGAGGTGATGCTACCGGGTCGACATTAGGGTCGATTGGTATGCTCGGAGGATCGTTACCGACCCTTATGGGGTCGTTAATGAGCCTGGGAGTGGGAGAGGAGCTCGGAATAGGAAACTTACCTGGGTTGGGGTCGTTAACGACCCTGGGAGCATCGTCACCATGGTGTGCAGGTTCGGTAACGACTCTCTCTGGCTCGTTACCGAGATGAGCCGTAGCTTCCTCATCAGTCGTGGGGCTCGTCTCCTTAGCTTGGACACGCTCCGGTAGTGTCTTTTCGCTCCTAAGGTGCATCGCTGCTATTTGTCCTCTTGGGTTCTCCTCGGGTCGGCCTGGGAGTTGCCCTTGTGGCCTTGGAATCTGTGCAGCAAGGTTCCCTAGTTGGGAGTCGACATTCTTCTTCCACACATCAAACTCTCCCCATCTTTTGTTTTGATTCTTAAGGTTGGCTTGGATTCCATCAATCTTGCTATGCACTTCATTGAATTTATTATGGACTCCGTTAATGCCTTCCTGTAACCCTTGTGCCCATGATGGTGGCTCTTGATAGCCTGGAGGTCGATATGGCGCAGGTCGTCTATCCGGTGGAGGCGCTGCATAGTTTGGATTCGGATTTTGATTGCCCCACGTTGGATAATTATTTGACCTGTCAAAACTACTAGGCTGGTTTCTGTATGGGCCTCTCATATAGTTCACTTCAGCATATGTCTCAGCGGCTCTCACCTGCTCTATGTTAGTGCAAGCAGAAGTAGTATGGGAAGAAGAGCCACATTCTTGACAAGATTGAGAGGATTTCAGAAAACTTACATGCTTCTTCAGGTGGTTGACCTCGTCTTAAAAAAATTGATTTTTGACATCTGGGTCAACTTCCTCCTTGTTAGGCATGTAGAGACGCCTCTGGGGCTGGGGTGATTGCTGGGTACCATACATGGCATCATAGTTGGACAACTTGTCCAGCAATTCCCATGCAGCCGTGGGATCCATCTCTATAAAACCGCATGTTGTATGCGTGTTGATGCGGTTCTTCGTCTCTGCATTAATACCCTGGAAAAAGATTTCTTGGAGCACATATAAAGGTTGCCCATGAGTAGGGCACTGTCTAAGCATTTCCTTAAATCTTTCCCAAGTTTCTACAAAGGTCTAATTAGGCAGTTGGTGATAGGAGGTGATGCGTTTCCTCAACTCCGTTGTCTTGGAAGGAGGGAAAAACTTTGTAAGAAATTGATCATACAAAGCCTTCCAAGTTCTGATAGACTTAGGAGGTAAGCTCTCCAACCAGCTCAGGGCCTTTCCAGTAAGAGACCACTTAAAAGATTTTAACAGAACATATTAAAGTGAGACACCTTCAACAGCTATAGTATCACATAAATCAAGAAAATTTCTAATATGTTCCATAGGGCACTCAGTAGGTTTCCCTTCAAACTGAGCCCTTTTAATCAAGGATATAAATTGAGACTTAATCTCAAAAGTCTTCTCTATCTCCGGAAGCACAATTGGAGACTCCGGCACCCTCAGTTCTGGATGCATGTATTGCTTGGCATTCCTTGGATAGGCATTGAACTCTTCCTGTAGACGAGTGTTGTTGACTCATTGACGTTCAGCTTCAGCAGCAGCGGCATCTCTATCAACTTTTAGCTCCTCCATCTGCTTCTGGAGGACTTCCATCTGACGAGCCATTTCTTCCTGTGTAGCCATGGCTTGGTTTTCTCGGCGTCTACGGTGTAGGGAATGTTCAGGTTCTGAATAATAACCGGTGTTGTCAAATTCGAGCCTACGACGTCCAGCTGGCATACGTTGAGAAAATAAACAAAGAAAACAAAATCAAAACAAAAAACGGGGTCGGGCTATTCCCAGACCCACAGATAAACAAACGAACGGTTGCCTCCCCGGCAACGGCGCCAATTTGTTGAGGAGGGTATTCTTGACAACAGATAAATTTATAAGTCAAGACCCCGCTGAGTATAGCGAAGTCAGGATCGTTCCACGGGAAGCACGGTTGTTTGTTTATCAACTACTAAAAATAAAACAAAGCAAAACAACACAAAATACCTACGACCAACCTCGTTAACGACTTTATCGGGGTCGTTAACGAACCTGGATGACTCTATGAAAACACACACTAACGACCTAAACACAGGTTCGGTACTGAGGCAAGTAACTCGATAACGAATGTAACGAATACAAACTCAAATAAGAATAAAAACCTAGGACAAGGGTTACCGCAACATAGCTATGCATAAGAACTCATAAGAAGATAAAGATCATGCCATTAAATAGATAAATTCATCAAGTTTCGTTGACTATCAAGCAAATCAATTAATTCTCATCAATTAATTCACTCAATCACTTGTTTTGGATCCAAAGCTCGAAACTTTCGTAATCGAACAATATCAACCTTCAAGTTAACAACTTTCTCTTTCGATCAAATTGCAAACTCAAATTACTTCGACTATCGCCTAAGCATAGGTACAACAAGCAATCTAAAAATAGATAAAAGGCATTCAAAACATCAACTCATTCACCAAACATGCATAACTATGTCGGGTTTCAACCCCGACCCTAGATAAGAAAACTACTCACTACTCATATTAATAAAGCAAACAACTTCAACAAAAGAAAACATTGAAAACAAAACAAACTTACTTCAAATTAATAAGAAAAATATCGTCTTACAAATTGCAGAAGAAACCGAAAACAAAACAATACCGAATAGAAAAACCTGACTAACGACCCAAGCTTCTCTCTCTCGATCGATCTCGGCTCGTTACTTCTCCCACTCGACCTCGTCAACTTCGGCTCTCCTAGAAGAAATAAAAATCGTCCTCTCCTCCTAAGCTAGAAAGAAGGGTATTTATACTAATAAAGCTATCTATTAAAACCTCTAAAAGATAGAAACTAACTCTAAAACGATAACAAGATATAAGATAGAAGATATAACAACCCTAAAAATCATTAAAAACTCTAAAAACACTTAATATCCTACCGACACGGAATCATCATCAATGACTTCCGCACAGGGTCGGTAGGAATCAAAAAATCCATCCAAAAATTCTATCTTTATGCCTCGTTAACGACCCTTCACAGCCTCGTTAACGAGCCTGGGATTTGGCTTCTTCAACTCTTCTTCTCTTGACAGCTTGGACTTCAACCTCTTAATCTTCAGAATCTTCTGACTTCTACCATAGCACTCCAATTCAGCTCCAAAAGCATTCTTTCCTGCTCAAAAACCTACAAAAAGACACAAAACGGAGTAGCTTCCATACTTTTCACAAAATATGTAAACTTATCCAAAAACACACCAAACTAACTCTAAAAACTACTAAAACTAAACCTAAACAAACTAAGAAACAAACCAAAAACTAGACTAAAAACATGAATATCAGTTGTACAACAGTAACGCTCACCTGCTCCCCCTATTTTCCTCAAGCTATCTTCTTTTAGAAGCCAAAGAGTCACACTCACCCAATTTCCAAACCCTCAGACTCTCAGAGGCCCGCTCAGTTGCTCAAATCAGGGCTTTGCTCTGCCAGTCCACCCGTTCACCACTACCCAAGCCACCGGCAAACGCCACCAGCCAATCCCGCCGTTCAGTTTGAGCCCGGAGCTTCTCTCCTCTTGCTTCTATGTTTGGGTATTTTTATTTTTATGTTTAAAAATTTGAATGTTTGATTGTTTGTTTAAGTGTTGAATTGTGAAATTGTAAGGTTATTGACTTGATTTGGATTATTTTTGTTGAATTGGATTGATTTTATTCAAGATTATTGATTAAATTAAATTGATTGTTATTTTGTTGCCTTGTTGGTTCACTTAGTTGAATACTTGGATTAATTTAGTTTGAGTTTGATTGAAATAAATTGATTGTTGGCTTGTTCATGTAATCATGTTGGCTTGTTAGTTGTTGCCTTGTTGCCTAACTTGCCTTGTTGCCTTGTTTTTCATTTAGGATTATGGATAAATTTGTGATTAGAAGTAAAAGGCCAATAATCGGGTCTTCAAATAGTCTTCATGAGAATGATGAGCAACCAAATATTGATGTGAATGCCAATGCTAATTTGAATGCCAATGTCAATGTCAATGATGTGGGTGAATCCAACCCCAAAAGAGCTCGAATATGTGAGAGTGAAATTATTAGTGATCCGGGATTACGAAAGCCTATCAATGATTATGAACCCAATATTAGAGATGACATTAGGAGGGAATATGTGGTTAAAGGTCCTTATCAACCACTTTCTCATGATTTTGTGCGTAGTTCATTTGGCAAAACTTCAAGGTGCTTTCAAGTTGAGTGGTTCAAGAAATGGAAATGGTTGGAATATAGTGTTTCTCAAGATGCCGCATTTTGCTTTTGGTGCTATCTTTTTAAGGGCGGTTAAGGGAGAATATTTGGAGATGGTACATTTGTAAGTACGGGATTTCGTAATTGGAAGAAGGCTTGTGATGGATTTAAAAAGTACGTGGGAGCTCAAGGTAGTGTACACAATGAAGCTCGAACGTCATTCTTTTCCTTCAAGAATCAAAAGCAAAGTTTGACAAGAAAGGTGAATTTGGGAAAGGAAGCATTAGGTGAGGCATATCGCCTTCGCTTATAGGCAAGTGTTGATGTTGTTAGATATCGTACTTTGACAAGGAATGACTTTTCGAGGGCATGATGAGTCGACAAGCTCGCTAAATAGCGGAAATTTTCTTGAGCTTCTTGAACTTTTAAGTTCATATAATGTTGATGTTCAAAAGGTGGTGATGGGGAATGCACCGGGAAATAACCAACTTACTTGTCCTCGGATTCAAAAGCAAATCATTAGGGCTTGTGCTTCGGAGACAATGAAAGTCATAATGAGTGGTATTGGAGACAAGTGCTTCTCTTTGTTGATTGATGAGGCTAGGGATAGTTCGATAAAAGAGCAAATGACTATTGTCTTAAGATATTTAGACAATCATGGTGTAGTGGTGAAATGATTTCTTGGAGTTGTTCATGTTGTTGACACAACCGCTTTAGCTTTGAAAAATGGCATTGATGAATTTTTTGCAAGGCATAATCTATCAATCTCTAAACTTAGAGGTCAAGGATATGATGGAGCTTCTAATATGCAAGGTGAGCTCAATGGCTTGAAGACTCTTGTATTGAATGAAAATCCATATGCTAGGTATATCCATTGTTTTACTCATCAACTTCAATTAGTTGTTGTGAAGGTTGCAAAAACGAATAACTTTGTGAGTGATTTCTTTGGGTATTTGTCCATGATTATGAATGTGGTTGGAGCTTCTTGCAAAAGGAAAGACCAATTCCGGCTAAAGCAACATGAAGAAATGGTGGAGAGGTTGCTAAATGGTGAAATTTCTACGGGCAAATGTTTGAATCAAGAAACTAGTTTAGCTCGCCCGGGAGCTACACGTTGGGGTTCACACTATACAACTATTTTTCGTCTTCTATCTTCATGGTCCCCAACTATTCAAGTGCTTTTCAACATATTTGATGATGGGACCGACTCGGATGCTCGAGGTCTTGCCGCTAGCTTAGTGGAAAAAATGAAGAATTATGAATTTGTTTTTATTGCTCACTTGATGAAGCTTGTGTTGGGGATGACAAATATTTTGTCACAATTCTTGCAACAAAAAGATCAAAATATTTTGGAGGCCGTGAGTTTGATTGAAAGCACTAAGAAAGATTTGCAAGATTTGAGGGACAATAGGTTGGAAGCATTATTCCAAGATGTCAACAACTTTTGTGCTAAGAATGATATCATCATTCCCAACATGGAAGATAATGCCGGTCTCTTTCGCTCTAGACGTGCTAGACATGCTATAACTTATGACCACCACTTTCGAATGGAGATACATTATCAGGTACTGAAGTTGTTTCTTTATTCACTATTTAACTAATTGTATTGTTTTGGGTATTAATATTCTGTTAATTGTATTTGTACGTTGTTGACCTTATTGCTCAAGAGATGAAGGATCGTTTCACCAAGTCAAGCACGGAATTGCTCTTTTGTATGACTTGCTTTGATCTAAAGAATATGTTCTCCAACTTTAGTGAGTCAAAGCTACTTCGACTTGCAGAATTATATCCACAGGATTTCTCGGAGTGTGATCAAATGGAGCTTAAAGATCATTGAGATTGTGGATTTTTTAGATGAGAGGAAATGAGACTTTCTCAAAGTTGGAAAATATAGGAGCTTTTGCTAAATAGATGGTTGGGGTAGGAATTCACAACACTTTTCACTTGGTATATCGACTTATCGAGTTGGTCTTAGTGTTACCCATTGCCACTGCTACAGTGGAAAGAGTTGGTCTTACTGTTACCCATTTTCACTTGGTATATCGACTTTCTCGGTAATGAATATTATCAAGACCGACTTGCGTAACAAGATGGATGATGAGTATCTTAATGATTGTGTAGTGTGCTATGTGGAGAAAGAAGTTTTTAGAAGCATTGATAATGAAGATATCATGCAACATTTTCATAATATGAAAACTCGTAAGATAGATTTACCTCCTTTGTCGTTTGCAGAGTCGTAGGTGTTGTAATGAATTCACGGTTATCTAATTTTGTGAATGAACTTTTGGTTTCTATCTTTGTATGTACTTATATTTGAACCATATATTAAACGTCCCCAAGTTTATAAATTTTGTTACTAAACCCGCCCCCCTTTCAACAACTTCTAGGTCTGCCACTGGCAGCCGCCCCCCACTTGCCGGAACAATTAATAGGGAGTGGGGAGGAGCAGCGCCGGACAGGGGCAGGCAGGGCAGCATCGAGATCGGGGAAGGCGGGATTCGAATTGGCGTGGGGGCGCGACGCCGGCGACCCTAGAGGAGCCAAGGAGGGTGGCCGACAAATTCTCCATTGTTGAAGACTTGAAGACTTGAAGTCGAATTGTCGAAGAGTTGCCCCTGATCTAAAAAAATAATGAGGTTTGAGAAAGTCAAATAAAACGACGGTGTTTCTCTTAATGAGGGGCAATTTTTTTTAAAATAAAAATGACAGGTTTAGGTTGGACAGTAGCGAGCATTGCCCCCAATTTTTTTTTTAAAACGACGACGTTTCTTTTATTGAGGGATAATTTTTTAGAATTAAAAAATAATAAAAATAAAAAACTTAACAAAAATATCCCATTCACCCATTCAACAAGCACAACAACTTCAAAAAACCCCAAAAAATCAAGGGTTTCTTCGGTCGTACGAGTTTTATTTGTACGTTTGTTTTTTTTTTATGTTAAACTATCTTTAGAATTATTATTGTATGCTACTTTAATATTTCAACTAATTTAATTTGTTTGAATTTTTTACTATTATGCTTGTTCAAAATTTGCCCTCCCCATCCCTCGCCATCCGATGAAAAATCCTAAGATAAAAAGAAGAGGGCACTATGCGGACTGCGGAGTAGTTTATTGCCTGACTAAATCCAATACGACGTCGTATCAACGGATGTGGTATCAACGGATGTGGTGACCATTTCGAGCAGTTTCCTGCGGAGTAGAATGTCTCGTCTCTCTTCGTCTTCCCCGCTAGTTCACCGCCCGCAATTTCAACCCCTGCCATCGAATTCGATCCTCAAACCTAAAAATAATTTCATCGATTACTCTCAGGCATGCAGTGAAAGTTTAAGAAGAAGAGGAAGAACGAAAGGTCGAGCTCGAATCATGGCGACATCGTCCATGGAAGATGGCGTTACTTCTCAAAATCCCCCCAATTTGGTGACTTTTCTTGGGAAAGGAGGATCCGGCAAGACCACCACTGCAGTCTTTGCTGCTCAGGTTCAGCTCTTACTTGAGAATGTTCATGCTGTTTTCCTTCTGAAACTGTTTCTTCGTGCTTTTATGAATGCTCGTAAATGCAAATGAATCCTAAACAAATGCGAAAGAAAGAGAAGCTTGAATACGGGTCCGTTAGGTAAAAATGAGTCTTATAAGCCTATTTGCGACTTCAAAAGAATAGGATTATGAGTTCATAAAACCGAAATTAGGATAAGATTTAGCTATAAAAGTAAGCTAAACTCTTAGTCCATTGATCCTGTCAGTGATTCCACGGATGGAGTTGAAAACTATAGGATCATTTGATACTCATTTATCCCTGGAAATCAGAATGCAGTCACTATGGCTTTGTGTGGCTTTCATTCATCAGCTTTAGTTTCTCACCCTAAATTGAGAGAGAAAAAATGTTAGGAATTTGTAATTTGCAGTAGAATTAGGGCCCGTTTGGTTTCCAACCACGGAAACGTAAACGGAAACGAAACGAATATAGACCACTTATGTGTCCCAATACATTGACAACAATTTTTTTTTATGGGTCTAGAGAAGGGGGAAGGGAAATGGTTAGAGGAGAATGGGGGATTTGCTTACCCCATGTTAAAATTAGGGAAAGGGATTGATACCGCAAGGGGGCTTGCGGTACATTTTTGCATGAAAAATGAGGTGACTCAAGGCAAGATGAAATTTATCATTGATGTATCATGACACTAATATAGACTAGGTTCGTTTCCTTTCCGTTTACGTTTCCAGAATAGAAAACCAAACGGGCCCTTAATCTTTGCATATTGCTTGTATCCAGCATTATGCAGCGGCCGGTCATAGCACATGCTTAGTGACACACTCACATGACTGCACTGTCGAGTATCTCTTAAACTGCAGACTTGGGAATGCTCCGGTCGTGTGTGGCAACAACCTCTCTGCTGTTAAACTGGAAACTACTAAAGTGTGTCTTTTTATTCTTAGAATTGGATTCTTCCATTTTATTTGGAAGAGCTTGATTGATCATATTGAGAGTTATATTCACCTATTCACGCAGTTGCTGTTGGAACCTCTTACTAAGATAAAGCAAGCAGATGCACGTGTTAATATGACACAAGGTGTTCTTGAAGGGGTAGGTATGTAGGAGTTTATTTTGGTGTGTTAGAATAGAACTCAGTTTTTTGAGGGAAATGACTATATTATTTCCTGCTAATGCTGTCAATAGATCGTGGGTGAAGAGCTCGGGATACTTCCAGGAATGGATTCTATATTCTCAGCCTTTGCACTTATGAGACTCCTAGGACTGGCAGAGGAGACAGCTAATAGAAACCAGAAGGATAAGTTTGATGTCATAATATATGACAGTATAAGCACCATGGAAATGCTACGGATGATGGGGGCTGCCACTTCTGCAAGGTGGATTTCAGATTTCCTATGCACAATTGCTCTTCTTGCATTCTGAATATAGTGGATTCACATAACGCCAATTGCTGCAGGCAGTACTTGAAATACCTGCGCAGTATTGCTGACAAGACAGATTTCGGGAGATTAGCTGGCCCTTCAATTTTGAGACTTGTAGGTGAAACCTTAAATTTAAGTCAATCAAGTATTAACGGGAACTTGAGCTTACAGATCTGGGATTCTCTGGAGAGAATACTCAAGGTAATGTGAAATTTTTGCTACATCATGAAAGGTGAATTCCTTTTTTGTTTTTTTATTTATTATTATCCATGTCTTTGACTTCAACTTATATATGTGATTTTCCTTTCGCGCCTTCTTACAGAGAGGATCTTCCATCTTTGCATCACCACACAAATTTGGCTGTTATCTTGTAATGGATCCTTGCAATGTGACTTCAGTAAATACTGCATTACGTAACTGGGGTTTTGCAATCCAAGCTGGCTCACATATTTCGGGTGCATTTGGCATTGGTTCTGCACATTCTGGTGGAGAAGCAGAAGGCACCAAAAAGAGATTTTCGCCTCTTCCATATGCCATTATTCCCGATCTCTATGAAGACCCGCCTCGAAATTGGGATGCTATAATGCTTAACAAATCCGTTAACAATGCAAGAGATGTTCTAGATTTGCTGGCAAATGATGGCAGTTGTATACCCGCTGTGAAGTTTGATATAGCCCAGAAATCTGTCACCCTTTTCATGCCTGGTTTCAACAAGTCAGAGATCAAGCTCTACCAGGTAAATAATACAAGTATTACTTCATCTATCTTATCTTCTCCTAAAAATAAATGGATGTTTTGCATTTTGTGTGATGCTATGATGCAATCTCTATGACGAAGCAAAAGAGCAGCCACTGCCATTATAACATCCCTAAAATGCAATCTTTGATCTCTGATTCTCTGAATCTGGCCTCTTATTGAAAGTCATTTTTTATCCATATAACTTGATGTTCACTTCTTTCATGCTCCTTTGCATTGGAGATGGAGGTTTGAATCCATATGCTTGCGAGCTGTTAATAGTAACATTGTATACCACAAATGCAGTATAGGGGCGGATCTGAATTGCTAGTAGAAGTGGGGGATCAAAGACGAGTCATACAACTGCCCCGCGAAGTTCAAGGAAAAGTGGGCGGCGCCAAGTTCATAGAAAGAAACTTGCTTATTACAATGCTGTAGCTATCAGCCAAGTTCTTTTATCTACAAAACAACTAATTTGATCTGTTAACTTGATTCATGGGCATGAGAATATGAGAACGCTTCTCCTTTTGTTGATCATGGAAGAAATAGAGGAACGTGTAGCATTAGAGGATCAATGCTCCAAATTTGAACTACTGTATGTAAAATGAAATCCTAGTTGAGGCAAAAATAAATTTGGGGCTTTTTTTGGGTCATGAAACGAGGTGAATGATGAGGTATTTTTTCATTCGTTATACCTATCAAGAATCATGACTTAACCAAACTTAGTAGAATGGTAAGTAAGGGTCGAGCCCACAGAGACTCGTATAAATGTGCTTTTACTTGCGTGCCAAGTAAACGAAATAAGGATGGTTTTGAGATGAGTTTCTAATGTAAACAAACAAGGAATGTACGTAAAACCGATTAACTAAAATTGATTTGTAAATATAATAATATATGAGAGAAATATGTTCAACTAATTAACTTCCGTTATGATATTGCTTTGTTGATCATTGATTCTCTCGATTTCCTTTTCACCTTAATTAATTTATTGTGGAGTTTACTCCAAACATCAGCTTTAGTTCATAGTCTGATCGGATCTAAGGATCCTAATAATCAAACAACCTAGGAGACCTCCTAAATTCAACTTGACAATAGCTTTATGATTCAAGTATTAATAGAAACAACGAAAATTTCACCTGGTAACCTTAAGGTTTGAGATTATTTACATGGTGTAAAAAACTTTCTCCTAATTCACTCGGTAACCCTAAGGTTTAACCAAAATTCACCACATAAACAATTCTGTTAAATTTAACAATTAACGTTGTAAATAATTAAAAAATAGGCTTTATAACTGAAAACATTATGTTCGAAGATTTGGACTACGATGAAGAATTCAATTCTTCTCCAATGGCAAAGCCGACAATTGGAGGTTGTCACATATCAGGTGAACGCTAGCGAGAGAGAAGATGCAATCATCTTGATCTTGGTAATTTTTTGGATTATAGTGACATAGTAGTAGTAGTGAAAACCTAAAGGGAGTGTCTTGTTCTTTTTCTCTCTTTGTTTTTTTTAGTTTTTAGTTTCTATGTTTTTTCTTTGCTTGGGTTTTTCTAGCATACTTCTTCGCTCTCGTTTTCTTCTCCCTTTTTCCCTTTCTGCTTTGAGTCCTCTTTAGATATCCTCCCGACTTTAAGTCGGGGTAAGGGTGCGTCAATCTCGACCCCCCAGATCCCGTCCATACCGGGTTCCACCTGGGTAGATGTAGATGTTGTTGTTGGGTTTTTTCAAATTTTAGGGTCTATGAATTGGTTAGAAATTCGATTTATGAATTTTGGGATAATTCTTGTTTATTATGTGGTTGGTTATTATGGAAATTTGATTCACTTCATGAAGGATTTCAATTTGTCTTTATCTATGAATTAGTAGTTTTCATTTTCTCTCATGTGGTGGTAATCTTTACTCTGTAAATTGCCATTTGCAAACCAAAGTTTAGTGTAATTTTCGATTTTTAAAGATAATCATATTATTTTCCTAATTTATTTTAGCCTTTCTGTACAATACTGCCATGTGCAAACCAAATTCAAGCTAAGTTAGCCTTGTAAATAATCTCTGAACAGAATGAGGAAGGTAAGAATGTAAAATCGGGGGGTAGTTTTTCAATTTACCTTTTATTTGTATACAAAGTTAACGTTTTCACTTAAACTAAACATAATGGGTATATGGCAAATTTTGTACAAATTACAAGGTTACCATATGAAATATGTCAAAGTTTGGTGTACCTTGTGAATTTTGTTAAACCTTAGGGTTACCACACGAAATTTCCGTAGAAATAATTATCCATAGCAACCAAACATCTAGATAAATTGTGATTAATTTCTCTTCTTAAACCAATTAGTCCAACTAGCCCCAAGTTGATTAAAGTTCTATTCTTGATCAAATTAACACCAACCGGTAATTAACAAGATTCTGTTGTAGTTTAACCTAGAAATTCAATTAGGTGGCCAATCTAACAAAATCTTAGATTAGATTTATTTAATTAAGCATAGAGAAATCAACCTAGTCAAGGTTATTGGGAATCAATCAAACCTCATAATCCATGCACATCACAACTTCAATTAAATAGTCAAACAAGAGAGATTTAACAATGCATAATTAAATTAATGCAAACTTACAAATTTAGTTTAAAGATCTCTTGAGAAAACTCTCTGGGAAACCCTAACCCCAAATTGTAATTAGAATTATGAAAAACAAGATAAAACTAAGAGTTTAAGTATCTCACACAACCACCAAAGATGTAATATCCCAAAGCCCTACAAAAGCTCCATCCGAAAATAAATAACACGAGCCCAACACGAAGCCCATTAATCGGCCCATGTCTCTCGCGGAGAACAGCGTGGCGCGGTCTGGTACAGGGTCACGCGGCCGCATCTTCATCCCCAGCCTACGTCATGCCTCTGTGACAACACTTTTCTTCACTTGATTCCTCTCGTGTCTTAGCTCTTCTAGCCTCACTCGCCCCACGTTCAATCTTCATCTTGATCATCAAACTCCACCATTATCATCTGAAATCCGTCCCGTACATGCTTGTTTACCTATAGATTCGCAAAACAGAACAAAATAAGTGCAATACCCTAATTGCCTAGAAAACCTAAAAGCCTAAGAACTAGACTAAACTAAGCTAAAACCATGCAAAATAAACATAAATATGCACCCTAAACACTACCTAAACGCAAGCTATCAAATTCCCCCCATGCTTAATCCTTGCTTGTCCTCAAGCAAGACACAAATCCAAATCATGCCACAACATTGCAATCACGCATTCATCTCATAATCCATAGAGCTGATGGTGCGCAGAAAAGCGGAATATGAACAGTGGGACCGGAATACGAAGAATGGCGGGATCCCCGAGGTTAAACTCAAGAGCCTTGGCCATACCCATCCAAAAAAGGCAAAGCCCTGCGCGGACGAGGTCCCAAATCCCAGTTCATGAGGTCCAGACCTCGTTAAATCTGTAGGATGGGAAGGTCAGGCGTACTCTCCCCGATTCGTGGCGAGACCTAAACCTCGTTGTGCAAAAGCTGACATTCCCGCCCCGTCTAACCACTCCGCGGCCACCGCATTCCCGACCAATGATCAACTGCCTCACTCTTAACCAATCAAAGAGCTTGATCTCGGGCGTCCCACATCGAGCAAACATCAAAACCATGTTCCTCAAACCTCTATAAATAGAGGAGAATATCGTAGGTGGCAGGGGGTCGAAAAACATCTTGAACTCAAGAACTATCTTGTTCGTTGAAGATCGACATGTTGAATCATCGTTAAAGACCGCGCTACAGTCAAGTGAAGGTCCACAAAAAGACTTCAAGTCGCCCAAAGAGACCTCGTCTCAATCAAAGAACTTGCTGCATCACCTCACATGCCACAATCATCGCGTGCTTTATCAATTCCCCGCCTTCCCTTCAAGAGCTCGCTAATAGTCTGTTGGTGATAGAACCTCATTGTAACTAGGAGATCTCGGACCTTGTTAGATCGAGATCTCGAATCCTCTAAAAAGAGATCTAGGGCGTTATCTCATTATTCATAATCTCGTTATTCGTAATCTCGCAGTCTGTAACCTCGTTGTAAAGATATAAATAAAAAGCAAGTGTTTGCCTAGTCGAAATAAAAGTAATCTCGTTCTTGTCTTTTAGCACTGGTTTATTTCGGGTTTCATCATTGGCGCCGTCTGTGGGAAGCCTCTTCACCCTAAGCAGTTTCCCGACTTGCGCAAACCTTGGCTTTTGAATCCCTCAAAATGGCCTGTCCAAACAATTTCTTCCCCTATCACCCCGATAAGATGCCCGAAACCTCGCAATGGATGAACGTGGGGCCATTGCCAGGTTGTCCGTTTGGGTTCCCTCCGGGATGGGCGTATAACGCGCCACAAAACCCTTACCCATTCCAGGGGTACGAGCTGGGCGGTGTTCCCCCGAACGCATATCCCTACCCAGGCTATGGGCTATACCAACAGGGCTTCGCCCCTTCGTACTTCCCCGTTCCCGGTCCTGGCCAGCCCCACTCTGAGTACGTACCCGCATACATCCCCGGGCACATGCCAAGGCACGAGGCGTCAACTAACGACTCATCAACGGAGAGGCCTCCCCGGGACCCCATGCAGATCTCGAGATCTCGCTCGCGTCGCTCGAGGATGCAAGACCCGGAGTTGTCTGAAACAGTGGCGAGCGTGATGCATACCCTGAAGTCACGCTCGCGGCATCGCCACGTTGAGGCCGGGAGCCTCTCACCTTTCGTGGACGAAATTCAAAGCGCGCTAATGCCCAAGGGCTTCCATAGGCCGCAGATGGGACTTTACGACGGCGCGGCAGATCCGGAGGAGCATGTAAGGCATTTCGCTGTCCAGATGAACGTCAACTCTTACAACGATGCCATCTTCTGCCGCATTTTCCCGACCACCCTGGAGAAGGCCGCGATGACGTGGTTTATAAGTCTCAAGGTCGGGTCCGTGGTTTTGTTCGCTCAACTGTGCGAGTCCTTCATCGCACACTTCAGTGGTTCGAGGAAGCGCAAGAAAAACATGAGGAATCTCCGCGGCATCGAGCAGGGAGAGAGCGAGTCGCTGGGCACCTTTTTTACAAGGTTCACAACCGCGGTGGCGGAAATCGCGCATATCGACGAGTCATCGGTACGAGACACCCTCATGGGCAACCTATGTCAATGGGCTTTCAAGAATTACATTTTCCTAAAATGCCCGGCGACGTATGATAGCCTATGCGCCCGGATCACGACCCAGGTATATGCCGAGGACGCAGCCAACCAGAGCTCTCGACCGAGGACCGACAAGGAAATAGTGGCCGAGGCTAAGGGAAAGGAAAAGGTGGGCGCGCCGGCTGCCAGGGACGCGTATGTAACGTATGCCCAAAACCCCGTCAACAACAACAACAACAACAACAACAACAGAAACGACAACAACAAGAACAACAACAGAAACAACAACAACAACAACCGCAATAACAGAAAAAACGGCGGAGGGAGTTGGAACTGCTTTGGAGGGAAGCAGCGAGGTTACAGGGGAAAGGGCGACCCTTTGTACAAGCCAAATGAGAAGGCGCGCGCCACCCCGCCTCGGGGGCAAAAAACGTGCCACAGGGCCCGAGCCAGGCCAGGGCCAACAACGTCGAACAGTAGGCTCTCGCGAAGCAGGCACGGTCGGGGCACACAACGACGCCCGATGGGTATATTCATACCATCTCGGGTGGCCCCACGTTGGCTGGATTGAGCCAGGCAGAGAGAAAGAGGTACGCGAGGGCAAGCCATCATGAGCCCTCGGTATTCAGCATCGCACAAACCTCGCGGTCCCACGTGGGGCTAGCCTTCACCTCCGAGGATGTCGGGGGTCTACACATGCCGCACTCTGACCCTTTGGTGGTGCACGCTCAGCTGGGCTCGAAGATGGTAAAGCGGGTACTGGTGGACACGGGAACCTCCGTGGACATCATGTACTACGGCGCCTTCGAGCAGTTAGGCATCTCCGAGACGTCCCTGAAACCCTACGCTGGGAAACTCACTTCCTTCTCAAGGGACGAGGTCGATGTCGTGGGCCTAATAGACCTCTGGATGACGCTGGGTACCGATTCGACAAGGCGAACCGAGATGGTGGAATTTACTGTGGTACACCTGCCCTCGGTATATAATGCAATCATCGGGAGGGTGTCCTTAATGAAATTTCAGGCAGTGGTGTCTATCTACCACCTGAAGATGAAGTTCCCCGTCGATGGCGGGGTCGGGAAGGTGAAGGGCAACCAAGAGGAGGGTCGCGTCTGCTATGCGACCTCTGCAAAACAAAAATGCCCGGTGTTCATGGTGGAGGTTCCCGGCGAGGCTGATCTCGAAGTCCGAGACTTCACGATCCCCATCTCAGAGACAGAGAGAAGGGTTGTTACCCCCTTCGGAAACAAAGCCGAAAAAATCTACCTGGGCGAGTGCCTCTCTAGGGAATCGGCAACATCGCTGGAGACCTTGCTTGCTGGCTCCTGCGACGTGTTCGCATGGACCGTGAAAGACCTCTGCGACATCCTGAGAACCGTGGCCCAGCATTCCTTTAACGTTGATATTACCACCCGTCCCGTGGTGCAGCGACGAAGAAAGATGAATGAGGAAAGGGCAAACGCCGAGGTAGGGAAGCTGCTGGCCGCGGGGTTTATCCGGGAGGTCCAGTACCCTCGATGGCTATCCAACGTTGTGCTAGTAAAAAAGGCCAACGGAAAATGGCGAATGTGCGTGGACTTCAAGGATCTGAACAAGGCCTGCCGAAAAGACAGCTACCCCTGCCCTCGATCGACGAGCCGGTCGATTCAACGGCGGGTCACGGAGTCTTGAGCTTCCTCTACGCATACTCAGGATACAATCAGGTCTTGATGAGCCCGCGCGACGAGGAGGAAACATCCTTCATCACGCAGCGAGGGACCTATTGCTACAAGGTTATGCCGTTTGGTCTGAAGAACGCCGGGGCAACCTTCCAGCGCCTCATAGACGGAATCTTTAAAAATCATCTGGGGAGGAACGTGTCGGCGTACGTCGACGACATTGTGGTCCGAAGGAAAACCCCAATGGAGCATCTGGCCGACCTCGCTGAGGTCTTTGCAACACTCAGGCACAACTGGCTCAGCCTGAATCCCGAGAATTGTGTGTTCGGGGTGTCATCGAGAAAGTTCTTGGGCTTCATGATCAGCGAGCGTGGGATAGATGTGAATCCCGCCAAGATTGAATCGATTCTTTCGATGAGGTCGTCGTGATCTCGTACTGAGGTACAACGGCTCAACGACACCGTAAATTACCTGTGGAGGTTCTTCTCATGTTTGGCGGATAAGTCTCAGCCCTTCTTTTCGGCCCTAAAGACAAACGGCAAGTTTGTCTAGGACGAGGAGCTAGAGCTCGCCTTCTCTGGATTGAAGGCATTCTTGTCAAAACTCCCCACGTTATCACCTCCAATTGCGGGCGAAGACTTGCAGCTGTACGTGGCCGTAAGCCCAGAGACAGTTAACGCGGTGCTAACGAGAAAAGTTATGCACCTGTCTATTTTATAAGCCGCGTGCTCCAACATGCGGAGCATCGATACTCCCCGGCAGAAAAAATGGCCCTGGCTATGGTGACCGCCGCGAGGCGCCTGCGCCCATACTTTCATTCACACCCCATCCAGGTCCTCTCCGATCTCCCTCTTCGATAGATCCTCCATCAGCCCGCCCTTTTTGGGCGGATGACGAAGTGGGCAGTCGAGCTCTCCGAGTTCGACATCAGCTACTTGCCTAGGACCGCCATGAAGGGACAAGCTCTCGCTGACTTCATGGTAGAGGTGACCATCCCCGAGACGGACGAGAGTGCGGAGGAGTGGAAGGTGTTTGTCGATGGCTCGCGATGCAACGTCGGGGGCGGGGCCGGCGTGTTTTTGTCGGTCCCTCGATCGAAACGGAGTATGCCCTTAACTTCGCCTTCGACGCAACCAATAACGAGGTCGAGTATGAGGACATTATCGCTGGGATTAAGATGGCACTGCTCAGCGGGGTTCGCAGGATCAAGGTGTACACCGATTCCGAATTGGTGGCGCGACAGTTGAACTGGCAGTATGATAACAAAACGGGATTCCTGCCCGCGTACTGAGAGAAGGTCAAAGCCTTGGTATCGCGGTAGTGTCCGTCCCACGCGTTGCGAACACCAAAGTAGATGCACTCGCGAGGTTGGGGTTGGCTCTCCCCTTGGAAGTGGGCAATCGCGTGATGGTAGAAAGAAAGCTCTCGCGAAGTGTAACCAACGAGGTTCTCTCCGTCAAAATCGGGGACTAGAGGATTCCCATCACGCGATATGTGGAGAGTGGCGTCCTCCGTGAGGATCCCGCAGAGGCTAGGAAGCTCAAAATGCAGGCAGCCCGCTACTGTGTCATCGGGGGTCGGCTCTATCGTCGGGGCTTCGCAGAGCCTAACTTACTATGTGTGCCGGCCGAGGCCGCAGAGCACATCTTGTTCGAAGCACATGAAGGGGTCTCCGGCGGCCACCCCGGGTGGCACGCTTTGTCACACAAGATCGCCCACTTCGGATATTTTTGGCCCACCCTCAGGCATGATGCAAGGGCTTACGTCCAGAAGTGTGACGGGTGTCAAAAGCACGCTAACATCCAGCACGCCCCGACATCACGCCTATGCTCGATCCACGCACCCTGCCCCTTTGCGATGTGGGGGATGGACATTTTAGGGCCATTCCCCAAGGCCGTAGGCCAGGTGCAGTACATACTAGTCATCGTCGACTATTTCACGAAGTGGGTCGAGGCAGAGGAAATGGCAAAGATCACGGGGACAAAGGTCTGCAACTTCCTATTGAAAAACCTCGTGTGTCGCTTTGGGGTCCCCATGACCATCATGACTGACCATGGCCCCCAATTCGACTGCGAGGAAACTCAGACCTTTTGCTCCGAGCTTGGTATAACCCTCAAGTTTTCCTTGGTGGCCCACCGAGGAGAACTCCTCGGTGTGTTGCTTTAGGGGTTTTAGAGAGTTTTCTCAAGAGATGTTTAAACCAAATTTGTAAGTTTGCATTAATTTAATTATGCATTGTTAAATCTCTCTTGTTTGATTATTTAATTGAAGTTGTGATGTGCATGGATTATGTGGTTTGATTGATTCCCAATAACCTTGAGTAGGTTGATTTCTCTGTGCTTAATAAAATAAATCTAATCTAAGATTTTGTTAGATTGGCCACCTAATTGAATTTCTAGGTTAAACTACAACACAATCTTGTTAATTACCGGTTGGTGTTAATTTGATCAAGAATAGAACTTTAATCAACTTGGGGCCAGTTGGACTAATTGGTTTAAGAAGAGAACGCGACCATCAAATCCCACCCCTCGCTTCCCGCTTGGGGTTGGAGATCTTTGATTTTAAGTGTACAAATTCCACCCTTCGCTTCCCGCTTGGGGTTGGAGATCTTCGATTTTAAGTGTACAAATTCCACCCCTCGCTTCCCGCTTGGGGCTGGAGATCTTCGATTTTAAGTGTACAAATTTCACTCGCTTACCGCTTGGGGTTGGAGATCTTCGATTTTAAGTGTACAAATTCCACCCCTCACTTCACGCTTGGGGTTGGAGATCTTCGATTTTAAGTGTAGAAATTTCACCCCTCGCTTCCCACCTGGGGTTGGAGATCTTCGATTTTAAGTGTACAAATTCCACCCCTCGCTTGCTTGGGGTTGGAGATCTTCGATTTTAAGTGTACAAATTCCACCTCGCTTCCCGCTTGGGTTTGGAGATCTTCGATTTTAAGTGTACAAGTTCCACCCCTCGCTTCCTGCTTGGGGTTGGAGATTCTCATTAAGTGTGCAAGTTCCACCCCTCGCTTCCCGCTTGGGGTTGGAGATTCTCATTAAGTGTGCAAGTTCCACCCTCGCTTCCCGCTTGGGGTTGGAGATTCTCATTTTGTGTGCAAATTCCACCCCTCGCTTCCCGCTTGGGGTTGAAGATTCCCATTAAGTGTGCAAGTTCCACCCCTCGCTTCCCGTTTGGGGTTGGATATTCTTTTTTTGTGTGCTAATTCCACCCCTCGCTTCCCGCTTGGGGTTGAAGATTCTAGCGGTCTTATGTGCGCAAACCCACCCCTCGCTTCCCGCTTGGGGTTGGAGACAACCAAATCTTTCACGCGCGATCCAAGAGAGGCTCGAGATCGCTGCATATAATCTATCATGCGCGATCCGAGCGAGGCTCGTGATCGCGGCATATAATCTATCATGTGCGATCCGAGCGAGGCTCGTGATCGCTGCATATAATCTATCATGCGCGATCCGAGTGAGGCTTGTGATCGCAACATATAATTTATCATGCGCGATCCAAGCGAGGCTCGTGATCGCTGCATATAATCTATCCTGCGCGATCTGTGCAAGGCTCGTGATCGTTGCATATAATCTATCATGTGCGATCCGAGCTGATCGCGGCATATAATCTATCATGCGCGATCCGAGCGAGGCTCGTGATCGCTGCATATAATCTATCTTGTGCGATCCGAGCGAGGCTCGTGATCGCTGCATATAATCTATCATGCGCGATCCGAGCGAGGCTCGTGATCGCTGCATATAATCTATCATGCGCGATCCGAGCAAGGCTCGTGATCGCTGCATAAAGTCTATCATGCGCGATCCTAGCGAAGCTCAGGATCGCATCACCATTGAAAAATAAGTGACCTGATATGGCTCGAACAATCCGCAAGTCTTGCGGCGCTCGGGCCATGGGGTTTGATCGGGATATAATGAGCCCTTGGAACTCTCGAAAAGCACGCAATATAAACACAAGCAGATAAAAAAGAAAAATTTCATAAAGTAAGGCCACAAGGGCCAAAAAGTGATAATTACAAACCCCTGCGGGGCCACCAAATACTTGAAATAAAAACAAAAAAATCTACAAAGACGAACGCCCTTCACTCATTCCGCGTGTCGGCGGCGGGATCCATGGAGACTTGGCAAAGGGGCGAGGCAATGATAACTTCGAGGTCGGAGGTGGGCACATCCTGCGCGAGGTTGGGGTCACTGAGAGCGGGGTCCAAATCTCCCTGGACTGAGGGGCCTTCGGCGGGCACCTCGCTCTCGCTTGGTGCCTCCCCTCCCTCGTCGTCGAGGAAGAATTCGCATTCTCCCTCGGGCTCTTCCCCGGTTTCTCCCATGGTCAGCCCATAGTTGGGGATAAATAAGGCGATCCGAGGGTCGATATGCTGGTACTTCGCCACCTCCTATTTTACCCCTACGCGAATGGCCTGCCGGTACATCCCATCAATGCTGCTTAACAACTTTTCCTGGTACTCGGCAGACTTCACATATTTGGGCTCTGCAGCCTCCACCTCTTCGTTGAGCTCCTTAATGCGGTGGTGAAGGCTGTTGTTCTCCTGCTCGACCTTCCGGAGCTCCGACTCTTTCTCCCTAAAAAACTTGTGCTCTTCGGAGAGTTTGGTCCGGAGGTTCTCAACCGAGGCTTGTAGTTCCTCAACCGAGGCCTTTGCCTTCGCCTCTTCCTCCTTTGCCTTCGCCTCCCCATCCTTCGCCTTAGCTGCTTCCTTGGCCTCATCCTTCGCCGCAATCCCCGCAGCCCGATTCCGCCTCTCGGCCTCGGCGAGGTCCTTCTCCTTCTTCGCACACTCCTCCGTGTGGGCCTTAAGCGCCGCCTCCATCTGGTCCATCCTCCTATGGAGAAGGTTGATGCGACTACAATTGTAGTTCTCGAAGAAGTTGTGCTGAAAAACCAAAAGTACATTAGGAGAGAACAAGCATGAAACTAACGAGAAAAGCTTACAAAAAAGAAGCAAAACATACCATCGCTGAGTAGCGGAGGGCCTCGTAATTGAGGGCTTCTTCAGAGAGATTGTTCACCCACACAATCTCCTCCTTCCAATCATCCTTGTTCCAGTTCCTAAGTGCGCCCGGGGATGGCCCAGGGCAGTGGAACTTCTCAACAGGAGCACCGGTGAAGGAGAGAACTCGACCCTCGACGTTGGGGCTGGGGGCGATCTCCTTTCTAGAGGAATCGCGTTGGCTGTCCCCCTTATGCTTCTTCCTCTTTTCTTTGCAAGGCGACGCCTCCGCATCCTTTCGTTTGGACCCGGACTGATCGCCGGATCCTCGGGGGGCGTGGGAGAACGCTCTGGTAGCGTCTCCTTTGGGTGCCCCCCCTCAACAATATTTATCCATGCGGCCTTCGCAGGGGCCGTCGCCTTCGCCAGCGAGGTTGGTGCCTTCGCCGTAGAGGCCGAAGCCTTCACCACTAGGCCCTTCGGGGCCCGAGAGGTCTGCGCGGCGGAGACCGTGGGCTTCTTCCCCTGTGCGCTCGAAGCCAGAGCGTCCAAAAGATTCACTGCAAGAAAATGAAAAGCAAGTTAAATGAACGAAAAAGAAGGGAGAAGGTCGCAAAACAATCAAAATCTAGAATGCGTGATCCGGGCGAGGCTCGTGATCATTGCAAAACAATCATAATCTAGAATGCATGATCCGAGCGAGGATCGTGATCATCGCAAAGCAATCAAAGTCTAAAAATGCGTGATCCGAGCGAGGCTCGTGATCATCGCAAACAATCAAAGTCTAGAGTGCGTGATCCGCCCGAGGCTCGCGATCATCACAAACTGAGCGAGGTTCGGGGCTGCTATGCGTGATCCAAATCAAAAACAAAACAAGAAGCAATGCAAGAGCAAGAAAAAGAAATAAGTATCCTCTGCGCCCTCGCGGTTTGGGAAGGTAAGACTCAGACCGACCCGCTCGAGCCGGTCTTGCGCCAGGTATTCCCAGTAAGGGGCCTGGCGCGCCGTTGCAAACCGAGCCTTGAGCTCGGCGACATCTTGAGATCCCTTGAAGCGGCAGAAGTTATCTCGTGCCAAGGGGAAGTTAAGGTACCTCGTAGAGCGGTCTTGGATCAAGAACCACTTGTCTTTCCACTGACCGACGTTCGACGAAGTGGTGGTGATCTTGAGCCCGGGTAAACTTAGGTTGACAAGACACAACTTCTTCTCTCGTCTCGCCATAAACAAACTCTTCATGACGTCCATATCGGGTCCCTCCCCGAGCTCATAGCTTCGGATGGTGTAAGCGCAAAGGAGCCTCCATGCGTTGGGAAACAATTACGCAGGGCAAACTTGCATCAACCACAAAAAGTTGACCATGTGCTGGGCAAGCGGCAGTCGGAAGCCAGCTAGGAGGCTGGGCAGATGAACGACCACGCACTGTTCGTACAAAGCTAGGGAGCAGCCCTCTCCCTCGGGAAGTGCCAGCTCAACCCCCTCGGGCCAAGGAAAGTCCTTCACGATCTTTTCAAGGGCCTCCCTCTTCAGAATCGTCAAGGCCCCCTCAGGCAGAAAGATCTTGATCGAGGGGTTCGGGGTCATGGGTATCCGCTCCTCGAGGATTGGAGGGATACTCGACACAGAACCAGTGATGTACTCCGCGAAGAAGCTCGGCTGGTCGTTGGAGTCAGACGACCTCGCAGCAGAGCCAGCGACTTCTTCATTAGAAATCGAAGATGAAGCCATTTCAACCCCGGAGGACGTGCATAGTCAGGGGAAGCACGAGTTAACAGAAGTATCGGAGTCACTAGAGGAAAGGTTGCTGCACACAAGCGAAGGAGACCTCGGGTTCTGGGAATCGCTGGTCTCGACGCTCCTTACGGTCTCAAAAGACTCTTCGTAAAACCTCTCTTGAAGCTTGAATGCGAAGCCTGGTGGAGGGCCCAGGGAAGATCCTCTAGGCATGAAAAGCAAGGTCCATGTCACGAAAGGCGAACACCCGGAAAAGAAGAAGTCTTGAGACGTCGAACAAATCCAAAAATAAAGGAAGTGCAAGGTGGAAACATGGGGTACGCAGGGACCTAGGGCTACTTTGACAGATGGGACAGCCTAAGAGGAATTTGAAGCGCCAAAAGCAGAATACGAAGAATGGAAGGCAGCGGTTGGAAGGTCAAACGTCCCTCCACCCGACCGGTGAGACGTTTGGCATTCCAAGAGATTCGAAATTCGAAAAAAAAGGGGAGCGGCGAAACAAAACTCAACCGTCGGCTGACGCGCCGAAAGGCTCGAGAACATCATCGGACCCCCAACGCCACGACCGCTCCCACCGTTTCGCCGCCATGACACCGGCGCGAAACGCCAGAAGACCACTGCCTCCCTCTAGGGCACGAGGCGGTAAAAGGAAAAAAAGATGCCAAGAAACGCATATAGAGAAAGAGCCGGAGATCGGAAGAACTGAGGAGAGAAAGAGCAGGTTTGGTTTGGAGAAGAAGATGAAAAATGAAAGGAAGGGGCGTGTGGAGGTGCTTTTATAAAGTGCGTATTTGGGCCTCTCCCGGTTCTAAAGAGCTTAATGAGCTTAATCTCTTTCAGAGGCCCATTAACAAAATAAGGAAGAGCGGGCCCAGGGATCGCCAAAATGCATGACAGAAGAAAAACCCAAGTGCTCAGCCTCGCAAAGGAGATCCTCAGGCCTCGCTACCACAAAACCTCTAGCCTCGCTCCCCGTGACCCTGAAACTGAGGCTTCGCATCCTAGGTACGGAGGACCGGATGTCGCGCACATATGACCTGCGGTTCTCGGGGAGAGTCCCCAGAACATGGGGTTGTGATGTGCGCAGAAAAGCGAAATATGAACAGTGGGACCGGAATACGAAGAATGGCGGGATCCCCGAGGTTAAACTCAAGAGCCTTGGCCATACCCATCCAAAAAAGGCAAATCCCTGCGCGGACGAGGTCCCAAATCCCAGTTCACGAGGTCCAGACCTCGTTAAATCTGTAGGATGGGAAGGTCAGGCGTACTCTCCCCGATTCGTGGCGAGACCTAAACCTCGTTGTGCAAAAGCTGACATTCCCGCCCCGTCTAACCACTCCGCGGCCACCGCATTCCCGACCAATGATCAACTGCCTCACTCTTAACCAATCAAAGAGCTTGATCTCGGGCATCCCACATCGAGCAAACATCAAAACCATGTTGAATCATCGTTAAACACCACGCTACAGTCAAGTGAAGGTCCAAAAAAAGACTTCAAGTCGCCCAAAGAGACCTCGTCTCAATCAAAGATCTCGCTGCATCACCTCGCAGGCCACAATCATCGCGCGCTTTATCAACTCCCCGCCTTCGCTTCAAGAGCTCGCTAATAGTCTGTTGGTGATAGAACCTCGTTGTAACTAGGAGATCTCGGACCTTGTTAGATCGAGATCTCGAATGCTCTAAAAAGAGATCTAGGGCGTTATCTCATTATTCATAATCTTGTTATTCGTAATCTCGCAGTCTGTAACCTCGTTGTAAAGATATAAATAAAAAGCAAGTGTTTGCCCAGTCAAAATAAAAGTAATCTCGTTCTTGTCTTTTAGCGCTGGTTTATTTCGGGTTTCATCAAGAGCAAGTCAACATATATTCACAACTCGACCAAGATGTCATAGCATGCATTTTATTTGAGCATAGAGCAAAGATCATTTATCCATTCTTGACCTCACCGAGATAATGTGTTTTGCTCTCACTCTCAAGTGTTCAAGGGACATGTGTTTCATTCAGAAATAATCATGAAAAACTAGGCTACCATATGCTTGCATCAACGTCCTAATTCTCCACCACTATGGACCAAACACATAACAAAAATCATGAGGACTTTTCAAAAGTTGTAATAGGGCTAAGGTAAAGAGAAATTGAAGGGGATCAATTTTGGTCTTGTGGTGCTAAATTTGAGACTAGAACTAATCCTAAAACCCAAAACTCAACACTTCACTCTGTATAACTCTTCCAACTTTCCTTCACCAACTCCATAAATTCATTCAAGCTCTTTTTTGTTTCTTTCATACACTAACTTCTTTTGTCTCTTTTCCTTCTTTTCAACTCTTACAAAATATTATGAAGACTACTACCCTGAAGCTCAATTTTTAGACGTGCCTTTAGCTTCATCCGCCACCTCCTTCTCTGTTATAGGCCTAGAACTCTGGTTCGTTGCATCTTCGGCGTACACATGGGCGGTGATCCAGGTGTAGAGGTCATCGTACATCCTTGGGGACTTCAAGAAGATGTAATTATTGAAGGCCCTCTGGAACATGTTTCCCATCAAGATATCTCATGCTGGTGCCTCATCGATATGCGAGATCTCGGCCATCGCAGTTGTGGACCTCGTGAAGAAAGAACCCAAAGTTTCCTCCTCACCTTGATCAACCTTGCGAAGGTCGCGCATATTCTTTTTACGCTTTCTCAGACCACTGAAGTGTGCGACGAAGGCCTCAATAAGCTGGGCGAATGAAGAGATGGTTCCGGATCGAAGGTTGATAAACCAGGTCATTGCTGCTTTCTCGTGGGGTGGTTGGGAATACACGACAGAAGATCGCATCGTTATAAGGGTTGACGTTCATTTGGACGGCGAAGTGCTTGACGTGATCTTCGGGGTCCGCGATCTAGTCATAGAATCCCATTTGAGGTCTATGGAAGCCTTTGGGCATTGGCTCGCTTTGTATTTTGTAAATGAATGCAGAGAACCCACCTCCTGCCACACGGGGGCGGTGTCTGTCCTCTGGTGCCGTCATCCCAGACCTTTTCGAATGCCGCGACCGTGACCGTTGTGAGCCCGAACATGATATCTGCATGGGATTCCGGGAACGCTTGACCGTTAAGGAACCGGTGGTTGACTCAGCTTGTTGTTCGATCTTGGATGCCTCGTACCTTGGCTCATACCCCGGGACATACTCGGGCACATACTCCGGATGTGGTTGCTTGTACCTTGGTAGGGGTGCAAGGGTATAGCCTTGTTGAGGCTGCCCATAACACGGGAAAAGGTTTGGGTGGGGTGGGGCGCCGCCCTGCGCGTATCTTGGGAAGGGATACGAGTTTGGTGTGGTTGCACCTTCGTTCGTGTATCCTTGGATGGGATACGGATTCTACGGCGCATTATACATCCACCCCAGGGTAATGCTGTTGTAAGGGTTTCTTGATCAACCAAACAAGCAAATAAATTTATAGATCAAGACCCCGCTGAGTATAGCAAAGTCAGGTTTGTCCACGGGAGAGAGTCAGTTCCAAAATTTCTTTAACTTAGGGCAAACAAGAGCAAAAGATTGGATTTTTATCAAGAGGTAAGAGATTTCCAAGGTTTAGGTATCACCACAACAACAATTATGCATGGCAACACCAATGAATCACAAAGATCATGCTTTTATCACATAAAGATGTCAACTTTCGTCAACCATGCAAGCAAATGAATTAACTTTCATTAAATCAATAAACTTTTCTATTTATTTCAAACTCTAATTAGGATTAATCAACCTTCGTTTCAAAACCCTAAACAACTATTCCAATTTACAATTGTCTCTTTCGATTCAAACTGTAAATCAGAATTTCCTTATCTTTCAATCAAGGATTTAAGCACAAGAAATAGATTATGGATTAAAACATTCAAATCATGATCATAGGCAAGCACACACAACCATTGTTGGGCTACCCGCAACCTTAGAAAAGAGAGAACTACTCACACATGGTCATTGCAAACAACTAAATTGAATTAAAAAGAAAGCTTACACGTTCCAAAACAACCGTTCTTCCCAAAACAATCCTCAAACTTGCGTCCTTCAAACTAACTTGTTTCTCCAAACTTGCATGATCAAACGTGATCAGAAAAACTAAATCTAAGACTACGGTTTTATACTAAAGGCTAACACAACTTCTAAGGAAATAAAATCTATCAAGATCTATCTCCCAAGGAAACTATCTAAAAACAAAACATAAGGGATATTATATTAAATGCTCGTCGACTCAGCTTCTCCACTACCGACACGAAGGACCCTCGGTACCAACCCCCGTCATGGTCGGTAGGGTTTCTTTGATTTTTCATCGTTTCTTCCTCTCAATAAAGCTATCGTTAACGACCCTAGTTGCCTCGATAACGATGCTTCTCAGTCTCGGTAGACCCCTCGTAACTGAGACGTCTCCCTCGTTATGGGCATCGTTACACTTGTTTTTCTCTCGATTCTTCCTCTGATCGACTCCTTTGGGTCGATAATGAGCCTCGAGTCTTCACATAAGCTCATACGTGGAACATCCTTCATTCTTTTCACCTCATTCCGCCTCCATTCCTTTCATGCTTTTCCTTGACTTTTCTCCACTCCTCGAAATGCTCCAGAACAGCTCCAAAACCTTCAAAACACCACCAAAGCATATGTAGACTCCATTACCTTAAACAAATACGAAAACCTACACAAACGCCTCCAAACTAAACACAAAAGTTAAGAAAATGACACATACACACTCAACTAAACCCTAAAAACACAACTAAAAAGGCGGACATCAAATGCCGTACGGCCAACCTGGCTATCGCGCGCTGTTGGCCCACTCTTCGGTGTCGGGCAAGTTGTCCGGATGGAGAGAGAAGAAGTTGTTTGGGCAAGCCATTCGATATTGAAAGAGAAGGTGATTCTGTTTGTCAGATATCTTCTTAGGATGAAAAAGTTCCCATAGACGGCGCCAGTGTTGAAACTCGAAATAAACAAGCGCTAGGATCGAGGCACGAGATTTTTAAAATTAACAGAATAGACCTTTACTTTTATTACAACTGTTATTTGGGGTTACAACCTTTAGATTATTCGCGATCTCTCAACTATAATTCGGGATTACATCTTTCAGATTATTCGTGATCTCTCAACTACAATTCGGGATGACATCTTTCAAATTATTCGCGATCTCTCAATGAGTGCGTGTTGATTGCTTTTTGGTGACTTGAGGTCTTTTTATTGACCTTTCCTAGATTATAGCGTGGTCTCTACGATTGTTTCAACACGTCGATCTCTGCAAGTAAGATAGGTCTTGAGTTAAAGGTGTTTTTCGACCCCTGCAACCTTCGTTTTCTTCCCCTATTTATAGACATTGGAGAAGAGCGGTTTTCGTGTGGCTCCGATGTAGGACGAGCGATTCTTCACCATTTGATTGGTTGAGGGAGAGGCAACCTTTGGTTGGTCGAAGGTAAGGTGGCGTTTGATTGGCTTGAAGGGGGCGGTCATTCTAACTTGACACCTCCGATGTGGGATGTAGTGCTGCGTTGGTTCCGCCGTTGCATGTGCACGCTGTTTGGCCTTGCAACTTCTTGCCTGAAATCACACTACTGGATCTCTTTCCTCTTAGTTGAAAGTGTGCGGTGTTTGGCCTTGCAACCTCTTGCATGGGACCGCACTACTGGATGTTTTTCCTCTTAGTTGAAAGTGTACGGTGTTTGGCCTTGCAACCTTTTGCCTGGGATCGCGCTATCCTTTAGGTTTTTTCAGATGGGTTTAGGGGAACCCCTAGGACATACCCCCGAGATCATTACTCATGGGTCCTACTCCGAGCCTCTATCTCTCTCGGATTGGCTTCGACTTATTTTGTCTATTTGTGCGTCGTTAAATCCGCGCACCATCAACTGGCATGTGACATTCCCGATATAATTTAGGGTGTTACAACTTTCATATTTGTAATTAAATAAAGAAGGATCAGGTACGAATGGGTGCTACTATGTAAAATGTGATAAATCTCGTCTATTCCTCGAAAAAATCGACGTTCCGATTAGAATTTCATTAAAAGGGGTAAAATTAGGACCGCGTATTTTTCACAAATTATTTCTCATATTTTTCTAAAAATCTGTTTCACATGCTTGTGCATTGATTTCGCCTTGGATGTTCATCGAAAGTAATTCTATATGCATCAACACTAGTTATCTGTGCATTGATTTCTTGATGCACATTACGCATCGATTTCAATTTTTTTTAAACCTTTAGTTATGTGTATGAATACTATAGTTTGCTAGTTTTTTATGCGTATATGTTTCAATGCAAACGCAAAATAAGATGCATTTTCGGGCTGTTTTGATGCATATACAATTCGTTTTTTATGCACATGCTTAATAAGACACACTTTTTTGCATCGATTTTGCCTTGTATGTGAATCAAAACTAACTCTTTTGTGCATCAAAACTTGCTATTTGTGCATCAATTTTTTTATTGACATTATACATTGATTTCGAACTTTTTTTTACCTTATTTGTGTGCATGAATAAGTTTTTGCTTGTAGTTTAGTTAGTTTTGATTGACACACCATTAGTTTCGATGCACATGCATGAATAAAATTCACATTTTGGTTACTTTGAAGCACATTCCGCGAGTTTTGATGCTCATACATAAATAAGGTACACTTTTTTGGGGTATTTTTATTCACATACAAGTGATTTTGTTGCACAAACACATATCATGCACATTGTTTTGATGTACATTCTAGTAGTTTTGATGGACGCTTAGTCAAATTTTATGCATGCTCAAACAAGATGCACTTTTTAGTTGTTTTGATGCAATACAACTCATTTTGATGCATCTAAGAGAATTAGTTTTGATGCGCATATGACTCGTTCTGATGCACAAATGCATATCTAATATGTCAGTTTTGATGTATATTCTACCAGTTTTGATGCACTTACATCAGTTTTGATGCACATCACGTGTGCGTCCACTATGTACGTTCTTTTTTTCCAAAAAATACGCGAATAGTTCGTCAAAAATTCATCCGTGTTGTATTTTTCCATTTTTAAGTGAAACGATCTGCGACCTTAATTTTTTTCCATCCAACGACTCACATTCCGTCACATTTCACACCCGATCTCAAGCCTTGGCTAATCGGGGTCATATTTTCCTATATTCCCCCTATATTTTCTACCAAGGACCCTAATCTAGCTCCATTGATTACTCATGATCCTACGTCCCATAATATGACTCTCATTTCTCTGCAACCTTCGATCTACTTTAACCTGACCCTATGTGTGTATATACACTCTCAGCTTCGATCTACAGACAACCATCGATCCTATGTCTCATGATACACACGCTCAGCTTAAGCCTTCAAAAACAATTCAAGATCACGTCAAAAAGGCATATCAGACTTTGGAAAATTCTCTAGCTAAGCCTCCGTTCGGACGTTGCTTGTGGAGGCTGGAACGAGATGGTCGACTTTTCACCAGCTCCCAGAGACGCGTTCGGCGACGATGGAGTTTCAGCCGCGGTGGAGCTTGAAGGGGCTGGAACGAGCTCATTTTCTCCACCCCCAGCTTACCAGCATATCGACCAATTTACCAGCCCCCAAAATTAAAAAACCCGATACCCCTGGATTTGTCACTCCCTAATTGAGTTTCGAAGACGAACGAGAGAGATATGTGTGTGATGTGTATAAAACTTTGCAAGAATGAGAAGTGGTATATATATTGAGAATGCACATGTCATTTTTGTTAAGAATGACTAGGATTCTTTTCACATTGCAAAATTATGTGTGTGATGTGAAATGTGTGGAACAAAGGGGGTTTAAGGTGAATCTAAAGTGTGATAATATTGAGCCTCATGCATCCTTATTGGTCATTTATCAAAATTAGGCTATACATTGGATAAACTCAACTTATGATCGTTTATACTTGTGTTTATACTGTGTCTTATCGATGCATGCTTGCTAGTTTATGAAAAAGAGGGCAACTAAGAATGAGGCAGGATTCTAGTTTATGTGAATGCTATAACCCGATGCTTGGTAGTTTATGATAATGACTTGCTTGTACATCTATAAGATGTTCAATTTGGTACACTACTGGTGAAAAAGACTTGCTTGTACATTTTTTGGTGAGATAGTTATTTAAGAAGTCATGAAAACAAGGAGTTTTAAAATACCCAGGTGACATTTTTCCTTCACTCAACTTTTGTTCTTCCTCTTCTCTAGAGAATTTGGGATTTCTAAATTGGGTTTTTTTTCTACTCAATTCTAGTGGAATAGAAAAGCCAATATAAATGCATAAAGTTAAGGTCTTGCTTTGCTTCTTCTTTCAAGCATTGTTTTTATTTCAGTTATGGCTCATCCCAGGATCAGATGCACAGCTGAGTTCAGTTGAATCCAGTGTTCTCTTCCAAATCTAGCAACATCTTGAATACCCAGAATCTCTAAAGGGATGGAACAAATGGACCAACTTCTGTTACCTTTCTTCCTCCTCTTAAGTTGTTGTAGATTGTAAAAAGTTAATAGTTTTCCTGATTATGGTGTTAACCTTTATTATTGTTGTATTGAAAACTAAAGTGGACCTCTTTCTATCAATGAACTAAGTTTGTTTGTTAATCACTTATTTCATTCTATTTTGTTTTGTTTAGACAAACAGTGGTTTCTCAAGGATCACTCTACAAAGAGGATGGCATCCTGCCTAACTATCCTTATGTGTGGGACTCTGATCATGCTATACCCCTGAACCCCGGACTTTGAAGAGTTCTCTTCTAATGAGGTTTGAAATTGGTTATTTTGAATACTTGCTTTAGTTATTTTTTTTTATGTCCAATACTTGCTTTATTATTTTTGTACAATGTGTGTTGGTGTCCCTTAAAACCAGAATGTATGTTGGTGTTTTTCCACTCTTTGTTTTTCCATCTCAAATTGACTTTATTATAATGTGTGGTGTGGTGTCTTCATAGTGCTTATTACAATGTGTGTTGTTGTGCCTTGAAACTCATTAAAAATTCAAACATTGTTTGGTTTTTTGTACTTGTGCTGAATGGTTGGTTGCTGTTGTGAATGAGGATCTAAAATTGGTTGGAAATATACTGTTTGTTGAATGTGCAAGCTGGACATACATAGTTCATTTGTGTAATTCCTAATTTGAAATGTTGGTGCCTTTTAGGTTTGGTTTGCAAGATGTTGTTCTGGTCTTGAATCACTGTTTTGATTTGTTGAATTTGTTTGGTGAATGTCAGATGATGATACTGTCATATTATTTACAATTTCTCATGTGTGTGAGTATTAGGGCGAGGCTACTATGACAGACGACGAACTCATCGACGAGGTATCAGGTTGTCCAACCATTAGGCGTCTTCAAACTTTTGTTCGTCGTTACAAGTACCGTTCCACCTTTGCGAGTGACAATTTGGACAAACAGTTGGCCCTTGTTGCACGGATGAAGTTGGATTCTCAACAAGACGCTCAAAGGATTTCCGAGCTCACCACCTATGTAGTCACTACTGCCTTGGAGCGAGACCAAGCGAGGAAACAAGTTCGAAAGTGGAAATTATGCGCATGCGTCCTCGGTGTGATCGCAACGTTTTATTGCCTCCGTTCGCGCTAGTGTTCTGAACTTGTCTTTATGTCGTGTCATTAGGCATGCGCGCCTTTGTTGTGTATTAGTTGTGCATTTCAATGGATGCTTTTATGGTATTTGTTATGAGATCTTATTTTGTTGAAGGTGTTATAACTGTTAGGTGAGGGTTGAAATGTAGTTTCTAACTTGTTCGTACTTTGTGATGTGAACATGGTTATGGTTTTTCACCTTATTTCACGTGTCTCATCAACTGCAGTACTGTGCTCTTGCACATTGCCTATTTAATTTTTACCCATGTGTGGTAGTTGTTAGTTTAACTTGGCATCATTTAGTGTCCAATGTTGAATGGGCTTATAAGTAGGTTTGTCAAGCATGTTTTTTCATATTGCCTATTGCGAATTCCTCCAAGCTCATCGAAGGTATCTTCATGTCTTATTTGGTCAATTTTTTATTTACATGTTAAGGATATTTAGTTAAACCATATTGTATTGTATTTACATGTTAATGATATTTATCTAAACCATATTGTTATGCTTAGATGGCGAATAATGTATGGACCACTTAGAACAACAAGACGATGCTAAGAATCTACCGAGATGAGTTGAGGACGACGCGTCCTGGCGATTATCCTCCATGGCGATCGATAGCGACTAGATTCGAGATGCAGACGCGTGAGGGTTTACGGCTTTCCATGGTGAAGAATAGGCCGGACTACAACAAGCGTGTGTGGCGTCAATGGGATTGCTTCAAGCGCTATGAGGGTGATAGCGGTTGGGACATTAACTCGAGACGAATCATCGCAGATGCCCTTAGGTGGGAGGAAAACATTCAGGAGAATGTTGGGAGACTCCAACTGATGTCTGTTGTGAAATTGGTGGGACAATAGGCTCAGTGAATCCCTCAAGATCAACATCTTGTTCATCTAAAAGGTAAGCATCAATGTCATCAGTGTCACCCACACAAGCATCAAATGGAGTGGAGGGGGTATGGTCCATGTTGGCAGACACACCATGTTGTCCTATAGCACAGATGCCATTGTAGACGGAATCCCATAATTCAACCAGGTCCAAATCAAAAGGCTTCCTTCGAAATCTCCTGTATTTCTCATTCTCCTACACAACACCCCACAAAACACAATTGAAAACTAAACACCATAAATTCATAAAGGGAGGAAAACATTCATATATGACCAAGTACACAAGCAATACTTATAAAGTCACCTTAATTTTTTTCTCCCACCATTCATCTGATGCCACAATGGTACGCAAATTCTCATTCCGTCCACAACCTGTCTCCTTGTATTGTAAGTCAACCCATGCCCTCCATACACTCTTCATGTAGTCAAATTTGTTTTTGCATTCTTTAGGTTTGACTGCCTTCCTAGTCTTTTCCAAAAAAAATCAGCAATTTCAGCCCAATTAAAGTGCGTGTCAACCCCGTTTTTCTTGTGGTACTCTCGACATATGACAAGTAAACTCTTTTTCTTAGGATCACTCCAATGAAACTTGCTATCCTTTTTTGGCACCTCAGCCATTGTCCTATACCTTTTTGTATTGTTTAAATTAACCATGTTTAGGTTCAACCAAACAGCAACCCGAGAACAAGCAAATGTAAATTCACCCACAATAATTAAAACGTTGATTAGCAAATATCAGCTCATATAAATGTATACAAACACTAATTCATTTCCATGAATACAATCTTTAATCAATCAAAACAATTCTACTTTTACAACTGGGATGATCAGCTCAGAGACACATGCCAACCACGTTAACACATGCCAACTTGTTCCCTGCAGTTGATCATCCAATCATTGCTCATCCTACTTTTACACTTCAATAATATCATCTCAAATTCTCAATCACATAGACTTTTCATTTTAAAGCATCATTCTCATATCAAAACACTCACTTTTGTAACTTCAGCTTTAGTAAAGTAAAATGTAAAAACAATCTAAGTGGATACTGAATAGAAATGGTCATGACAGCACAAACCTAGCAATTGCAAGAACCCACACAAATGCCTATGAGCCCTAAACATACCTCAATACTCGGGACAAGCTTGGATCGGTGTGCAAGAGCTGTTGCATCCTCTGTTGAGCGATGCTGCTCGGATTCGCTACGACTCCTCGCCGGCTGGAACCAGGTATGCCGCCAAATAGAACCCGCTCCTGGCGTCGGAACTTCGTCGGCTGGCGCTCTTCTTCGTCTGCTGGTGCTCTTCTTCGTCGGCACTGGATTTCGGTGGCACTGCTGCCTCCCTGTTACTTTGCTGGAGTAATTTCAAGAATCCAGATATGAAATAATGGTTGGTAGAATATTCATTTAATGATGTTTGGTAGGGGTTGTGATTGTTTCAAGCTATAAGGTCAAATTGGTAATTTTAGTTTAAAAATGAAGCCTATAATGGTAATTATATCTAGTTCCCTATTTTTATCCAGCTAGTCTTTCCAAACACTATATCCAGCTAAAGTTTCCAGTTCCAGCTCTAGAACAATTCCAGCTCAGCTACAAAATCCAGCCAAAACATTTATTTTTTTATAAGTTAAATGCAACGCTGCGCCAAAACAGTTATTTTTTTAGGGATTTTCCTTTTGGTGCCCTCAAGTTTTGGGCTTTTCCTTTTGGTTCCCAAAAAATTTTTATTTTCCTTTTGGTGCCCCTGTATTTTATACTATAGTTGCACCGTAACCTAAAGTATATAATAACACAGATTTCCATCCAAAATTAAACTCTTCCGTTAATAACTTAAAAATTTTTAAAAAAATCCAAGATTTTTTAGTTATTATAATCCTTAGCTAATACTAATTGCACAAGAAACACATTTGGAAGCTTCAAAACGCAGATCAGAGATAATTTTATTCACAAATTCGAAATTCCTAATCAATTAGGAAAAATTACAATTCATGAAACCCTAGAACGAATCGGCATCAGCATCGTCAGATTTGGTTAGAACATCGATCCTAAATCAATTCACCGGAAAACTCTAGTACTCTACTCATCAATCATCTTCGAGAACCGTCTACGACGACAAACGAAGCCAACGGCGCTGGCTCGAAGCCGAACGACTCAGCCTGCCATTTCTTGAACACCGTGGTCGGCTTCTGGTCGGATTTGGCGGCGGACGCCTGGTCGTTGTGATTGTGGTGGGGGTGGTCGTCCTTTCACGAATCGATCTCCGGTGTCGTCGCCTGAATGAACATCGGCGCCCAAGGAGAGGTGACGGGAGAGAGGAGCGGGATTGCGACGTTCCACTCCGTCGACTAGTTAATCTATAGTGACGCCGAGCGACTCAGTTGGCTTCTCCCGCTGACGGATTCAGTGGCTGCTATGGATGGATTTGATTGTTTCGCCGCTCCCTGTATACGAAAGAGATTGGGGTAAAACACTGTAAAAGTCATTTCGACTTTTTCAAGTAAATAAAATAGGAGCAATATTTAGATTTTTTTTTATTAAATTGTTAACGAATATTGGATTAAAATGGATGGAATTTAACTTTATGTGTGTTTAGGGTACGGAAAGAACTTTTTTGAAACTATAAGGGTACCAAAAGGAATAAGAATTTTTTTTGGACACCAAAAGGAAATGTCTAAACCTCAAGGGTACCAAAAGGAAAATCCCTTTATTTTATAAGTTAAATGCAACGCTGCGACCTAATCGCAGTTTTCATAACAACTAGTTACATACAAAGCAGCTAATAATAAATAAGGAAAAAACACCCTAAATTGCCTCCACATTGACTTGCTCTCTCCTGCCTAAGGCACAATCCATCAAAATAACAAGTTACAGACAAAACACGTCTATGAGTTGCCTAATGTATGCATTATTACAGAACCATGATCATCTCAGGAAAGATTCACACTTGTTCATGTCCATTCCACCCCCATCTTCGTCCCACTTCCTTGAGAACATTTGCACGGGCCGTGTTTTTCCTTGCTTCATCCTCAATCCAAGATCTGCACCATCAAAAATATAGCTTCAGTAACAAGAACAGATTCCATTCCACTGATGTAAAGTAATTGGAAAGGTAGACTGAAAATGCAATGTTAAAGTTGTACCTCAGAATCCGAAGAGCTTCAGTCTCTGCCTCAAGCCAAGACTTGGCATCAAGTATGCCTTCCTTCTTACCCTTTAACTCACTCGAAACGACACGTAATGTTTCCTCCTCAGCTATCAGTTCCTCTCTCTCCGATCCAAGCCGCTCTGTCATCACATTGACTTCCAACTGTAGCCCGTTCAGAAGCTGCCTCTGGCAGTCTAAAGCCGCTTTCTTCTTCAAACACTCGTCATACTCTTTCTGGTGATGACTCTTTCCCTTCTCCAATTCATCACGTGCCTCAAGCAGTAAACACTTCGCCTCAATCCCATGAATCTTCTCCTTTTCCATTTTCTCATCCCAAAGCCTAAGTATCTCCCCTTGATCAAGTAATTCACACTTGACTTCCTCTTTTGCAGCTTGTCTGGTTGACTCCTCGGCTTCAATTCTCAATAGCTCAGTACGAATTGCTTCATCCATACGACCACTTGTAAGTATTACTGCTGCCTGTGCTTTGGTTGCAGGCTTGTTTGGTTGAAGCCTCCTAACTTGCCCTGAAATAATATATATAATTGCAGGTAAGGAGATCCAAAGGTTAAAATGTTGGTAGGATTTACGAGCAGATGCGTGTATATTCAGGTGATACTCATATGACAAAAAAAGATGGGGCCACTGACCAAAAACCTTCCTATGCAAGCTTCTTTCACCAGCCAACAAGTCCATAAAAAGTCCTGGTGATGTCTCTAATTTGATCTCCTTTGTATCCAAGATATCTGATTTCATCTTTGACATCTGGACTGCGTACAAGTCAGATTTTTAACACCTTTGATAAAATTCGAAAGAAGTTTACAGACCTTCAACTTCTTTTCAAATTAAATTGAGTGTAGAGCACATTTTACCTCCATATTTCCTGCAGAAGCAAAACCATACTCTAGCTGACCTCTCCAATCTATAAGGTCACCCCGAGAAATAAACCTGAGGTGGTAACAGCAAGCTCATCAAATTCATAAAGTATCAGAGAAAAGGTTTATTGTTCAGTCACTCAGACATCCAGATCATGAAAAATAATTTATTATGACACATGAATTACCTGCAAGGATCAAAATTGATCCCTCCTTGATCTTCAAATGAGTAGTTCTCGGATAGCTTGCTAACTACCATTCCAACCTCTGCAAGGGCTGAATAAAGCAAGGCCAAAGCCTCGTTACTTCATAAAAAAACTGTATATTTCCTTTCTGCATTAAAAATTAAGCGTACCTTGAATAGATTCAAAATCAGGGTCATGCAAGGGAACATCATCAAACGCAGTTGTTGTGGATCCAGAAAGAGTAAATGTTGAAACAATCTTGTGCTTTGCATTCCTGCAAGAATGTCGAGTATATCCCATATTAAAACGGCCAAAGAGATGGAAGGTGAAAGAAGTAATATTTCTATAAATACAAATACCTCTCCAACAATGAACTAGCTCGAACTAACCATCTTGCATATTCCCTTCTACTACAAAGATCACCAGCCTTCACATCATTTTCAATTATCTGCATACCTTAAACATATGCATACACTTTATGCTTACAGCATCAGAACTTTCAAGGTCCAAAAAATCCTTGATAGAACGAGTTTAATGAGGGATAAAGGGTTACCTAGAGTTATTACTTAGAAACTAATCCTACACAATTTGAATTAAAATATATTGATAAGGAAGAAAAACAAGTATCTAGAATCAACCTTCAATTTCTTCAGCAGAGAAAAAGCTTCTATCTGAACAGAATCCACTGGAATAGGTACAATACATGGTTTTGTAAATTCTGCAGCACAAACAAGTCAGCATGAGAAAGCTGAAAGCATGCCTTTACATGCAGTTAAGATGACAAAATGGAGGCTATATGGTGTGGATACTGGATAAAGTAGCACACATGGACGAATATTTCCACAACACATACCCTGTTTTGCTGCAGGTTCGTTAGCTGGATCAGACAGATCAACCTTACCGTTATCAGAATTAAAAGATTCCTCCTGAGATTCATCAGGTTCAGCTACACTATCTTCAGCAACTTTGGAAGCAGAGGGGCCAAAGATATTGTGTAAATGATGTGTCGGGTTGCCGTATGGAAATTTGAATCCTGATATTTTTGTTTGTTATAGTTAGACCCAACAAAAAAGTTAGTCCTCTAAAACCGTGCTCATACTAGAAAAGGTTTAAGCCAACTTTCATATCTTCCAAATAACCCACAATAACACATTAACACATCAGCATGCTGAGACAAGCACATCCTCTAACAACGTGCTCATACTAGAAAACGTTTAAGACAAATTCCAAAATATCCAAATAAACCATAAACACAGATAACTGCCGGCTGAGACAACCACATGGAATTACATCCACATCCAAGAGCAAAATTGGCAAGTATAACTCCCAAATAGTAACAAGTTACTAGACTATGAATCTTAGAAGTTACAGCGCTAATCTATAAGATCATCAAATGCGGGAAGAAAAATCTGACCTTTTCCAGCAGATGAGAAATGAAACAAGGCAGCAAGCAGAAAAACAGCTGAAGTTCCAATGCTCAACACCAAAACTTTTGGTAACCCTACAAAGCATGAAGAAGAGCTACAATTGAAAATTCGAATCCAATGAAAATCCAGTATCCACAAAGAAGAAGAACCCGAATTTTTCAAGCAAAACCTGTTCGTTGCTTCAGAACGGGCGATTCAACAATCGCCCAGCCACCGCAGTCATCAGAAGCAGAATCATCTATAGCCATCCAGGAGAACTCGAAGCTCCTATCCTTGACCGTGGGAGAGAATCGAACAGTAGGGTTTCTGAGACTGTAGTGACTGAGAAATGTGATCCGAGGGGTTGACCAAAGTTTGGGACGGTGGCTCGGGAGAGAGATAGCGTAGGTGAGGGATGAGAGAGTAGTACCAGCGTGAGAAGAACACATTCTATTTGTTCCACCCTCAAAAAGCCCTAATTCGAGACTCGGCTATGTCACATGTGGAAGACGGTTGTTCGATTGAGGATTCCGGGAAGAAGAGGCTGCAGCTGGGAGTGAAGGGAAGAGGGGCTCGCAAGAATTCTGGGATTTCAGTTTAGCCTAGAAAAAAACACGGGGGATTTAGGGGGTTACACAAGGGTAATTTACATAAAACCACCACTAATTTCAACTTTTCAAAAAATCACCCTTCATCTTAAACTTTAATTAAAAAAAGACCACCTAGTGTTGACGGGCCTTCACTCAGGACAACAAATAAATTTATAGTCAAGACCCCGCTGTGTATAGGGGAGTCAGGATCGTTCCACGAGAAGCAAGGTTGTTTGTCTATCGACTACTAAAAAAAAAAAAAAATCAAGCAAAACACTCACAAGCAGCCTCGTTAACGACGTTGTCAGGGTCGTTAACGAACCACCGTAAACAAAAAACTCAAACTAACGACCTAAACAGACTCGGTACCGAGCTAACGAACTCAGCAACGAATATCTTTCTAAAAAAATTCAAATAAAAACAAAGATCTAGGACTAGGGACACCACAACATAATCATGCATATAAACTCGTAAGAAGATGAGATCATGCCTTTAAACAGATAAATTCATCAACTTTCGTTGAATATCAAGTAAATTAACCTACTTTCGTAACCCAATTCACTTAATTGCTTGTTTTGGATCTAAAGCTTGAAACTTTCGTATTCAAACAATATCAACCTTCAAGTTAACAACTTTCTTTTTCAATCAAGTCAACAAACTCAAATTACCTCAACTTTCATCTTGGTATAATCACAACAAACAATCTTAATAATAGATAAAAGGCATTCAACACACAATCTTACTCACCAAACATGCATAACTATGCCGGGCTTAACCCCGACCCTAGAAAAGAAGACTACTCACTACTCATAACTATGAAACAAATAAATTCAACAAAAGAAATCATAGAAAACAAATCACTACTCAAATTAATAGGAAAAATATCGTCTTACAGAAATTCAGAAACCGAAAAATACAAAGTACCGAACCAAAATAACGATTAACGAACCCGGTAACTCTCGTCCACCGAGCCTCGATCTCGATCTCGATCCTCTCTCTCCTCTCTCGGCTCTTCCTCTTCTCTCTATGTCGATCTCCTAAAAAAAATCGCCCCCCCCCCCTTCTCTAAGCTAAACAAGAGGGCTATTTATACTAATAAAGCTAGAAACTAATAAGGCTAGAAAGATAAAAACTTTCCTAAAAAGATAGAAATAAAATCCTAAAAAGATAGAAATAAAATCCTAAAAAAATAACAAGAACTAAAATACATAATATAATAACCCTAAAATCATAAAAAGATACTCTACCGACACGGAAATAAATTCCCGCACAGGATCGGTGAGTTACAAAGTCAACTCTCGAAATCTCTATCACGTGGCCTCGTTAACGAGCCCTTGCAGCCTCGTTAACGAGCCTGGGCTTGGTTTCTTCCACACTTTTTCTCATAAAACTCAAACTCCGACTTCTTTAATCTTGTATTCCTCTGTCTTTCACTGTAGCGCTCCAAATTCAGCTCCATATAGCACCTTTTCCTTGCTAAAACCTACAAAAATACACAAAATAGAGTAGCTTCCATACTTTTCATAAAAATATGCAAAACTATCCAAAAACACATAAAACTAATCCTAAACTATCAAAACTAGTCCTAATAAACTAAGAAAATATACTAAAAACTATACTAAAAATACGAACATCAAAATACCCCATACTTAGACTTGCTTGTCCTCAAGCAATCACTAAACAATAACCAAAACCAAACAAACATACTCATCAAGACATAGCCATCCTCTAAAAAGCAACATCTACACATAGAAGAGAAATAACAAATGATTATTAATGTCATTACACATATATGCACCAAATAGACATAAGACAATACAATCCAACCTCACAAGGGATATAATGTGTTTCACTCATCTCTCAAGTGTTTGGGCTTATAAATTCAACTCTCAACTCATCTTATACACAAAAACTCATAGAAATTGGAACTTATATCACCAATACTCTCCACCCAAGATTTGTTAAAACAAGCAAAAATCATCAAGAGAAACTTAGGCTCAATGAAAAACTTCATAGAAGCTTCCATTCGGCCGGGTTGTAATGGGGCTTGGTAAAGACAATAAGGCGTGGAAATATTTTGGCTATGTGGTGCTAATAATATCCGGGAATCAAAGACTCCTAAAAACTCACACTTCCAAACACTTCAAAATAAATATACCAAACTCACTCAACATAATGCATTTTTCTCTTTTTACTCACCCATTATATCCTAGAAAGTCTCATAAGAATAAAAAGAATCTCTGATATTATCTATAAACACACATGCACTTCAAACTTCTTCTTCTTCTTTTTTCTCTTTTTTCTTCTTCGCTGCCTCGTTAACGAACCCACTTCAGGATCGTTAACGAGCTTCATCGTGTACTCTTTCTTTTCTTAACAACTTCTTTTTGTGCATCTTTTGCTCATCAAGAGATCTTTCCTTTACATAATATAAAAACAAGAGACTTCCAATCTACCCTTACCAATAATCCCAAAATTTCGAACCCAAACATAACATTGCACTCAACAAAACATACCTCTCCAATCTAAGTCCTAATCCCCGGATAGGGTCAAGCTTATCTCGGCTAGGAAATAATTTTTGTGGAGCTTAAAAAAATAAAAGGCTTCAGGCTCAAATTGGCTGTCAAAAGAAGGATAATGCAAGGGTGGATAAGGAATAATAGGGCTCATAAAAATAAGTTCTCTATCATATGATTTTCACAAGTAATGAACTATAAATCTTATATAGGTCTCAAGAAATAGATAACCATCACAATTCCAAGAGATAATATGCATATAGAGAGTAAATCACATAAGAAAGAAGAGGGATTTTAATGTTCTCCCTATAAGGCCAAAAACAACTCACAAGGTAATTATCTTGTTGGATTGCATCACTTATGCTATAAAGTATATGTGCTCAATTTCATCAAGTGCTATTCCTTCCTAAAAACACAATTTTAAAACAAAAATCCGGCTATACTATCAAAGACATGCTTGCAAGGAATTATATGATTATGCTAGCAACTACCATCATTGATGTGATCAAGCCCACCTGAACCCACCTTCCCGGCCTGCCTCGAGTCGGCGTTCTGACCAGTGGGCCAGCCTCCAGCCTGCCTCCCGTCGACGATCTGACTGGTGGCGCTCGATCACAAGCCATGGGCTGCAACCCATGCACCCCAACCTGCAGGAGGTGGTACACCTTTTATCCTGTAGGATGTTGGAGGGGGGATTTGATCCCCTGACCTCCCTTTATCAAGGTGGGATTACCGCACTTTTTATGATGTGATCAAGCCCACCTGAACCCACCTTCCTGGCCTGCCTCGAGTCGGCGTTCTGACCAGTGGGCCAGCCTCCAGCCTGCCTCCCGTCGGCGATCTGACTGGTGGCGCTCGATCACAAGCCATGGGCTGCAGCCCATGCACCCTAACCTGCAAGAGGTGGTACACCTTTTATCCTGCAGGATGTTGGAGGGGGGATTTGATCCCCTGACCTCCCTTTATCAAGGTGGGATTACCATACTTGATAACCAACTCTACTGCAGTGGAGTTGGTTATCAAGTGTGGTAATCCCACCTTGATAAAGGGAGGTCAGGGGATCAAATCCCCCCTCCAACATCCTGCAGGATAAAAGGTGTACCACCTCTTGCAGGTTGGGGTGCATGGGCTGCAGCCCATGGCTTGTGATCGAGCGCCACCAGTCAGATCGCCGACGGGAGGCAGGCTGGAGGCTGGCCCACTGGTCAGAACGCCGACTCGAGGTAGGCCGGGAAGGTGGGTTCAGGTGGGCTTGATCACATCAATCATAGAACCTAAGAAAGGGATATCTATCAATTCTAAAATCTTTTTTAGATTTTTTCAAACTTTTTCAATTTTTTTCCGAATTTTTTTTCAATTTTTTTTTATTTTTGGAATGAAACTGCTTAAAACAAATAGACACACGAGACACATAAGATAACAAGTTTTCTACTTTTTCCCACCCCATACTTAAAATTATAGTGTCCCCACTGTAAGAAAAATAAGAAGAAGGAAAGAAATAGAAAAGAAAAGAACAAAACAAACAAAAACAAAATAAACAAAAAGAAAAGACATAAAAAACTTACAAAGTCTCAAAAGTGGAAAACAAGGAAAAACTTCTTCTGCAAGCTGAATCACTGGTCCGGTGGAGGAAAGTAATGCTCAAAGTTCCCCATGAAGTCGTACATCGTCCTCCAACGCTCTGCATCCTCCGCCTCCCTCTGACGATGCCTCTCACCCTCCATTGACATGCGAGCAGAATAGACGGTCTCCCATCTATCCATCCTCCTATGAATATGGTCCTGCTGGAGGTGAAGCTGTTGCATCTGAGCAAAAAGATCCTTGGCCCACGGTGGTGGCATACTCGATCCTGTGTACTCGGGCTGAGGAGGTGGTGGATAGTGAGGCTGGAAATGTTCTTGGTATAGCACTGGGTTATATGGCATGAGACCATAGGAATGAGGGTCGGCAGGAGCTGGCGGTGGGTCGGTAGTCATCCTCGGGACCTCGTTAACGAAGCTGGGTACCTCGTTAGGACTGTAGGGAGGAGGCTAGAAATGGTCGTTAACGAGCCTAGTAGGCTCGTCAACGAGGACGTTGGTGCCCAAAACTTCCGTGTCGATGTCGTCTTCCTCGAAGTTAAGCTCTTCCGTACCTCCCTCGGTGTCGGCTTCTTCAGTGTCATCTCCAACTACCTCGGTAGCCTCATCTTCGTCTTCATCCATCTCTTCTTCTTCTCGCTCAAATCTTGTCTCACACGGTCTAAGTGATAGCTCATCCTCCGGCTTGGGCTCTAACGGGTAAGCATGGCCCGTCCACGCCTCGTACCAATTTGGTACGTAGAGTAGCTCCAACTTTTCAAGGGTGGGTGTAACGAGGCGGTCTTGAACTTTCACTTTGAACCCTCCCTCGGCTTGAATGAAAATATCGGAGCTATACCAATAGCTCTTGTTGAGGAGTTGAGCATGAGCCGGTGTGTAGCGAGTAAGGTCGACTCCGAGGTTCATAGCCAAAAGACTAACCAAGTTACCACACCAAAATTCCTTGGACTTGGTTGATTTCTCTATGTAGTATAGCCATTCATACCCCAAATTCAAAGGGCCGGTCTCCTTGAAAAGGATGGTGTGGAGACAAGCAACTTCCGTCCTTGTTGGCCTGTTCAGCTCTCTCTTCGGCCAAAATGTAGCAGCTAGGACTCGAAGAATGATCCTAAAAATGGGGTTGATGATGCTTGCCCCAGATAATGCCGCTATGGAGGATTGGTCCTCCCCCGTGATATAGCTCCAAGTCCTTGTCACTCTGTAATCTTTCAGACTGTAATCTCTTGAAGGATTTGGGAGCTCCATGATAGCGTTGAACTCCGCCATGGTATACTCTCGACTCACATTACCGAGCCTAAACCGGATGCGTCCCGCCGAATTCTGTGACGGAAAACTAGTCTATAGAGTGGCCAAAAACTCGGATGTGAGGGCCGAAAAGTGCGGTAGTGTGTCCTTCTTCAGCAAATGAGATGCACCAAGAATAACGAAGGCCTCCTTGACATCCGTGTAAATCCTCATGGCCTTAGCACTTGTCTTTGAGAACCGCCGAGTGTTGTGGTCCTTGCCTAGGATTGCTCTGTATACTTCCGCTTGCCCTTGAGTGCGCAAGATCACATTGTCCATGCGAGGTGGAGATGGGGACCTCTGGTTCCTTCTCTTCTTCTAAGCTCGGGTAGCGGGTCTACTGAAACTTGCCATGTGATCTGCAAAACAATTATGATTTTCTAAGATAAGATCCACTCAAGTTAAGTTAGGCAAGAGACCCCATACTTGGTCTCGAAATAATCCTCCGAATTATTCGTTAACTACCCAATTGGGTCGTTTACGATTCTGGACTGGGTATTGATCTTTGAGGATATGCAGGGTCGTTAACGAGCCTGGGTGGGTCGTTAACGAGCTGCCGAGAGCCAGTTCGCAAAATTCCGAATTTTGCAACTTCAAAAATCAAGCCAAAATCAAGCATGCAATCCTCTATACTCCTTCACTAGGCACACAATCGGATATATGCACCCCATACTTGCTCAATTACCCATCCTGAACACGCTAAATTTTCCCGAAATTTTGACATGCAAAGTTTGTATCTTAATACTAGAACAAGAAAAATTCATGCTTTTCTAAATCAACTTTTCACAATGAGACATCTAACATGAATATCCTTCCCTAGGCCAAGAACTACTAAGCATAATCAAACTTTCATGAGCAAAATCCAATCATATAAATCAATCCTCTCTATGAACTCAATTCAAGATATGAAATTTCTACCCTAAAAAAACATGAATATGCAATTTCGAGTTAGGGTTTAGAAATCATACCGGAGAATCGAGAAATTGAAGAACAAGAGGTCGGAATTGGGTGGTTAACGAGCTCGGATCTCGTCGGTGAGAAGAATGGGTTTCCGACTTCGGTAACGACGGCTTCTCGGGGTCGGTGGAGTGAAGGAATCCGATCGGTGGTGGGGGAATTCGGTGGAGGTTCTTGAGGGATTTGGAGTTGAGAGATTTGTGGGTAGAATTTTTGAGGTTTTAGAGGGTTTAAATAGGAGAGGGTAGGGATAGGAAGAGGTAGAGGGGGGCGGCGGCAAGGGGTAGAAAAAAGATAGATTTAGGGTAAAGATAACTTACCTGCCCGTTTTGTCGAATCGGGTCTTCGAACCGGGTCGTTAACGACCCTGGGTGGGTCGTTAACGAGCCACCGTAGCCTCTTGTAGTGATTTTCGAGCCCTTCTCCTGTATCTTATTAGCTCTAAATTTATCCTAATTTCTATCCTAAAAACTACTAAAAAGAATTCAAAAGAAAGCTAGAAAAAAGAATCTAAAAAGAAAAGAAAAGAAAAGAAAACTAATTTTATACTAAAAAGGCGGGTTGCCTCCCGTAAGCGCTATTTTTAACGTCGTCAGCCCGACGTACTTACCTGACTAGTCCGACGTTGTGAGAGCCATAGTGACTCTGATCTCTTCGTCCGGGTCGGGTTGCTCATGAAACTTCTTCAGCCGGTGGCCATTAACTTTGAAGATTACGCCTTGGTTATCGATCAACTCTACCGCCCCGTGAGGATAGATGTGATGAACCACGAATGGCCCACTCCATCGTGTCCTAAGCTTCCATGGGAATAGTCGGAGTCTAGAGTTGAAAAGAAGTACCTTATCGCCAACTTCATAAGTTTTGGGCACTAATTTCCTATCATGCCACCGTTTGGTACGCTCTTTGTAAATTTCAGCATTTTCGTACGCCTTCAGCCTCAATTCTTCTAATGCTTGCAAGTCCATGAATCTTTTTGCTCCAGCCGCGTCGAGGTTCATATTGAGCTCCTTAAGAGCCCATAATGCTTTATGCTCCATCTCAACCGGTAAATGACATGCTTTTCCATACACTAGATTATAAGGAGTGGTGCGTAGAGGCGTCTTGTATGCTGTCCTGTATGCCCATAGAGCGTCATCCAATTTGGAGGACCAATTCTTCCTAGAACGGGACACTGTCTTCTCCAATATGCTCTTTATTTGCCTGTTTGAAACTTCAACTTGGCCACTGGTTTGGGGATGATATGGTGTTGCCACCCGATGGGATACCCCATACTTAGCCAAAAGTGCTTCAAAGCTCCGCTCGATGAAATGAGAACCACCATCACTAATAAGGATTCTTGGAACCCCGAACCTGGGGAAAATGTTGGTCTTGATGAATTTAGCCACAGTTTTGGCGTCGATAGTCCTTGTAGCAACAACTTCTACCCACTTAGAGAAATAATCGACCGCAACTAGGATGTACTTGTAGGGGCCTGATGCGGGAAACGGTCCCATAAAGTCTATGCCCCATACGTCAAATAGCTCAACCTCTAATATCCCGGTTAGTGGATTTTCATGTCTCCAAGTGATGTTGCCTGAGCGTTGGCACCCATCACATGCTGTCACATAAGCTTGTACATCCTTGAACATGGTTGGCCAATAGAGACCACTTTGAAGAATCTTCGCCGTGGTTTTGAATCCTTTTGCATGGCCTCCAGTTGGAAGTGTGTGACATTGACGGATTACATTCTCTATCTCCTCTTCTGGAACACAACGCCTAAAGAGGTGATCGCTTCCTTGCTTAAACAAGTGAGGATCATCCCAATAGTACTGTTTTACATCATGGAGAAATTTCTTCTTCTTTTGTGGGGTTAGACCCTCGGGAATCACGCCTCCTACAAGATAGTTAGCGAAATCCGCAAACCAAGGGGCTTTTGACCCTCTAACAGCATGGATTGATATTGAGGAAGAAGAAATAGAAGGAGGAGAAGGAATGGAATTTATTTGAGCATGTTTGGTTTCAGAAATCTTACCTGATTCGGTTGTTACCAGAACTGAATGGGTCGTTAACGAACCTAGAGACATCATTTTATCCTCGGTAACGATCTCCCGTGGCTTAGTAACGACCTGATTGACTGACATGCCGACCCGCCCTGGAGCTTTATCTTTGTGATTTATGCTTTCCAGCCTCGGTGCCTCGTTAACGACCCTGAAGGGGTCGGTGACGAGGGTCTTGTTGATTTCGACCTCGTTCAGCAGGAGGTGTTCGTCCGGTCTGGAATCGTTTATTGGCACCTCATTGTGGGATTCGGTGATATGTTCAACCGACAATCTGGATAAGTGATCCGCCACTAGGTTCTCTGCTCCCTTTTTGTCTCTTATTTCATGGTCAAATTCCTGCAGTAAGAGCATCCAACGAAGCAATCTAGGTTTGGCATCTTTTTTGGCCATTAGGTATCTAACAGCCTCATGGTTAGTATAAACAATCACTTTGGATCCAACAAGGTAGGACCGGAATTTTTCAAAGGCAAATACCACGGCAAGGAACTCCTTCTCCGTTGTGGTATACTTACTCTGCGCCTCATCCAGCGTCTTACTAGCGTAGTAGATGGCATGGAGTTTCTTGTCCTTCCGTTGCCCTAAGACTGCGCCAACTGCATAGTCACTGGCATCACACATAATCTCAAAGGGTAATGTCCAATCTGGGGACTGCATAATGGGGGCGGACACGAAGGCAGCTCTTAACCTATAAAATGCTTCAAGACATTCTGGAGACAGCTCAAACACTACATCTTTCATTAGTAGGTTAGTCAAAGGTTTAGCTATCTTAGAAAAATCCTGAATAAATCGTTTGTAAAAGCCAACATGCCCTAGAAAACTCCTAACGTCTCTTACAGAAGAGGGAGGAGGTAGTTTTTCAATAAGCTCAATTTTTGCTTTATCTACCTCTATCCCTCTTTTAGAGACAAGATGTCCTAGTACTATTCCCTCTTGAACCATGAAATGACACTTTTTCCAATTTAACACAAGATTGGTTTCTTCACATCTCTTAAGCACTTGTGCAAGGTTAGCAAGACAAGAATCAAATGAAGAACCATAAACAGAAAAGTCATCCATGAAAACCTCTACAATCTCCTTTAGCATATCTGAAAAAATAGCCATCATACACCTTTGAAAGGTGGCAGGGGCATTGCAAAGCCCAAATGGCATTCTTTTATAGGCAAAGGTTCCATAAGGACATGTAAAGGTTGTCTCTCCTGATCATCAGGATGAATGAGAATCTGCCAAAAACCGCTGTAGCCATCTAAATAACAGAAATAATCATGCTGGGCTAAGCGTTCTAACACCTGGTCAATGAAAGGAAGCGGGAAATGATCTTTTCTAGTAGCACTATTAAGCTTCCTATAATCAATACACATCCTCCAACTAGTGGTGGTTCTAGTCGGAATAAGCTCTCCCTTTTCGTTTTCTAAAACAGTCATCCCTCCTTTCTTTGGAACTACATGGACCGGACTCACCCATTGGTTGTCCGATATAGGAAATATGATCCCAGCATCAAGTAATTTAATAATTTCCTTTTTAACCACATCCTTCATGTTAGGATTTAACCTACGTTGATGCTCTATGGTGGGTTTATGATTATCCTTCATGTATATCCTATGCATGCAAAGGGAAGGGGATATGCCAGTTATATCATCTAGGGAGTAGCCTATGGCTTTCCTATGCATCCTAAGCACATTCAGGAGTTTTCCTACTTCCTCATCTTTTAATTTAGCATTAAGGATGACAGGCAAAGTAGAATTAGGACCAAGGAATTCATACCTGAGGGAGTCTGGAAGGGGTTTAAGTGTTGGGGACGGTTCAGCGGGGATTAGAATTGGTTCTTCTGGCTCCGTCTTCAACACCTCCTCAAGATATTCAAAGGCTGAAATTTCGTTGTCCTCTACCAGGGTCGTTAACGATGCTGGTGGGGTCGTTAACGAGTCTGCTTCTTCTGCCAGGAGAATCGGTAACGCGGCTGGGGGGCTCGTCACTGAAACTGCAGAGGTTATTTCTGCCCATCTTTGACCAGAAATTTCATCATCTGCTGCCAATTTTCCAATAGGATCTCCACGATCAATGATCTCCTAGTGGGTGTAGAGCATCTTGACTTCGGCTCTATTGGTCTCATTAATTGACTGTTTGAATCGGAATTCCGTCACCTCATCCCCAATTTCGAAAGTTAGGAGTTCCCTCCTAACATCAATTATGGCTCCAGCTGTGGCGAGGAACGGTCTTCCCAAAATAATAGGCACCACCGGATCTTCGGGCATTGCCATAACGATGAAGTCGTTAGGAACAAAGAATTTGCCAACTTGAACCGGAAAGTCTTCTACCACTCCTGTTGGTTTGATGCAGGATCCGTCTGCCATGTAAAGCCGCATGTTGACGGGCTCTAGTGGTCCCATATTAGCTTTGGACCAGATCGAGAGAGGGAGTAAACTAGCACTGGCTCCCAAATCACATAAAGCTTTGAACTTGTGGTCGCCTATGCCGATCGTTATTGCAAATCTCCCTGGATCTCCTAGCTTTTCTGGTAAAGCTATAGATCTGACTTCATCCTGCAGCTCTGTAATGGATCTTTTCCTGCTAAGAATATCTTTCAAGAATTTTGTATAAGCCGGCATTTCGCTTAGGGCCTCAGCGAATGGGATGGAAATATTAATGCCCTGAAGAATATTTACGAAACGCTTGAACTTACTCTCAGTAGAGCCCATAGATTTCTTAGCGGGAAATGGAAGAGATTTCACCATTCTCGGAACCAAGTTAGGCTCGAGGGGTGATGCTACCGGGTCGACACTAGGGTCGTCAGGTACGCTCGGCGGGTCGTTACCGACCTTGCTAGGGTCGTTAACTACCCTGGAATTGAGAGGAAGGCTCGGATTAGAAAACTTACCTGGGGTAGGGTCGTTAGGTACCCTCGGAGCCTCGTCACCATGGTACACTGGTTCGGTAATTGCCCTCGCTGGCTCGTTACCGAGGGTAACCGTGGTGTCCTCTTCCTTCTTATCCTTAGCTTGGACTTGCTCCGGTAATGTCTTTCCGCTCCTAAGGTGTACTGCTGCTATCTGTCCTCTAGGGTTTTCTTCGGAACGGCCCGGAAGTTGCCCTTGTGGCCTCGGAATTTGTGCAGCAAGGTTCCCTAGTTGGGAATCTACATTCTTCTTCCATACATCGAACTCTCCCCATCTTTTATTCTAGTGGTTAAGGTTAGCTTGAACTTCATTGACCTTGTTGTGTACCCCATTGATGCTTTCCTGTAACCCTTGTACCCAAGATGGTGGCTCCTGATGGCCTGGAGGTCGATAAGGTGCAGGTCGTCTATCTGGTGGGGGCGCTGCATAGCTTGGATTTGGATTCTGATTGCCCCACGTCTGATAGTTATTTGACCTGTCAAAATTGCTAGGCTGGTTCCTGTATGGTCCTCTCATGTAATTCATTTCAGCAATTGTCTCAGCGGCTCTAACCTGCTCTATGTTAGTGCAAGCAGAAGTATTATGGGTAGAAGAACCACACTCTTGACAAGATTGAGAGGATTTCAGAAAACTTACCTGCTTCTTCAAGCGGTTGACATCTGGGTCAGCATCTTCTCGGTTAGGCACATAGAGACGTTTCTGAGGCTGGGGAGTTTGCTGGGTTCCATACATGGCATCATAATTGGCAGCTTGTCCAGCAATTCCCATGCAGCCGTAGGATCCATCTCTATAAAACCGCACGCTGTATGCGTGTTAATGCGGTTCTTGGTCTCTGCGTTGATACCTTGGAAAAAGATTTCTTGTAGAACATATAAAGGTTGCCCATGAGTGGGGCACTGTCTAAGCATCTCTTTGAATCTTTCCCATGTTTTAACAAAGGTTTCATTAGGCAGCTGGTGATAGGAGGTGATGCGTTTCCTTAACTCCGTCGTCTTGGCAGGCGGGAAGAATTTTGTAAGAAATTGATCATACAAATTCTTCCAAGTCCTGATAGACTTAGGAGGTAGGCTCTCCAACCAGCTCAGGGCCTTTCCAGTTAGAGACCACCTGAAAGCTTTTAACAGAACATATTCAAGTGAGACACCTTCAGCAGCTATGGTGTCACATAAATCAAGAAAATTTCTAATATGCTCCATAGGGCACTCAGTAGGTTTCCCTTCAAACCGAGCCCGTTTTAATTAAGGATATGAATTGAGACTTGATCTCAAAAGCTTTCTCTATCTCCGGAAGCACGATTGGGGACTCTGGCACCCTTAGTTCTGGATGCATATACTGTTTGGCATTCCTCGGATAGGCATTCAGTTCCTCCTGTAGGCGAGCATTGTTAGCTCGTTGACGCTCAGCTTCGGCAGCAGCGCCTTCCTTCTCGGTTTTCAACGCCTCAATCTGGTTCTGGAGGATCTCCAATTGACGAGCCATCTCTTCAGGTGTGGCCATGGCTCGGTTCTCTCAGCGTCGACGGTGCAGGGAACGTTCAGGTTCTGAGTAATAACCAGCGTTGTCAAACTCAAGCCTTCGACGTCCCGGCATGCGCTGAGAAAACAGACAAAGAAAACAAAAATTAAAAACAAAAACGGGGTCGGGCTATTCCCGAACCCACAGATAAACAAACAAACTCGTTGCTTCCCCGGCAGCGGCGCCAATTTGTTGACGGGCCTTCACTCAGGACAACAAATAAATTTATAGTCAAGACCCCGCTGTGTATAGGGGAGTCAGGATCGTTCCACGAGAAGCAAGGTTGTTTGTCTATCAACTACTAAAAAAAAAAAACAAAATCAAGCAAAACACTCACAAGCAGCCTCGTTAACGACGTTGTCAGGGTCGTTAACGAACCACCGTAAACAAAAGACTCAAACTAACGACCTAAACAGACTCGGTACCGAGCTAACGAACTCAGCAACGAATATCTTTCTAAGAAAATTCAAATAAAAACAAAGATCTAGGGGTAGGGACACCACAACATAATCATGCATATAAACTCGTAAGAAGATGAGATCATGCCTTTAAACAGATAAATTCATCAACTTTCGTTGAATATCAAGTAAATTAACCTACTTTCGTAACCCAATTCACTTAATTGCTTGTTTTGGATCTAAAGCTTGAAACTTTCGTATTCAAACAATATCAACCTTCAAGTTAACAACTTTCTTTTTCAATCAAGTTAACAAACTCAAATTACCTCAACTTTCATCTTGGTATAATCACAACAAACAATCTCAATAATAGATAAAAGGCATTCAACACACAATCTTAATCACCAAACATGCATAACTATGCCGGGCTTAACCCCGACCCTAGAAAAGAAGACTACTCACTACTCATAACTATGAAACAAATAAATTCAACAAAAGAAATCATAGAAAACAAATCACTACTCAAATTAATAGGAAAAATATCGTCTTATAGAAATTCAGAAACTGAAAAATACAAAGTACCGAAACAAAATAACGATTAACGAACCCGGTAACTCTCGTCCACCGAGCCACGATCTCGATCTCGATCCTCTCTCTCCTCTCTCGGCTCTTCCTCTTCTCTCTATGTCGATCTCCTAAAAAAAATTGCCCCCCCTTCTCTAAGCTAAACAAGAGGGCTATTTATACTAATAAAGCTAGAAACTAATAAGGCTAGAAAGATAGAAACTTTCCTAAAAAGATAGAAATAAAATCCTAAAAAAATAACAAGAACTAAAATACATAATATAATAACCCTAAAATCATAAAAAGATACTCTACCGACACGGAAATAAATTCCCGCACAGGATCGGTGAGTTACAAAGTCAACTCTCGAAATCTCTATCACGTGGCCTCGTTAACGAGCCCTTGCAGCCTCGTTAACGAGCCTGGGCTTGGTTTCTTCCACACTTTATATCGTAAAACTCAAACTCCGACTTCTTCAATCTTGTATTCCTCTGTCTTTCACTGTAGCGCTCCAAATTCAGCTACATATAGCACCTTTTCCTTGCTAAAACCTACAAAAATACACAAAATAGAGTAGCTTCCATACTTTTCATAAAAATATGCAAAACTATCCAAAAACACATAAAACTAATCCTAAACTATCAAAACTAGTCCTAATAAACTAAGAAAATATACTAAAAACTATACTAAAAATACGAACATCACCTACCATCTGATTTTCCGCTTTTCAAATGACCACTACGGAAGCGTTTGGCACTAGCGTTATGGGAGCTTCTCCTCCCTGCTAGCTGGAGCTGAATTTGGCAATTTTCAACACCCTCCTACCCCAAGGGGAGAGCTTTTCCGTTGTCTTAATGAGGGCAGCTGGAGAACGCTTCTGCGTGTCGAACGGAGCCTATAACCTAATTTGGTAATCCACACTGCCTGAGTTATGTTTTGGATTTTCTAATTAAAGACTGTACATTGAAGAACTCACATGACCGTTTTCCAAAAAAAACCCAAGACTAAAGATGTACATATTGATTAAAATTTGTTCAAGAAAATCTCTTTTTAGGTTTGACATGAATATGAAAAAGAACAATATAGCTGAAAACGGCCAAGTTAATGGAACCCCCACACCCTTTCCCCTTTCCCCTTTCCCCTTCCATGAACAGTAAAACGAAATCTCTAACCACAAACCTCATACCTGGAACCATTCTCCTTATCCCCCTCCTTCTATGGAGCTTCTTCTCTCGAATCTCTGATGGAACTCTCTTTTTCCAACCAATCGAGCCTGTTTAGCTGGCCCACAACCCAAATTCCGAGAAAAACACTTCTCGTGCGAACAAGGAGCGGATCTGCCTAGCGACAAGATTAGTGAATCAAGCGCCTAAGAAGCACTTTAATCTTCATAATCTAGTGAGGAAGAAGAAAGAAAATGAATGGTGGGGGAGTAGGCGTAGGATAATCTCCTCTAATCGGGGCCTAGGTTTCGATCTAGGTCGATACTACTCATTACAGTGTGCTAAGAAAATTTTTGGAAGGTCAAAATGGCAAGCAGGTGTGCGAAATTCCAGGAGCGATTGCCAAGCAGAGGTAGGAGAAGGCAATATTAAGCTATTTTCTGAGTGCCGCTTGGCTGGCCGGTGACTTATGCATTCTTCCAGGTCATACCTCTCCTTTTACAATCTCTTCTTTATAAAATTTCATGACCAAATACTTGTTTGGATGTGTCTTGCTTATAAATTGAAATGTTTAGGATTTGAGAAACCTGCTTTCTTAAAAGCTTCCCTCATTTTGTCTAATTGTCTAGTACATGTGAGGTTGAGTTGCTATTTTTGGGGGCGTGAAATGATATTTTAGTTAATCTACTTTCTATCTATCATAATCTTTCTTCCACATAAAAGTCTGAATTTATTGTTCAAACACAAGACCTTTGTTGATGCGACCCCGACCTTGGACGCCCAACAGGAGGACAACACCTTCGCATTGCGCTCGGATGGGTCGGTCACTCGTGCACGGGCCCGTGCCATCGCGGCCGCAACCCAATCCTTGGTGTTGCGCATCACCGCTGGCCATGGCGCGCCCATCTCCGTGCCATCGCACGTCACCATGTGCGCCTTGGCCATCGAGGAACCTCAAGACGCAGCCTCGGCATCTAGCTCGGACTCGCCTGTTGCGCCGGACGCCAGCCCTTCGACACAGCCCTGCGTTGTCACTTGAGGTTCATCGCCTAGCTTGTCGCGCGCCTCGTGTCTTCGCCCTCGCCAGCGCCCGCGACAGCGGGTCTTGGCATGCGTTGGTCTCGACAACGCCGCGCCACGCCGAGCGTTGGCCTTGTCATGACACTTCGGTGTCGACGACCAAGGACATCTATGTTTATTGCTTTATTTAGTACTATTTCCGTTATAAGACACTGCTACATTTGGTTTTACAATAATGGAAGGCCATTCTTGGGCTTTGCGCCGCTGGGCCTCGCTTGCACGTGAGCCTTTGGCGCGCCTCTTGCTAGATTAGGGTTTCTTTCACGCCTCCTCTATATAAAGGGGCTTAGCTTATTGTTCTAGGGTTACACACACTTTAGACTTGATTAATAGTAGAGGGATGCTCCTATCAACTTGTCTTAGTGTTGCGCCGTTCGATTCAATTGCTCACAAGTTCTCAAACACTCTCGTTACTAGTTCGCTCGTTGCATGTTCAAGCCAACTTTGTTGGACTCGAACCCTAGGAGATCCTTTCACGAGGCTCTCTTCTCATAAAAAGTCTTCCGCTTCGCCTCATCCGAGACCTAATACTCGTGCCAAGAAAATATCCGTCGTGTCCTCGATATAAGGTCACATCAACTGGTACTGGAGCCACGGTTCGAGTAAGTCTCAGTTCAATCGTTCTTGTTCAATTCACACACATTTCACCCTTGTTTGTCATCCCTAGATCTCTCCATCTTCACGACCTTTCATCTAGGGCACCGGAATTTTTTTTCTTACTTGCGTGAATTGTTTGTTAAGAAAAACAGCCTTGACCTACTCGACTCAACACTTGATTTTGGTTATATTTGCATCTTTGAATTGGTACTTGCATGCTTGAATTTGCATACCATTTACCAATTTTTTGCTATCTTGATTCGTGTACCCTTGGTTGTTTGCATCTATTTGGATAGAGGATCAAAATCCATATCCATATGTAGTTGTTTAAAAAAAAAATCTCCAATAGAGGATCAAAATCCATAGTGGGAGATTTCGGCCATATTAAAATAAAATATAAACAATATCTTTTCCTATTTGGTAAAGGATAAAATCCATACCAAATCAAAAAAAAGAAGGAAAGATCTTATTCGGACATCCATTAAAAAAACAAATCAAATCAAGATCGCAATCTTTTCTCTCTCTAATCTCACTTAAAATCGGCAACTTCCTTGTTTAACCGATTGCACATCTCTCTCTTTCTCTTTCTATCATCTCTCGTCTATATCTGTCTTATCTTTTCTTGCTTCAATTGTTGCATCGCATCTACATTCATTGATTGTTTTTGGATCCTTAATTCTTGCAAGAGTCGAGTGACCTTAAGCCTTGCCTATCCTTTACTTGTTCGTGTCGATTGAACATTAAGGGTTGGCCCGACTTAACCGATCTCGGAAACTCTTGGCCTTTTAAGAACTACTTACTACATTATGACTGGTGTGACTATAGGTACGGTGTCCGAGTCGGGCAACGAGGACAACCAAAGAAGGCAAAACCTGCCGCCACCTCCTCCATCGAGTGATGAAGACGCGGCGCTAGCGGTACTTGTGGCTAAGGACGCTCGAATAGCAGAGCTTGAGCGCCAATTGGCCGAAAGCAGCACGCAATCCCAGCGCACTGTGCCGCCTGGGCACGTTCTAGCGTCGGAAATCCATACGCAACCGGGTTTGGCTAGCGACGACGCGCGCGCCAATGGCAAGAACATCGCTCAGCCGAGTTCGCAACACGGCACACTCCATCGCATGGAGTCAATCAAGGAGAGTCAACCACTCCAATTTGATTGGTACGATGGTGGTCGAGAGACCGCGGGTCACCGACAATTGGCTTGCGACTACAAGGACGAACATGTTTTCGACGTCCATTCCCGTGACGAGTATGACTCGGACGAATACCGGCGTCGGCATTCAAGTGGCGGCCACAAGAAGAAACAACTAAAGTCGCCGGCGTATGTGTACTCGGCTCCAAAGCGGAAGAACGCGGAAAAGTATTACTATGACGCCGACGACTACCGGGTTGACTATTTTTTGGAGCATCAAAGTGCTCGCAACTCCTATTCGGAATTCGATAACCCTTACGAGGAGTTCGATGAGGATTTCGACGTGGACAGATACGATCACCCGGAGGTCCGAGACCCCAAGGAGATAGACCACCGCCTTGTAGATTGGATTCCACTGCCACACTTGGCGAAGAATCAAGCGGAGTACGAGCACGTCTATTGGACGCCAAGGACGACCGGATAATGCCGCATGCACGACCAAGATCAGGACCGTGACGACCACCGACGTCCGAGGCGCCCCGATGGCGACGATGATCCAGACGGCGACGATGAAGGCTATGGCCGAGGGCCACCTCGCGACCGATGCCCTTGACGTCCTCCCTCGCCACGACATCGCAGCCCTGCTCGTGATCGTGATAGGAGCGACACTCGCGACCCGCACACCGCTCGCCGGGACATCGAGGTAAAATTCGAACCTTTCTATGGCAATTATGATCTTGATGTGTTTCTTGAGTGGTTGCAAGGTACCGAGCACACGCTCAAAGATTTAGGTTATGAAGACGACGAGAGGGTTGAAGTGGTGACTTTGCACTTCCATGGGGCCGCTTGGACTTGGTGGAACTGCTTTGAGTCCGAAAGGATTCAACGTGGTAAACCCCTAATTCGGGAATCGCACCAACTCGTCTACATTTTGAAGAAGCGGTACATTCCCGCTGATTACAAGGATAAGATGCACTTGGAGATCATGCGTATTCGACAAGGATCCATGACCCCGAAGGAATACTTTGCCAAACTTGAGGACATGTTCTTTAAGGCTGGCGTTAGTGTGTCCCCCTCGATCATGAGGACTCGATTCCTTTTGGGTCTAAGGCAATCAATTCAAGATAAGTTGGAAATCCTTCCAATCAAAGATCTCAACTCATTGGTGTACACGGCTATGTAGATTCACAAACAAGAAAGTTGTGCCAAACCAACATGGTCCTCTCAAAGGTATACCCCTCCCCCTAGTCAATCAAGTTTTGGTACAAACCGTTTGCCTTCTTCTATGCACAATGCTAAGACAGGTAATGCCACTAAAACCGAGCCAAAACAGCTGGCTCAAGTCGCCCCAAGGGACCGTGTCACGGCACCCATCGTCGAGCACGCCCGATACATATCGTGTTACAAATGTGGGGGTCGTGGGATATGCAACGGGATTGCCCCAACCAAAAGAAGGTGTTGTTTACGGGTCTAGGGAACCCTTATGAGAGCCAAGAAGAAATCGAAGAGGAGCATCCACCTTTGGAGAATGAGACCGAGCTACAATATGACCCCTCGGAAGGGCTAGGTGTGTCCAAACTCACTTTGGTCGCACGCCGGGCCCTTAGCATGAGAGAGACCGCCAAAACCGATCAACAGAAGCAATTGTTCCACAGTCGTTGCTTGGTTAAAGATGTCTCTCTAAGCGTCAAAATAGACTCAGGGAGTTGTGCCAACTTCTTATCCTAAAATGTGGTCGATCACTTCAACTTGCCAACCACACTGCACCCTCAACCTTCAAGCTTCAAGATCTCTAATGACGGTGGCGACTGGGTTAACAAGCAAGTAATCTTCTCCTTTTCCATTGGTGCTTATCACGATTCTATTCTTTGTGATGTTACGCCTATGGACGCCACACATCTTTTGTTGGGGCGCCCATGACAATTTGACCGTCGCATATTTCACGATGGATATTTGAACACTTACATGTTCAATTTCCATGATAAACGCGTGAAACTCTTACCTATGTCCCCTAGTAAAGCTCTATAGGATGAAGCCGAAAGGCAATGCCAAAAAGCTAGCGACAAGGATGCCATCGCGCCGAAGGACACCTCCTCGGCCCCCACCACTGATTCCAAGGTTTCCGTGGGCGTTTCTGAGCCCAACCCTCCTCATTCTGGCCAAAAAGTTGATGGCCGCAAAAAACGCCCACACGATCTGAGTTCGGGCCGACAGAACCTTAGCCGAGGCTCCGGTGCCGTGCCGAGCGACGCTGAATTGAAGAAACAAGGCCTCTAACAACTTTCCAGTGATTTGTGTGGCGTTACTGGGGGGAATCCTTTGCATTCTGGATTTCCAACATAATTGAGCAAAAAACGCCCCGGGGAGTAGAATTTGAGTCGAGGTCCGCCGTTGCCCAGCCCCAGCGCCGCGCCGCACGTCGTTGCTTCACGGAAATTAGAATTCCAAGAGCTACTAGATGAATTTATAGGCGTTTCTAGGGGTGTTGTTCCGCATTTTTCAAGGGCTATATCTCAGCAAAAATTGGCCCCAAAATCGCCCAGGTTGATTGAGGACGCTGAGTCACCACTACTTGGTTCATGCCAGGATTGCCTACTTTTGGCTAGGCGTCGCGAAGTGACTAAGTCACCATTGCAGGGGAGTACTACTTGCTTTATTTTTTGCCCTCTTCTTTTTATTACTCATTCTTTAGATCGATCTCTACCCCGTCTATTTTTTCTTTGTTGAAGGAATTTGAAGACGTTATGGCGGACGAGCTACCGGAGGGGTTGCCACCGATCCGAGGGATTGAGCACAAGGTTGACTTGATGTTGGGAGCTTCATTGCCAAACCGGGCAGCGTATAGGGAGTCTCCAAAGGTGACTCAAGAATTGCAACGCCAAGTCCAAGAATTATTGGACAAGGGGTTCGTTCGAGAGTATCTTAGCCCGTGTGCCGTGCCGGTCATTTTAGTGCCCAAGAAAGACGGGTCTTGGAGGGTGTGCATTGACTGCCGAGCCATCAACCAAATCACCGTTAAGTATGGGCACCCGATCCCGCGCCTCGATGACATGTTGGACGAGTTACACGCCACCGCCTTATTTTCAAAGATAGATTTGAGGAGTAGCTACCACCAAATTCGCATGCACGAGGGTGATGAATGGAAGACCGCATTTAAGACCAAACATGGTCTATACGAATGGCTTGTTATGCCCTTTGGCTTGACAAACACCCCTAGTACTTTTATGCGGTTGAAGAATCATGTTTTTAGGAAATTTTTGGGACAATTCGTCGTCGTGTATTTTGACGACATTCTTGTTTTTTCTAAGGACTTGGACTCTCACGCGAGGCACCTTAGGTTGGTGTTAGAATGCCTTCGTGAACGTTCTTTGTAAGTAAATGTTGCTAAATGTTGTCTTTGCACGGACATGACGAACTTCCTTTCCAAGGATGGCCTTCGTGTGGATGACGACAAGATCCGCGCCATCCGTAAGTGGCCCACCCACACGACCCCGACGATGGTTCGCTCCTTCTTAGGACTCCCAGGGTTCTATCGGCGATTCATCAAGGACTTTAGTTCCATCATCGGGCCACTCCATAATCTGACCAAGAAGGCGACCATAATTAAGTGGATGCCCGTCCATGAGGCCGCCTTTCAGGCCTTAAAGGACGCTTTGTGTCGTGCACCGGTCCTGCAATTGCCGGACTTCACTAAGCGCTTCGAGGTCAAGTGCGACGTCTCCGACTATGGCGTAGATGGCGTACTCCTCCAAGAAAAATGCCCCATCGCTTACTTTAGCGAAAAACTGACCGACGCGACACTTAATTACTCGATGTATGACAAAGAATGCTCTTATTCGGGTTTTGAAAACATGACAGCATTACCTTTGGACAAGCGAGTTCGTAATTCATACGGACCACGTTGCCTTAGTGTATTTAAAGAGCCAGACTACGCTCAATCACCGCCATGCTCGTTGGGTTGAATATATGGAAACCTTTTTGTATGTGATAGCCCATAAAAAGGTAAATAGAATCTTGTGGCCGTCGCTCTCTCGCACAGGTATGTTCTTTTAACTCATCTCCAGGCCAAGTTGCTCGGATTCTCCTTGATTAAGGAGCTATACTTGCATGATCACTTTTTCAAGCCAATCATGGAGAACCTCGAGCACAATAGGATCCATAAGTCCTATTTCTAGGACAATAGGTATCTCTACCGAGTCGAGAAGCTTTGCATTCCGAGCTCTTCGGTGAAGCACCTCTTACTCAGGATGCTCATGATGGGCGAGGCCATTTTGGCATAGTCAAAACCTTGGCAGCACTTCGTGAACACTTCTTTTGGCCTCATATGGCCTCGGATGTTCACAAGTATTATCAAGGTTGCGTGTCGTGCCAAACGGCTAAGGCGAGGTCTACTTCTCATGGACTTTACACACCTTTGCCTATTCTGGATGCCCCATGGGAAGATCTATCCATGGATTTTATTACGGGCCTCCCTATGAAAAGGCATGGAAAAGACTCGATCTTTGTAGTTGTGGACCGTTTCTCCAAAATGGCCCACTTCATAGCGTCCAAAGGGAACAACAATGCGACTGACATCGCAAACTTGTTCTTTGAGCACGTTGTGAAGTTACATGGTGTTCCTAGGACTATCGTTAGCGATAGGGACACCATGTTTTGTTTCCATTTTTGGAGAACGTTGTGGGGAAAGCAAGACACACAAATCCTATTTTATAGTTCTTATCATCCCCAAACTGATGGTCAAACTGAAGTGACCAATCAGACCTTGGGCACCCTTCTTCGGACGATGCTCAAAAATAACCTATGTCGGTGGGAGGACTTACTCTCTTATGTTGAGTTTTCTTATAACAGGTCCAAACACTCGGCTATAAAAAAGACACCATTCGAGGTTGTCTATAGGTGAAATTCACACTCGCCTATGGACTTGGTGTCACGCCCCATGAAGAACGGCGAGCACATCGAAGCGGGCAACCGCGTCGAGACGATTCTCCACTTGCACGAGCGCACCCGCCTACAATTGGAGCGCCAAGCAAGCCAGTACGAGGCGTAGCACAACAAGGGATGTCGTCGTATGGTTTTCCAACCCGGCGACCTCATTTGGATACATCTACGCAAGGACCGATTTCCTAACGCCTGGAAGACGAAGCTACACCCATGCGGCGATGGTCCTTTCTGAGTCTTGGAGCGCATTTGTGACAACGCCTACCGCATTGACCTCCTAGGCAAATACGTTGTCCATACCACGGTCAATGTTTCGGATCTCTCCCCTTATGTTGAGCCTGCTTATGAGGAAATAGGGATGTTTCCCAACCAAGTGGGAGAGGGTGATGCGACCCCGACCTCGGACGCCCAACAGGAGGACGATGCCTTCGTATTGCGCTCGGATGGGCTGGTCACTCGTGCCTAGGCCCGGCCCGTGCCATCGAGGCCCAACCCAATCCTTGGTGTCACGTATCACCGTTGGCCATGGCGCGCCCGTCTCCGTGCCATCGCACGTCACCATGTGCGCCTTGGCCATCGAGGAACCTCAAGACGCAGCCTCGACACCATCCACCTCGGATTCGTTTGTTGCACCAGACGACAGCCCTTCGATGCAGCCCCTCGTTGTCACTTGAGGTTCATCTCCTAGCTTGTGACGCGTTGTCGTGTCTTTGCCCTCGCCAGAGCCCGCGACAGCGTGTCTTGGCATGCATTGGTCTCGACAACACCACACCATGCCGAGCCTTGGCCTTGTCATGACACTTCGGTGTCGACGGCCAAGGACATCTGTGTTTATTGCTTTATTTAGTACTATTTCCATTATAAGACATTGCTACATTTGGTTTTACAATAATGGAAGGCCATTTTTGGGCCTTGCGCCGCTGGGCCTCGCTTGCACGTGAGCCCTAGGCGCTCCTCTAGCTAGATTCGGGTTTCTTTCACGCCTCCTCTATATAAAGGGGCTTAGCTTATGCTTCTAGAGTTGCACACACTTTAGACTTGATTAATAGTAGAGGGACGCTCCTATCAACTTGTCTTAGTGTTGTGCCATTCGATTCGATTGCTCACAAGTTCTCAAATACTCTCGTTACTAGTTCGTTCGTTAGACTCGAACCATAGGAGATCCTTTCACGAGGCTATCTTCTCATTAAAAGTCTTCCCCTTCGCCTCATCGAAGACCTAATACTCGTGCCAAGCAAAGATCCATCGCATCCTCGATATAAGGTTGCATCATTTGTGTGGTGTCTCGAGGACACTTACATTGAGAGAGACCCAAAAGGTAAGAAATCTTTCAAATTTGTTCGCTGCTCTGATAAGGAATCATCTACTGAATAATCTTCTATTGAACAATCTTTTGAACCTAAACCCCTTCAAAAAGCTGACTCCAAGCTTGCTATGGTTGAGGAAACCATAAATAGCAGTGCTAAGATGAACAAAGGCATTGCAAGTGTCGATGGAACTGAGAAAGACAAGTGTCGTTGGAACAATTTTTTTTAATGTTGTTGGAATGACTATAGCTGTCACAAAAATTTGTGGATGCTTTTTCTGCGAGAAACTATATCGTGCTGGTTTATCCCTTAGAACTAAGCTAGCATGGTTATGGTCTGACTTTGCCTCGTTAGAAATAAATCCCAATTAGAAATCTTATTAGATAATATTTCTAAATGAAATTGATCAAGATGAAGAGCTCTATACCATCTTCTTATGCTTGATATATGACCAAGTGATTGGTGACCATGAACAATTGTATAAAATTAGAAAAAGCAAAATGATAACTATGCAAGCCTTCATGTTGGTTTTTAGAAACTCCTACTCCATACTAATTAATAGACTATGTTTATGGAAAGGTTATGTTTATATTATTGCCCATAAAGAAGAGTACATCATACACTTATTTTTTAGATACAACCGAAGTATTGATGATCAAGAATCTCTGTATAAAAATAATAAAAGTTTAGGGCTTTCTATGCATACATATATATTGATTTTTAAATCCTATAACTCTAGACCAACTACTTGTATGTTGTTAAGGAGAAGCTTTGTTTATTTTATTTTCCTTGAAGAAGGGTATGTAAACTATGATAATTTGAACTGTTTACTTCATCGATGTATAGGAGTAATGTGCAAGAACAAAAACAAAAGAGCAAGCCATGTGAAATGTGGGAATAGTTTGTGTATTAACAAGAAAATGACCTTATCACTCATCATTTATGGCAGTACATCAAGTTTATTTGTGAAGACATTGAGCAATTGTATCATGAGATTATCATGAAAAGAACAACTGATCTACATGACTCTCTTTTATGTTGACGGTGTGCCTGTAGACTGATGAAAACAAGAGTAGAAGATATTATTGATAAAGCCAAGGAACTAGCAAGAAAAAGGAAGAGAAGAAGAACCTTACAAAGAAGAAAGAGGGTGAAGGGAAAAACAATCTTAAACATATCTAAACCAATTGAAAAAACAGCAAGTTGTAATAGTTTAGTATTGTCAATCCAATGTAGAAGTAGAATTATTTATAAACTTGGGAGCAGGAAGAATAAAGGAAAACATCAAGCCTTGTACACAGACTGTGATTATTTAGGATTTTTGCATATGGAAGTTAGTAATAAACAAATAACAAATATTAATAATGAGAGTTAGCACATGGAATTGCAGAGGGTCGGGGCGTAAGTCGCTATGGCCTGAAATCGACTCTTTATGTAAGATTGAAAAGATTCAAATAATGACAATAATGGAAAAAAATTGACAAAATTCCTAGCAAACAAGTATGGCGAAGAGTAGGATTCGACAACATAGTTTGGTCTCTGGCTACTGGTAAGGCGAGCGAAACTTGTGTATTGTTGAAGGAACATCAACTTGTGAATGAACATTTAGAAGTCCTTAAACAAGAACCCAGTTATATAGTCATCAAGTACAGTAACCTTGTTACAAGATATATCATAGCGCTATTTCTAGTTTATGCCCCTCCCCAAGAAAATGAAAAAGAAATCTTTTGGCAAGAACTAACAAACACAATTCAACATATCGGCCTTCCCTCCATCGTCATAGGAGACTTTAATGAAATACAAGATCTGAATGATAAGAAATGTGGTGCATACCCGGACCAAAGGAGATATGAACGACTAAGACATTTTAAAAATGATTGTGATCTAATAGATATTCCGGTCCAGGGTAATCAATACAAATGGAGGAATAACAAAACAGAAAGCTACATATTCTAGTGATTCTTTGAAGAATTCAATAGGTTTTGCGCTGGCTAGGTCTGGGACCAAAGTTCCATTCCTTGCTTTTGCGGACGACATCATAATATTCTTGAAAGCAAACCAACAAGCATGCATAATGACCAAAAAGATCATTGAAGAATATTGCACTATATCTAGACAAAGGGTTAATTACGATAAATCTTCTTTCCAAACAACCAGAAATGTTGACCACCATTAACGCCACACAATTCAACAAACTCTAGGCATCACTACAATGACTGACCTAGAGATAAATCTAGGATGCCCGATCCTTAATGGAAGAGCAAACAGAGAAACATTTAAAGAGACAATTAGAAAAACCTAAACACAACTAACTAAATGGAAAGCAAATACTCTTTTGATTCAAGAGCGCGCAATTTTGATACGATCTAATCTAGGTATGAAACCAAATTATTTAAAAAACACGGACTTCTTTACATATAAAAACAAGCTACTATGGAACCTACTTGTCGAACCTAATGACATGTGGGTGCAATTCATAAATGAAAAATGTCTAAAAAACACGGACATCTTTACGTTAAAAAAACAAGCTAATACTTCATGGCAATGAACAAAACTAATTTGCCTTTGGGAGGAATTTAAGGAAGGGCTAATTTGGCAAGTGGGAGATGGAAGGACGATCATGTTTTGGAAAGATAAATGGTTAGGTCAAGATGCATTAGATAAGTTCGCATTGCACCCCAATGCAATTAACGAATCTATACTTGTAGAAAAATTTATCACAAATGATAAAAAAAAATGGCGCCTTGATGTGCTAAGACATCTCCTCCCACCTGACTTAGACACTTAGTAAACAAAATACAATCGACCCCAATCCTAGAAAACTACATAAGGGACTTCCTGTATTAGGCTCCAAGTAAGAATGGATGATTTTCAACATCATCTACTATTGAAATGATCTCGGGAGTTCAAAGACAGCCCAAGTCTGAATAATTGGATATGGAAATTAGACACTCACCCCAAGGTTAAACTTTTCCTATGGAGGATGTCCCATAATGGTTTACCTACAAAGGCTAGGTTACTAGAGAAAAGGATCTCGCCCCTCTGGGATGCCTTATATGTTTTTGCTCCTACAAAGACACATGGCATCTATTTCTAGAGTGCACCCACTCCCATAAAATCACAAGACAAATTGACATTAAAATAGAAAGCGTCCTACTAAACTACAATACACAAAACAAATCAGCAACTGTAATTATGAATGAACTAAAACAAATCATGGGAATTGAAGATTTCACAAAATTGGCAGTTAGTTGGTGGAACATTTGGCACCAGAGGAATAAACTTATGTTCCAACAAACCCCGAATGACTATATCCCAAATCTGGATCAATACATTAGGAGTCAGATTACCTTATGGGAATAAACAAAGAGATGGAATGAAGATGAAGAAACTCCAGGATCAACAAAACCGACCCTAAGGAGGAACATGAAGGAAAACATGGAATGGAAGAGACTAGCTAGGGGCTTTGTTAAGCTCAACTTTGATGAGTCGAAGTTCAACGCATGCTCTGCCGCAACAAGTTTTGTTATACGTGATCATAATGCAGGTATAGCAAGCCTATGAGGTAATAGATATGAAGCCATGTCAATCCTACAAACAGAAGCATTATCACTTAGAGATGGAATCCGAAAAGTAAAAAGATTAGTAAAAAAGAAAATTGAAATTGAATGGGACAATATCACAGATATCAATGCGATCAAAGATAATGGGTCGTGTCCTTGGGAAATTGAAAAGTTCATTTCAGATATCCTGGTCTCTCTTCTTGGATTTGAGATCACTTCTATTTCTCACGTTGTTAGGGATTGTAATGTTGTGGTCGATAAAATCGGTAAGTTGGGCCACAACTTCCCTAATGACTACCTTATGGATAATGTAGAACTGCAAGTTCTCATCCGAAAGGATGCTCTAGGACCTCCTTAGGGGGTCTCCTAATTCTTACTTGTTCAAAAAAAAATAGCTGAAAACTTTATTATTCTAGAGATGCATTATTTCGAGTAGAAGAGGATAAGAAATTTTAACATGCTAGCACAATTTTTCATGCTAATACATGGTATTTTCACGTTAGCACGGTGGTCCAGAGGAGTTAGAACCGAGTTGATGGGCTCATGATTGTTGTCAATGATTGGGCGCGGGACCAAGACGCCCTGCGGAGGATGGTTACTCATACTCAACATCTCCAAACTCTATACCAGAGAGGAAGGGAATGATGAGGGGTTGTTTGACATACTTCGAGGTAGATTTCTAAAGCTGAATAAAATGGAGTTTGGAGATCTTAGTAGCAATTTAGTGCTCATGAAGTGAAAACTAAAGTTGATAGTATGGGATCTCTGAAAGTGCCTTGTCCGGACGGGTGCCACACAATCTTTCATCAAAGGAAATGGAGTTATATTCAGGAGGAAGTTAAGACTGAAGTTTTGAACATTCTTAATGGAAATGGGTCCCAACGACCATGAATGAGACTATCCTTGTTCTAATACCGAAGGTGGAGAATCTTGAGATGCCAAACCAATTGAGACCTATTAGCCTCTGTAACGGAGCTTTAAAGATTGCTACTAAGGCGATGGTGGCAAGATTAAAGGTAATCATGAGAAAGATTTTCAAGCCTACTCTATCGATCTTTGTTTTGGGGAGACAAATGACTAATAACATAGTTATAACATAAGAGGTGATACACTCAGTGAAGTCAAAGAGAGGGGTTCCACATATAGCGGTAAAAATTGTGACACCCTTATACCCTATGACGTATACTTAGTAAAACTTACTTCTTATATAAACATATAATTCACCTATAGCAAGTATCCACCTAAGCACAAAACAGAATTAACAACCATATAAGGTTGCACACATACACTTATAAGTTGTCACTTCTTAATTTTCTTATACTAATTCATCTATTACTCTAACTTCTATTACAACCCTTTTGTCTAAGATGCAAAAATGAGGAGGAGAAGGTTGCATTGAGCTTCAGCCGACCGACTTGTATGAATGTGACCCTGAAAGAGACACAAGTCAGTAAAATCTAGATGAACCTGAAAAATTGTTTTGCGATTTACGTGAGTCGCATACTCAGTGAATATAAACCATAATCAATTATTTCACACAGAGTCAAACATTTAGTCCACGTACATATACATACATATTATATATTTCATATATGAATCTACTATGCATATGTAAATGCCAATGTATCCGATTTAATTTTCTGTGAACTGTTCAAGCCTGAATCTGCCTTGGGTTTCCATATACCGACTTTTTCCATATACCAACTTTTCTTTTTCTGTATACCAACTTCTCTTTCCATATACCAACTTTTCCTATATACCGACTTTTCCCATATACCATCTCTTAGGCATCTTAGGCCTCATGTATGACCCGTAGGTCTCCTCTGTATACAGATTCAGGGCAAGACAGTTACAGATCCTTTTAATCTCATTGCAATATGTTATGCAATCAAGTGTATCCTATAGTCATATATCATATGCCATTTGTTAACATACTTTTTGCGCAAACAACTTTGGAAATTTCAAAGCTACAACTTATAACACATATATCCATATAACCCATATAACACATATATTCATATAGATCATATAACACATATATCAATATAAGCCATATAGCGCATATATCCATATCGCTCATATAGCACATATAGCAAATATATCCATATAGCACATATAGAAAATATATCCATATAGCACATATATTCATATAGATCATATAACACATATGATCGCCTCTCAAGTTGTGCGAGGGTCTAGAGATACAATTTATAACCCGACCCCGTTGTAGTACGTGGTGGGTGTCGAACACTCGGGAAGTCTACTCGATCGATGTGCCTAGATACTAGGAAGCTAGAAAGGAGAGCATAAAACGAAGGAAAACAAAGAAAACAGTCGGGACCGACACTGAGGTCACGTCGGGCCCGAGGTTGGCAACAAGAGGAAGTCGGGACCGACACTGTGTAAGTCGGGCCCGTGGTATCTGGGGATGTCGAACTTCAAGGATTAAAAGTAGATCTTGGGCTTTTGGGTTCCTTCCCTAGTAGATTTAAGGCTTTTCCACCCCAATTCAAGCAATGAGTGATGATCGGACTAGGATCGAGTGCTTTCGCCCTCGTTCCAACCACTTCTACACATCGATCATTGGGGAAATCCCCTTCGAAGCAAGGTCTTGAGATTGACACATGTTCACTTTCGCTACTTTGCCAATCTCAAGCCTTGATTCCCAACTTTCGCAAGGAATTGTAGCTCTATGTAGAGTGGGTTCCTTAGATCAAACACTCAAGGCTATGGAATTGGGGTTTCTAGCCTAAACCTAGCTAGGGTTTTCCCCCATAACCCAAGATCAAGGAGATCTACTCCATAAGGCAAACAAAGAAAGCAAACAAATCAAAAGGGAAAGCAATCAACATCATCAATCTCAAAACAAAGCAAAGTTTCATTCAAATCAAAAGCAATCCACAAATTCCAATCAAGAGTTTCCAAATCCACAAGATCAAAACAAAGCAAAGCTAATCTATCAACCAAACCTATCAATCTTCCTCTCCCTTGGCCGATTCTCTCTCTCTTCCTTCTCCTCTCCTTCCTCCTTGCTCTCCAAGAATCCTCTTGGCTCCCTTGGAACCCCTTTTTTTTGTGTGAGAGTGGGGGGAGGAACCCTTTCTTAGAAGACAAGAGGGCCTTTTATGGATTAGATGAGGGGCAAAAGTGGAAGTCCACAAATTCGTGCCTTGGAGCCCAAGTAGTTCGGTGACCGACTTGGACCGACACGGAGGACCTCGGGCCCGAGTTACTGTGCATGTCGGTCCGAGGTTGAAACTTCAAGTCGGGCCCGAGGTTGGTTGCAACTCGGTCCGAACCTCGTTCCACCTTCTTCTTGTTGGCTTTCCTCTTGTTCTTCTTCATGGTTTGCTCCTCTCTTTCCTCCTTTGCTCGGGCCTCGCTCCATGTCTCGATCCTCCTTCAAATCGATCCTTGATTCATGCCATATTACCTACAAAACACATAAAATGTGCGTAGTCTCCGAATCTCATAGAAATACGGGAACTAAGCTAAAAAGGAACAAAACGCACAAGAAAAGGGGAAAAAGAAACATATTTACAAAGGAAATCACATATGAAAACACCACCAAATAGAGAGACATCAACATATATCCATATAATCGATATAACATATATAGCATATATAGCACATATGGTTTAATCTTCCGTCTATACTCACCTGTTCAAGACAGATATTATATCTCTCTCCCCTTGTCTTTGACCATGATCTATGACTGGTGCTCTTATATATAACCCAAAGCAAAAGCAGTCTATTTACTCTTACAAACTTTAACCCCAAATGTAATGAAATGCCAGTATGCATTATAACTTCTTGTATATACCTCCAAATGCTTTAAAACTTGATAGGGGCATTCTATATATGTATAAGAACCTTTTCCTAGTTCAAATCTTTTTGTAAAACTTGATAAAAAAAATCTCCATAATATCATTACAAAGCAAAACCCTAAAATTACGATGAAATCTTTTACCGAATATAATTCCAATGTCGAATACCCCTTTTGAGAACTATAAATCGACTGATTTCCAAATCAAAATCAATTGTGAATCTAGATCTGAAAAAATAAATAAAATCCAAATAAACCATTAACTAATTAAAACTTATCAAACCATGCTTGTACTTCGAGATTAAAACCAGATAGAAGAAATCTTGTACCAGATCCACAACAAAATCACCAAAATCAAACTTGTCTAATTTTCTCTGTATATTTTCTTTGTTATCCATATGGCAAGAATCAATATCCGAAACACATATATACATCTTCTTGAGGAAGTCGGCAAAATTTTAGAATATCCAAAACACATTAACTTGTTAAAAACTTTTAAAAATATAATAAACTTAAATAGAAAATAAATATTACTTTTAAAAATGCACTATATATCATGTTGATATGTTATGCATATGCTACTAATATTATATGAATGCAGAATGACGTATGCACTTTGGTTGGGGATGTTACAAAAATATACTCGGAAAAGGCCTATAATAGAATTCATTGGCTTTTCTTTGTGACATGCTTCATAAGGGTTGAATGTCCAACACCCCAATGAACATTTGTTGAGTCGGTGTTAGGAACTCATGTTCATTAACACTAGAACAACGTCCTCAGTTTTGATAATGGCAAACACCATGGGAACTAACGCCAATTGTCAAGTATTTCAGCATAACAGATTGTACGTCGTAAAAGCACACAACAACAAGTTCCCACTTCATGAGAACTAATGCAACGACGAAAAGAGAACGACCAACCTTAGAAAAGAACAGGTTGCACGTCACAAAGCAAAACACAGATTAACGAGTTCCCACAACATGGGAACTAATGCAATGACGAAAAAGAAGGCGACCAACCTTAGAAGAGAATAAAGTTCCCACACGATGGGAACTGAATGAGAAGAACAAGAATCCCTCAGAAGTCAAGAAGAGTTCCCAGGAGAAGGGAACCAAGAAAACGAGAGTTCCCTTGCCGCTCACTTTTCACATTCATCAAATCCAAACACTGAGAGAGAAGAGCTGAAAGAGCCACTCAAGTGAAGATCGTAAAGTTGGTGAAAAGTCCCCAACGCCGAGCTAATCTCGACGATGGTGAAGAGAGAAAGAGTTCCTAGGTCTAGGGGAACACTAGAGAAGCGACAAAAGAGCTATAGAGGTTTGAGTTTTGCTTTGTCTTTGATTGTGAATGTTCACCGGGTTAGGGTTGAGAGAATACATTAGTGTTGCCTAGGGAGGGAGTCCTTGTAGGAACAGAGAAGTTTGTATTCGGCCTTATAACCTGAAGGGAACTAAGAAATAAAGAAAAGTAAACTCATTCAAAAATCCTCCAAGGGGAGGTAGAGGTTTGCTCACCCGATTAGTTGATCGTTATGGGTTTCCTCTATAAGGGAACTGTCTCTAGTGTTGTATTTACCTGCATATTTACTTATTTCGCTGCGTGTGGGAACTGTTCGATATAGTTCCCATAACTGATTTAGACTAACCTACGATCCAACAATTGGTATCAGAGCAGATGCTATAGATATTGGTTAGTCTTTGCATGTACTAAGAAAAATGGCTAAGGAACTCACGAAGATTGGACATGGGAACAACAAGCCTCCCAGACTCATCGCCGAACGCTTCTAAAACTGGCAAATCAAGATGAGAGACTGGACGAGGAGTCATGACTACCAAGTATGGTGTGTCATAGAGCATGGGAACTTCGAGGTCAACGCAAATATTCGGAACGACCTGTCCAAATGGGGTCCCACCGAATGACAATGCATGGAGGCCAACTACAAGGCCAAGATGTACCTCAACAACGCGATGTGCGAGCAAGATAGTGATAGGGTGGCTAACTTGGAAACAACCAAGGAAATGTGGGGGTCCATTCAACAAATGCACGTCGGAAGTTCTGATCTGAGGGAAGATCACCAAATGAATGCTAGAAGGGAGTTCTTCAACTTCAAAATGAAGATGGGTGAATTGATTGATAGATATCAATCGCATTTCGAGCCTCTCTGCTCAAAGCTAGCAGCCCTTGGTATCACCAAGCAAGAAATCTCTGACAAAATGAAGATGCAACAACTGTTCAATGGGCTGACAGCCGAGTGGGCAAATGAACGAATCATGTTCAAGGAGAATCCTGAGAATAGGAATCTGATGCTTCACCAAGTGTTTGGTAAGCTCATTGGTCATAAGAAGAGAAAGCAAGAAGACAAGCAACAAGAGCTAGAAACGAAAGGCATGGCACTCAAACTAGAGAAGATCCTCAAGACTATCCAGGAACAACATGAAGAATCTGAGGACGATGAAGATGAGGATCTACTGCTAGTGACAAAGGCTCTACGGAACTTCTACAAGAAAGGAAAGTTCAAAGGGAACTCTAGCAGAGAAGGAAGGAACTACGAGGCAAAAAATCGAGACAGAGACATTGATGATGCCGTGTGCTACAGATGCCTCAAGAAAGGACACTTTTCAAAAGACTGCCTGCAAGGAACTAAGGAGCAGGGCCACGATGAGGGCAAAACAAGGGTGTACATCGCAACTTGGAGCGACTCTGATGATGATGAGGAAATTGAACCATGGATGACATTAGAAACTTGTACGATGGCCTTAGAGGAGACCACTGGGTTGGTCCTAAAACTCTTCTCAACTCTTTGTCTCAATATGAAAAACCTAAATTATTAAAACTATTGACCAAGATGCTAGATGACAACATTAAAATGAGAAGTCAACTTGATCAATCAGAATTTTTGCTCTAAAAAAAATTAGAAACTGGTTCAAAGTATGATGATATTGCTGCTACTTTGAACTCCTCTGTTAATCAAGTTACTCTTCTTCAAAGGGAACTCAGCTATGTCAAAAGTGAAAAAGAGAAGTTGTTTAAAACCCTGTGTGAAAATCAAGAATGCCTAGATAAATCTGTTCCTCAAGATAAGATCTTGAAAGAAAATGAGAGTCTTAGGAGAGAGATCTTCAATCGAGAAGTGTTGCTTAGTGAAGAGCTCAAGTCTAAGATAGCTGAGAGAAACCTAGGTGTCTGCGTTCTTTGTGACAAGATCAGACCAATAGAATGGATAACCAAATCTCAAGAAATCCTTCCCAAAGTCAAATTTGTTCCCTCTGGTCATAAAGTGGAGTATGAAGAGGGATCATCAAAGGATAGGAACCCCTCTCTCATAGAAAAAGAGAAAAATGAGTGTAGGGATCATGAGCTTCAAAGCCTAAAGATTAACATTGCTCACTTAGAGGAAAGGGTCAGTATGCTTGAAAGAAGAGAGAATGGGAACAATGAGTACCACACTAGGAAGGCCAGTTACAAAAAAGGTCTTAAGTTAGGCAAGGGAAATGGGTTCAGAGTCCACAAAGCCTACGGGAAATGCAGAATTCACGAGAACTGCATTTTCAAAAGAAAAACTCATTACTCTCACACCTTTAAAAAGGGGATCCCCAAGGAGCAATGGAAAGTCACCAACAATAGGAACCCACCTAGGAACTCCTTGTCTAGCCATAGGAACTCTGCTCTCATTGGTGACCTAATAGAATTGTTAAACAATGTTAATCTGGAGACTCGTTTTAATCTAGGCAAGAGTAATCCTGCCTGGGTCCCCAAGTCTAACTAATCTTACAAAATGTAGTGAGGGGGAATGTCAAGTAGGTCATTGTCAGTGTTTGTTCCCAACCACATGACCAAGAAGAAGAAAAATAACCCCACCTCACTACACACAGAAAGTCGATGGAGATCACACATTCCTCAACTAAAAGAACAAGGGAACAATGCCTCGCAACCTTTGTCGAGATCAATCAAGAAGAGACATGAGGAAAACAAAATAGTGACTATTGGGAACAAAAGGTCACAACTAAGGTATGACAACCAACTCCTCTTCCTAAAACTTTCTTGAAATAAAAATCCCTTAGTTTCCTTGCTGGAAACATTGTGAAATTATGTGGGACCGAAAGGTAGATTGTGGATACTTCATCTATGCATGGGATAGAAATCTCCTAGAGCACTCTCGAATGCTCATAGAGACAATGACTTTGATTTCAAAAAGTCCCTATTTATTATTTCCCCGATGATTGGCTAGTTCAGTCCTTTTGCATGATAGGGACTTAGTGGGAACTCTGCATCACTTTAACTTTTATTGCTAGTCTAAGGCAAAAGTCTGTACGCATAGGAACTTCTTTTCCTTGTGGCCCAAAATGATCAACTTGAGTTATCCCTAACCCGCATTACAAGCCACAATGAAAGTTGATCATAAGCTTGCCTAGAGCCTCAGACTGGACAAACACATCCCATGAGCCCCCCTTTCTGATCACCCCTTTTCGGGTTGAAATTGTCCAAGTCCTTTTGTGTTCCCATCCCCCACATAAATTTTTGAACTTGAGTTCCCTGCACCACTCTGTTCAAACAAACTTTTGTGCAAGATCATGGGATCCTGTGAGTGAAATGAGTTGAATCGTCTGTTGAACGCATGCAATTTTGTCTTGGGAAGACAAATGGATCTTGTCAGAGCATTTAATGAAGGAGAATGTGTGAGAGCCAAGGGTCCTCATAATAAATGGATTGTCAACACATGTCAACGTGTGCAGAGCACATTTCAGAAAAGAAAGAAGCGTCAAGAGTCTTTTGAATTTAAAAAGGGGGAGACGAAGAAAAAGATGATCGTACCCTTGTGTAGAAATTCCTTATACTCCAGCTTTTACCCTAACTAGAACCTTTCTTCAACCTCTGCCTCTTCGTCTCGCTTTGCCCCAAATCTCCCAAACTTCCAATTTTAGTAAGACTTCAAACTCTCAGATGGCTCCCAAACGATCCTCCTCTTCCAAAAATTACAAATTCAAGGCCACTCCTGAAGCAATCCAAGCTTACAACTCCTTACCACCACCCTTGGAACCTGGACTTCAGCTTTGGCTCAAGAGAAATCCCGCCACTCTATGGCAATCTCTGACCGTGGTTGAACTTCAAACCAAAGATCCAGTAGAGAGAGTCAATGTCAGATCGATGATCGACAAACATGTCCGTCCTCACATCTATAACAGAATCAACTATGTCGTGCCCATCTCTCAATTAAAAATATCCTTCCTGGTAGATAATCCTCCTCACATACTTCCACCTCTACCTCTGAGAAAACGCTATCCTACGTACACAGCCAAACGTCCTTCCACTAAAAAATCTTCATCCGCCACCTCCTCAAAAGCTACGATTGTCGACCACTTTCCATACGCCACCCCCCTTGCCGAACAAAAATCAAAGCTCACAACCTCTCAAAACCCTAAATCATTGCTTCCTTAAGCCACTCCACAAACTCCAACAATTCCCTCTTCACCCTCCGCTCCTAAGCCAAATTCCTCCACAGCTATAGAAATTGACCCTCCTTCCACCTCCATATCATCACTCCAAACCACCTCTCCTCAAAAATCCAAAACTCCAACTACACCAACAACAGAAATCCTTCCTTCCCTCTCACCAACCAAACCCATTGAAATTGAGGAAAGCGAAGACGAAGAATAACACTCTGAGGCCCTAGTCCGAAAGCGCCCTAATCGCCCCTCTAGAGCCTTCAAGAAATCGGCAGCCAAGAAGACAAAGACTCTATGGCTGAAGTGGAAAAGGAACTCAATCAGGACGCCTCCCCGAAAGGCTCAAAGGACAGAGTAGAGTCATCGTCAGGGGGAAAGGACTCTCAAGCCCTGGAGCCGGCTGACCAAGAAGCTAGTCCAACAGATATTAGGAACCCCAACATTGAAAAGGGGAACCCAGACAAGCAATCATCGGGTCAAGACAAAGAAGATGACCAAGAACAAGAAGAAGAAGAAGAAGAAAAAGACGATGGACAAGAAAGAGAAGAAGAAAAAGGAGAAGAAGATGAGGAAAGAGAAGAAGAAAAAGGAGAACAAGAAGAAAATTAAGAAGAAGAAGAAAAAGAGAAAAATGAAGAAGGAACAACTAATGTTGTTGAAAGGGTTGATGAAGCAGGAAACAACATTGAAGGACCTACCGAGAAAGACTCTGAAGGAACTTTGTCTGCCTCCATCCAGAATCTCATTACCAAAGCCCTCCATCCCTTTACCCTTCCCTCCTCGGAAAAACCTAAGAAAACAAGAGCCGGAGGAAAGACAAAGAGAAAGGAACAAGCTGTCACCGAGCCCCTCTCCAAGCACCCACAAAGAGAAGAATAACAAGCGCTTGTCCCAGCTGAAACTGAGTAGCTGCCGTACAAGATCAAAAAGTTCCCAAAGAGCGAAAGGTAATCACTCCTATGATCCTCAATCCCCAACTTCTTGATGAACACGAATTAGAAGATCTCTGGGAACTTATTCAAGCTTAGAAGTGGGAACCAATCTGCACTGCCAAAGTGACGGTAGACCCTGGCCAGATACGAGCCTTCTACGACTCGTTCAAACTGTCTAAAGACAAGGAGCAGGGCATATGCATAATCAAGGGATCTTCGCTCGCCTTTACTGTGGATCAGGTAGCACGGGCACTCAATGTCTCGAACAAAGGCTTGGGAACTCTGCCTTGGAAGGTCTAAGGAACACACGACATAGAAGCTATCCACGAAAGGATATATGAGGGACGTGTTCCAGCTAAGGGATCAACCACTCTTACACATGGGTTGTCTCTACTTGGAAAACTGGCTCACAAGTTCCTTATCAAAAATGTTCTTCCACGGCAAGAGAAGAGGCACACACTCAACATCGGTGATGCCATTCTCCCCGATCTGTTTCTTCGCAAAGAGCCCATCAATCTGCCTCAACTGGCCCTGGGACACATGGCCAAATGTGATGGGAAATCCACCCATTCTCTCCCCTATCCTTACCTCGTTAAGCAACTATTAACGAAGGAATTTCTCTACGGGGAAAAGGATGAGGAAGTCTTTGGGTCCGAGATGGACCTCGAGGCCATCCAGAGTCTTCGTTACTTAGAGACTGTAGAAGAAACTGAGCTACCTATGCTTCTTGCACAAGAGACTGATGACATCAAGGGCACAATTGACAAAAACTATGAAGCTCTTCTCAAGATTGAGCGTCATCTGGCCAGACTTGTCGAGCTTAAGGAGAACAGGGCCATGTGATCTTGCATTTCCTACTCCCTAGCCTGCACTCCCCCCTCTATATGTGTTGTTAATTTTTGATTTCATGATGTATGACTTTTGCCTACATGATGAACAAGTTCTTTAATTTGAATGCCCGTTCCTCTTATTCATTTTGTTCCGTTATTCATGCTTAATCTTTTCGATGATGCCAAAAAGGAGAAGGATAAATGTGTGAGATGAGTTATTTCAAAGTCATCATAGCATGGCCTGTGCTAAGGGGGGAATTTTTCACAAATTCAGCTAAGTAGGAACTGCATAGGAACCCTCATCCATATGTTTTCACACTAAGGGGGAATTTGCATGAACTTGCATGAGCATAAATTAAATGAAATACTTGTCATTTTATTATGGGTTTGTCATCATCAAAAAGGGGGAAATTGTTGAGTCGGTGTAAGGAACTCACGTCCTCAATTTTGATAATGACAAACACCATGGGAACTAACGCCAATTGTCAAGTATTTCATCATAACAGATTGTACATCGTAAAAGCACAAAACAACAAGTTCCCACTTCATGGGAACTAATGCAAGGACGAAAAGAGAACGACCAACCTTAGAAGAGAACAGGTTGCACGTCACAAAGCAAAACACAGATTAACAAGTTCCCATTAATGCAATGACGAAAAAGAAGGCAACCAACCTCAGAAGAGAAAAAAATTACCAAACGATGGGAACTGAATGAGAAGAACAGGAATCCCTCAGAAGTCAAGAAGAGTTCGTAGGAGAAGGGAACCAAGAAAACGAGAGTTCCCTTTGGATGGGAACTGGCGCATGCGTGAAAGCGACATCTCAGCGCATTTTCAAGGATCCTGTTTGTTCCGGACAAAGAGGCATCTCAGACCTTCAGAGCCTCAGCAGAAAGAAGATGACCATCCAACGGTCTGGATTGATTCAAGAGTTGACAATTCAAAATTCAAATCAAAGTCACATGTCAAACTTAAGAATCAAACTTGGAGAGCAAGGCAAAAAGGGTATTTAGGACAAATACCTCTAGTGGATAAGGGTTTCTCATCACGCCTATTTAAACCCTTCAACAGTCACCTTGCCGCTCACTTTTCACATTCATCAAATGCAAACACTGAGAGAGAAGAGCTGAAAGAGCCACTTAAGTGAAGATCGTAAAGTTGGTGAAAAGACCCCAGCGTCGAGCTAATCTCGACGACGGTGAAGAGAGAAAAAGTTCCTAGGTCTAGGGGAACTCTAGAGAAGAGACAAAAGAGATGTAGAGGTTTGAGTTTTGCTTTGCCTTTGATTGTGAGCGTTCACCAGGTTGGGGTTGAGAGAATACATTAGTGTTGCTTAGAGAGGGAGTCCTTGTAGGAACAGAGAAGTTTATATTCGGCCTTGTAACCTGAAGGGAACTAAGCAATAAAGAAAACGAAACTGATTCGAAAATCCTCCAAGGGGAAGTAGAGGTTTACTCACGCGATTAGTTGATCCCTGTGGGGTTCCTCTAGAAGGGAACTGTCTCTAGTGTTGTATATACCTACATATTTACTTATTTCGCTGCGTATGGGAACTGTTCGATACAGTTTCCATAAATGATTTAGACAAACCTACGATCCAACAACATCATTATGGAGTGTGTCTCAATATGTATTATGAAGGTGTTATGCAATGGATTCATGGGCGGCAATTTTGAACCGATTTGAGGGGGTCCGAAAAGGCAATCCTCTCACTATAAAAATCTATTGATTTGGCGACCACAAAAGTGGTCGCTAAATCCATAAATCTGGTTGCTAAATCAATTTAGCGACCGTATTCTAGCCGCTAAATATTTGGTCGCAAACGGGACTAGCGATCACGTGGTCACCGAATTTAGAGACCATAGGATTTTAGCGATCACATAGGCGTTAATTACCGACCACATGGTCGCTATTATTGGTTCAGATTTCACGACCATGTGGTCATCAATAAGCGTCCACGTGTTCGCTTAATCTAGATCCAGGATAGCGACCATGTGGTCGCTAATTTCCAAATATATACGCACGACCCAATCCTCTTACTAAGAATAAACACACGATCGTGCACTTTGTTTACACGATATATGTTCGTGATTTAGCGACCACGTGGTCGCTAAATTTGTATTTTATCTTTTTATTTTTTTATTTTTTTGTAATTAAAATTGTATTTAATTGAATTTATAAATAATAAACACAAATATTAAAAAGAGAAAGAGTCTCATGCGAATGGTCGCCTGTGTGGGAAATAAGAATAAATCTCGATCGTTCATTCCAAAGAATCAACGTCCCTGATTAAACATTCATTAAAAAAAATAAAATACGGCACGGGCGAATTTTTCCTGTATTATTCGCGTATTTTCAATAAAATACGACACAGCCGAATTTTTCCCGAATTATTCACGAATTATTTGAAAAATACGTTTTTATGAGACACGCCCAATTTGTTCATCAGAAATAGCGATTTGTTCATCAATATTCACCAATTGTTCATCAATACTAACTAATTGTGCATTGAGTTTTTGATAACATTGTTCATTGATTTCGAACTTTTTTAATTTTTAATTCTATTTTTTAACCTTATTTATGTGTAGGAATACAATATTATGTAGTTTTTTTATGCACATATAATTAGTTTTGATATACTCATATTTGTTCATTGATATACCCATGGTATACCATTATTTGTTCATTAGTATACTTCTTTTTTGTTCATTGGTATACCATTATTTGTTCATTGATATACCCTATTTGTTCATGGATATACCCTTATTTGTTCATTGATATAACCTTATTTGTTCATTATTATACCCTTATTTGTGAATTGAAATAAACTTATGTTTTATGTGTCAAGGCTATCAACTTGTACATTTAGGACTATTAATACCATCAACTTGTACATTTAGGACTATCTATTTGTGCATTTTTGCATTTATTTTGTGCTTTAAGGCTATCTTGAATTCAAAGTATAATACGAATGAAGTGCTTTAAGGCTAACTTGTCAATACGAATGAAGTGCTCAATATATATAGTACCAAATTAAGATAAGTTTGATGTAGAAACTTGAATGCAAAAGATAATAGATAAAGAATTTGACTTTGCAATCAATGATGTATGCTAAGAGAACGAGGTAGCAATAAATCGAAGAGGAGTGCTTGTGCCTTATTTAGCTATGAACAAATTGATGTTATTAATGAACAAATATGCATATAGCAATGAACAAATTGAGGTTACTAGTGAACAAATATGCATCTAGTAATGAACAATTATGTGAAAAAGGCAATGAACAAATATGCATAAACCAGTGAACAAATTGATGTTACTAATGAACAAATATGCACAAACCGATGAACAAATATGCCAAAACCAATGAATAAATATTTTCGTTTTTTATGAACAAAATCACAATGTTGATGAACATATTGCATGTAATTTTGATACACATTTGTTCATTTTTTATGTACAAACAATAGATTTTTGATGCACAAGCAATAGTTTATTTATGCACAAAATCACAGTTTTGATGAACAAATCCACATTATTGATGAACAAATCCACAATACTGATGAACAATCTGGCCGCGTGTCCTATTTCCGTTTTTTTCAAAAATACGCGAATAATTCGCCAATAATTCGCCCGTGCCGTTTTTTCCCCCTTTTAAGTGAAATGATCAGCGTCTTTGATTTTTCTTGATCCAACGGCTCCTGTTCTTTCTTATTTCGCACTTGGGCGCCCATTCGCACCTGAACCGGACCCTATTAAAAATAATAATAATAATATTACAATTTTTTTTGCAAAAATATAAAAATATTTACTAACTAATCCCTCTGGTCCGCACCGTCGGGTGGAGGTGGCGGAGCAGACGAAGACGACGTCGTTTGGTTGTGACGCATATCGTCCATGTACTTCTGTAGAAGCTCAATCTGGTCTCGCTACTCGGGTACACACTCTTGGGTCGCTTCATGGTTCTGTCGAAGCTTCGTCACTTGAGCATGCAGGGTGGCGTTCTCCTACTGTATTTTCGCCATCCGGGGAGGCTATCTACGGTGCCCTGCCAACACATTGGGGTTGTAGTAGTCTGATGTGGCGCGGTCGAGCTCAAGAAGAGCTCCTCCCGATGCGACCCCTCTAGTCGCCTCTAAGAACGCCTCACACTCATCTTTAAAAAGATGGGGTGTCCCCGGACTAGGAGGTCCTTCGTGTGAGGATCTCTTTGGACCGCGCCTACACAAAAATATGATAAACTAAGCTAAATTTACAACGGAATTAAAAATACGAATAAAAATATAGATAAAATAACATATTAGTACTTACATCGGTATCAACTGATCGTTGGTCTCTAAACTCTCGGTTTTGGCCCCGCATATGCGTCTCGATGTTCAACTCCAGAGGCTTTACGTCCCGTTCGGCTTGTTGTAGCTAGGAGATATATTAAATTATGATCAACCATAACAATTACGAAATTAAAATACTTAAACTAAAAAAATAAGTTATTGTACGTACGATTAAACGCAGGGTATCATGGTGGGACCTCGAACCGCTAGTGTGGAGGGCCGGATTTGCGTTACGGTTCTTCTTTTGCCGCTCGCACTTCGCCTTTAACTTGCCATCTACATTCCAGTCCGCTTCGCATAGGTCCCAAGCTGCCGACTCTAACCAGGGCAGTCTCTTCTTGTCCCGGCACTTTCCAACGTTGTCATCGTACTGTCGTTGGGCTTGCTTCTCCCATAGTGCGCGGACGGTTGCATCATCCATGCCAGGTTGCGTTCGTCCTAACGGAAGAGCGACTGAAACGGAAAAAATATTTATAAATATAATATATTGCAAACTAACCCAAAAAAGATCGTGCCCTCCAATTTTGAAACCAATGAGCACGGGTTTCCTCGCTCGCGAGGCGGAACTCTAAAGCTCGATGATCCGGCTGGTAGGTGGTCACGTACGTCGATTACCGCGACTCCGCCTCAGACGCCTCTAACCTACAAATTCTCGAAATATATGTTATAAAATGTCAAATGAATAAAAAAATTATTGAATTGACAAAAAATTTAAAACAGATTATTTTCTTTCTTTCCGTTTACAATGCTGAGTTCCTCGATTCAGTTGGGGTCCTTTCCAGGTGATCGAACACGAGAGATGGGTAGGCAACAACCCGATTGAGTATCCTCTGGTGCCTCCGAAGGACTGTTAACACTCTCCTCTAAAGCTGGGCGCTCGAGCGTGTCACCCTCATCGATCAGAGGGGATGTGTTGGGTGATGCCTCAGCCGATGGAAACTTCTCATCAACACCCGCCACATCTGGATGAGGCGGGTGTATCCCTCGACCTCTACCTCGGGCCATACCAAATAATTCAACAATTCAATCAACTCAACAATTCAACAATTCAATCAACTACTTATTTCAAACCCACAATTCAAACTCAACAACAACAATTCAATCAACTCATTAGTTCAACAATTCAACAATTTAACAACAAAATAAATTTCAACAAAAACAAAATTCATCAATCCAAAATTCATTCATCAACTCATATATTCAAAATTCATTCATCAACTCATATATTAAAATTCATTCATCAATTCATACATCAATCCAAAATCCATTCATCAAAATTCATTCATCAACAAAATTCATTCATAATAAGTCATTCATCAACAAAATCCATACAATCCATATATCAAATTCATCAAATAATTCAATCAAATTCATCAAAAATATCAATTTATCAACTCAAATACAAACTACAAAAACTCATATTCATACCCAAAATCCAAATCAAACCCACAATTCAACCGAAAACCTTAAATTTATCAATCTCAACTACAAAAAACACTAAATTCATCAATCTCAACTACAAAAACCCTAAATTCATCCTTAAAAAATTATATTCAACCTGAAAATCTTAACTACAAAATTCAACCATAAAAATAAAACTAAAACCCAAAATCTAAATTAAATAGAATTAAACTTACATGCAATTAGTTGGGTTTAGGGGCGGCGATCAGAGGTGGCGGCGGCGACGGCGGACGGACTAGGCGGCGGTGGCGCAGAGAGGAGTGGAGAGGAGGAGAGGAGAAGGGAGAGAGGAGGAATGGAGGAGAGGAAGAGAGGAGGGGAGAGGGGATGGAGGAGAGGAGGGGAGGAGACGTCGGAGCGGCGGAGAAAGAGAGAGCCGGTGGAGATCCTTATGTGGGTTCAGGAGAATGAGAGCTCTGAATCGTGAAGGTGATATAAGGGGAATTTAGGGCACACATGGTTGTTAAAGTTGTTATTTGGGGGGGGGGGGGGGTGGATTAGCAACCACTTGGTCACTATTTAGCAACCATGTGGTCGCTAAATCCTAATATTTGGATTACCCGCAATCGCTTTTGATTTCCTTCTAATGTGTTAGGTTTAGTGCCCACGTGCTCGCTTTTGATTTCCCTCTCGCTCATTATAGTAATTCCCACTAAATATTTGGCATTTAGTGACCATATGGTCACCAATTAGCTTCCACGTTGGTGCTAATTTCCAAATATATGCGCACGACCCTAGCTGCTTACTGAGAATAAACACATGACCGTGCAATGCTTGTGCATGATCCTTATGTGTATTAGCGACCACATGGTCGCTAAATCCCAAATAAAATATATGGATGTTATTTAAAAATCCATTTATTTGGTGATGAGTTATTTCATTGAAAAGTAGTTGAAAATCTAATTGATTCATAAAATTTACACTAGTGATCAAATTGAAAATGTTACACGAAAATCATTTCTCAAGTATGTTACATGAGTGATCAAATACAATATGTTTATTACAAATCTTCCTCATCGATATCCGATTCACTCTCAAACTCCCCTTCTGACGTTTCGCTAGACGTCTCAGCTTCAACATCAATGACTTTATCAACACCACTTGGTCATTTAGCGGACCGAGTGGATAAGCATCATGTGTGTCGTTGATAAGTCATGGAAGTGATGAATCCTATTGAAATGCCTCCTCAACGGCAACCCAACGTGAACTTCCCTCATTAGGATCTCCACTAGTACCTTCATCAGGCCACTAGCGCGACTTCACTTTACATACCACAATCCAGTCAGCATTTGTACACCGCACCTTTGGGTAGTCGAGGAAGTAAACTCGACCAGGATATGTCATGACGGCGAAAGTGGGTCCACGAGCTAGTGTTGCAATGTTCTAATCTAAAATAACCGAACTATTAGCATGTATATATGGAGGAATTTAGGAATTAAAAGTAATAACTAATTACTTCATTACACATAAACATTGAAACAAATAATCATAAATCCATATAAATGCTACCATATAATCCTTACATGAGAGTAGAACTAGAGGCGAAAGTGTATTTTTAATATGACTTGCTCCTCGGCTTCGCTTATTGTTAGATTTGACGGGCATCTAGTTTTCCAAATAATACCTATCAAATAATTAATTCAATATAACATATACTAATTCAGGCAATTAAAACATATGGAGAATTTATATATTTGCGCACACTTAATAAAGAGTTGCACTTCTTCGCAGGTCATGAATATGAAAGTTTGGATCAAATAATTTTCATCTTTTCTAAGCACACACTTATTTGCTCTACCCAACATCCGACCAAGACATGTAAAAATAGAAAAATCACTCATCAACCCCAACAGAAAGTGTGCAACTTACATTGCGGGTGAAATCCAATTGATTACTCGCAGCATGCGGCTTGAAATAATATGAGCAAAAGGTGGACGTCTACTGAACAAGATAGTTACTGCATATTGATCCCTCAACATGAGCTTTATTACCAACTGTGTTCTTCAACCTTTTTAGGAACCTGTAAATTCAGAAATACTTGTTTTATAAAAGTGAGATCAATATTTGTGCGCGGCCAAACATACATAAGTGCATTTGGCCATACCTTTCACCAGGATACATCCATCTGTATTGGATAGCCACAAAATGAAGCTTCCCTTGGAAGATGAATAAGGAAGTGATCCATTGAATAAAAAAACCCAGGGAAAAGATTCACTCCATCTTGCACAATATTATAAGTATTTTCTTGTGCAAATTCATAACTACTTCAAACTTAAGCTCATAACATGTGAGGTCCCTAAGGAAAACACTTACTTGAGCAATGGGGTCCCAAACTTTTTCCTCAATAAATGCTCAAAAATACACATGCAACAACCTTTTCATGAACATGTGATAATCATGGCTCTTCATCACAAAAAGTATAAGTTTATGCAAGTGAATGTAGCGGCTCAAGTTGGAGACATAACGATATGGGAATTTCAGTTGATATGGGAATTTCACGATGTTGTCAGGTATGTTCTAGTGCGATGTGTTTCTTGAGTGGTTGAACACCGTGAAATTCCCATATCGTTATGTCTCCAACTTGAGCCGCTACATTGACTTGCATAAACATATACTTTTTGTGATGAAGATCCATGATTGTCACACGTTCATGCAAAGGTTGTTGCATGTGGATTTTCGAGCATTTCTTGAGGAAAAAGTTTGGGACCCCATTGCTCAAATAAGTGTGTTCTTTAGGGACCTCGCATGTTTTGAGCTTAAGTCTAAAGTAGTTATGAATTTTCACAAGAAAATGCTCATAATATTGTGCAAGATGGAGTGAATCTTTTCCCCGGGTTTTTTTATTCTATGGATCATTTGCTTATTCATCTTCTAAGGGAAGCTTCATTTTGTGTCCCTATCCAAAACAGATTGATGTATCCTGGTGAAAGGTATGGCCAAATGCACTTATGTATGTTTGGCCACACACAAATATTGATCTCACTTTTATAAAACAAGTATTTCTGAATTTAGAGGTTCCTAAAAAGGTTGAAGAACACAGTTGGCAATAAAGCTCACGTTGAGGATCAATATCCAGTAACTATCTTGTTCAAGAGACGTCCACCTTTTGCTCATTATATTTCAAGTCGCATGCTGCGAGTAATCAATTGAATTTCACCCGCAATGTAAGTTGCACACTTTCTGTGGGGGTTGATGAGTGATTTGTCTATTTTTACATGTCCTGGTCGGATGTTGGGTAGAGCAAATAAGTGTGTGCTTAGAAAAGATGAATATTATTTGATCCAAACTTTCATATTCATGAACTGTGAAGAAGTGGAGCTCTTTATTAAGTGTGCGCAAATATATAAATTCTCCATATGTTTTAATTGCCTGAATTAATATATGTTATATTGAATTAATTATTTGATAGGTATTATTTGGAAAACTTTGTGCGCCCGTCAAATCTAACAATAAGCGAAGCCGAAGAGCAAGTCATATTGGAAATACACTTTTGCCTCTAGTTATACTCTCAAGTAAGGATTATATGGTAGCATTTATGATTATGTGTAATGAAGTTAATTAGTTATTACTTTTAATCCCTCCGTATATACAGGCTAATAGTTCGGCTATTTTGGATTAGAACATTGCAACACTAGCTCGTGGACCCGCTTTCGCCACACATGCTCGCTAAATAGAGACCACATGGTCGCTAATTACAACCTAAATTATATATAAAAGGTTCAAATTCATACTAGTTCCTTATTTATTTTAGAATTTAGCGACTATGTGGTCGCTATTTTGCAACCAAGTGGTCGTGAAAGCTGAGGTAGTGACCACTTGGTTGTTAATAAAGCTTAATTCTTGTTCTACACTTAGCTAATTGTTTCGATGGAAGACTGTTTTTCAGGACTTTAGTGACCATTTAGACTCTAAATAGCATCCACTTAGTCTTTAAATAGAGTTCATTTAGTCACTAAATATTAAATTACTATTACAAGGAAATTGGCGGTCTATACGAAAGTAATTAATCCAAACATGTATAACACAATTTTCCTATAATTATTTAAAATATAAGAATTATTACAACCATATTAAATAATTAAATAATATTTTACTATATTAAACAGAAAAACTATAATTACATACATATAAATCGTAAGGGGCAAAATCAGACGGAAGCCTTCTCCTCTTGTGAAATGCGGGCAAAATCCGCACAAAAATGTATTTCTCTTTAGATGTTTTCTAGGTATTTTTGTTTACAAATGAATGAAGATGCGCGGTCTATATATAGGAAATGTGTAGCGACTATATGGACAAAAATTGGTGACAATTGTTTACTACGAAGACGCATTTAGCGACAATGTGGTCGCCAAATGCGCGGTACGACACGGGCCAGTTTAGCACGTGTATTTGCGACCATGTGGTCACTAACATCTGCGACCACATGGTCTATAAATCCTGACGCTGACGTTAGCGATCACATGGTCGCTGAAATTTGTGACCTCGTGGTCCCTATATCTGGCGCCAAGATTTCGCGACCACGGGTCGCTAAAAATGGGCATCTGATTAGCGACCACATGGTCGAGAAATCCTATCGCCAAATTTTCCTACCAATATTTAGCGATCATGTTTGATGTGGTCGCTAAATTAGTGACCACATGATCACGAACATTTTTTTTTAATTCTTTACTTTAGCGACCACGTGGTCGCTAATTAGTGATCACATTAAGTGGTTGCTAAATCAAAGGAATGGTGTAGTGTCTATCAACTTATCTTTTTTCCTTTTGTATGGAACGATTGGGACACAATATCAATGAGGCTATTGTGTTTGGAGGATGAAAGCAGGTGAAGTTTTCCAATGGAGGACCCAAGCTTTCACACCTATTCTTTGCAAATGACCTCATATTGTTCGTCGAGGCTTCAACTCATTAGATGCACATAATGAAATAATGCCTTTAGTAATTTTGCGATGCTCCATGAGCTATGATTAATTTCAAAAATTCTAAAGCGTCGAGAATTAGAGAAGGTGGAGGAATCATGTTGACGGAAGAATTGGGAATCTGTTTAGGCACGTCGTTGTCCAAACAGAAGGTGTCGAAAGATACATATCGACACATCCTTGATAGATTTAATGGTAAATTAGTCGGTTGGAACTCTCGAATGGTATCAATGGTGCGGTGGGTTTCTTTGGCTCAATCCGCTATTGCCAACATGCCTTATTATTTTATACAAACTACAAGCTTGCCTTTACAAGTTTGTGATCAAGTAGAGAAGAAAGCACGAGCATTTGTATCAGTATCTACAAATGAGAAATGATGAATCCACGTACTAAATCGAGAAACTCTCTATAAACCAAAAAGAGCTGGTAGATTGGGAATGAAAAGCATGAGATAAGGAAACAACTTTTGTAGTTAAGATGGGATGGAAGCTACTAACTAACGAATGATGAATCTCTATGGGCTCAAGTGGTGCGAGAGAAGTATTACAATGGAAGAAGAGATAAAGACATGTTTGATCGTAGAGCAAGAGCGTCGAATATGTGGAATGGTGTTGATAGGTTTTTTAACTCGACAACAAATAAATTTGTAGTCAAGACCCCGCTGAGTATAGGGAGGTCAGGATCGTCCACGGGAAGCAAGTTTGTTTGATTACTAAACTAAAAAGCAGAAAGCACAAAAACAAAGCAAAACAGAAACAACAAAAGAAAACAAGGCTATGACAGCCCTCGGTACCGACCTTGTCAGGGTCGGTAACGATGATGGGTTTAGACACTTAACTAAGCAAACTAAAACACAGTCAACTGCAGGCTCGGTATCGACTTGTATACTTCGGTAACGAATCTGTACGTAAGAACACAAAAGCGATTCAAATGAAGAAAAGATCTTGATGTGAGTTCGTCTATCAAGCCTTCTACCGAGCCCTCTACTAAGGTCGTGCCCCTCGGTACCGAGCCCCACGTTGAGCCATCTTACGTTCCACTTCAGTCCTACGACGCGCCATGGCGCGCGCCCTTGCACACAACGCCCACAACATCGACACCTGGTTGTGCACCCTTGCTCACGACTCTGTTGGGCGCGCTCGTGCCTAGGCTTGATGGGGCCATTTCTCCGAGCACTTTTTATGGTTCTTTGGTCCATGACTTGAGTGAGGATTCTAGCCCTAATGCCAAGTCCAATTTGCATGACAAGGGAGAGTCTTCATTTGGACACATATCCAAGGCCGGTGTCCGAGACACTAAGGAGCCAAGTCAAGGCACCACGCTCTATCTTGGGCGCATCACTCGAGCACATGCTAGGGCAATGCTTGACAAGATCAAGGAGGAGCTCATGGATCATAAGTTTCCAAAGGTTTACAAAGAAGAAGGTTGGAGTCTCCTTTTGACTCGTGTTCCGACAAGTGACATTTTTTTTTACCGATAAGGACAATTAGTTTGTGCTTGGATTTTATGGGTTGTTTTTTGTAATTTCTCTAACGTTGGTGGCTGATTAGGTGAAGTGTGAAACCTAAGTTATAATTTCGTGCCAAGCCTCCATTTCCCCTTAGACTTGAACGATGAAATTGCTCTCTTTTTACTTGTTTTCAATCTAAGTTTCCTTTGTTTGTTTTTCGTTCAGTCTCGTTGTTTGATCGTTGGTGAGTCATATCCGACGCTCTTTCAACCTATTTTATTGATCTTGGTGCGTAATATCCAAGATTCAACATCCATATCCAACAATCCATCAATCCACTCCCAATCGCTCCATCCATCGATCCATCTCCATCTCGGTGGAATTCCACACCAAATCCGTATATTAACCATAACTTTTAAATTACACCTCATCTAGATCTTAAATTTTGAGGGGTTAAACTAGACTAAAGGATCTAACTCTAGGCTTTGGAATCACCCAATTCCGAGTCCGTACGAGGGAGATCTACCCTTTTAATCCCAGACAAAATTCAGCCACCGAGCTCCACCATCTTCGAACCAAGTGAAGATTTCCGTCCACTCTTCGGCGATCTCTTTGCACCATCGATCCTGCCATCAGATCTAGGACAAGGGTTTACCACGACATAATCATGCACATGAAATAGTGTGAAGGATAAATATCATGCCTCAAGGATAAAGCTATCAACTTTTCTTGACCTTAGCAAGCAAATCAATCAATCCTCACAAATCAATTCACTTTCTACTTTTTTTTTGAATCCAAAGCTCGAAACTTTCGTTATCGAACAATATCAACATTTAAGGTTACAACTTTCTCTTTCGATCAAGCGATAAACTCAAATTACTTCGACTTTCATCTAAGTATAAGCACAAAACAAGTAGTTAAAAGGATAGAAGGCAATCAAACATTCATCACACACATTCAATCATGCATAACTATGCCGGGTTCTCAACGCCGATCCTAGAAAAGCTAACTACTCACTCATGATCGAGATAAAACAAGCCACTAAATTGAATGAAAACATTGAATAAGAACTAAAATAAAAGCTTACTTGAATTATAAAAATCTCATCTTTGAAACACAATCAAACTCGAAAATAGAGATCAAAACAAGATAGACAGAGGATCGGTGCTTCCCTCTCGAATCGTCTCTCTCTCTCTCTCTCGTCTCTCGTGAATTTCCAATCCGAATCCCCCCTCTCTCTAGACTAAAAACAAGAGTATTTATACTAGGAGAAACTATCTAACAAGGGTCCTAAAAGATAGAAACTTTCCTAACTAAAAAGATTACGAGATAAAAGTTCGAAAAACTGAAAGTCGGCGCCGCCTACCGACACAGGTCACCTTGGTAACGACCTGCACAGGGTCGGTACACTCTTGCTGAATTCCTCTACCAAAATTCTGTTGCACAGCTCGGTACCGACCCTCACAGATCAGTAACGAGCTCTTTGTCTTGGATCTTTTGTACACTTTTCATAGCTTCTCTTGGACTCGACGGGATCTTCAAAGCATATCCTTTCTTCTCTTCTCTTCCACACACACCACCATCAACCTCTCGATCTAAACTCCCTCGGAATGCTCCCTTCTTCTTCGAAAACCTATAAAAAAACACAAAAACGGAGTAGCTTCCATACTTTTCACAAAATATGTAAACTTATCCAAAAACACACAAAACTAACACTAAGACTTACTAAAACTAAACTAAACAACTTAAGAAAAACAACTAAAACTATACTAAAAACATGAACATCAAAATACCCCATACTTAAGCTTGCTTGTCCTCAAGCAATCACTAGATAATTACCAAAACCAATCAACATGCTCATCAAGCAATAGCCCTCATCTAAAAAGCAATTTCAAAACATAGTAAAAATAGCAAATGACTATTAACGTCATCACACATATATAAGCACCAATAGACATGAGCAACCACAATCCAACCTCACCAAAGGTAATGTGTTTCACTCAACTCTCGTGTGTTTGGTCTTATAAATTCATCTCTCAACTCAATCTTATATGCAAAAACTCATAGAAATTGGAACTTATATCACCAAACTCTTCACCAAAGATTTGTCAAAACAAGCAAAAATCATCAAGAGAACTTAGACTCAATGAAAAACTCATAGAAGCTTCCATTCGGCCGGGTTGTAATGGGGCTTGGTAATAACAATAAGGCGTGGAAATATTTTTTGTTATGTGGTGCTAAATATATCCGGGAATCAAAGACTCCTAAAAACTCACATAATTCCAAAAACTTCTCAAAACATATACCAAACTCACTTCTCTTTATGCATTTTTTCTTTCGACATGCCTCGGTACCGACCTGAGAGGATCGGTATCGAGCTGTGCTTTTCTTCTTCTTTTTCTTACTTCGGTACCGAGCCCACATAGGCTGGTATCGATCTTGATATTCCTTTCTTCCTTGTGCATTCTTTTTAACCAAGAGATCTTTTTACACAATTAAAAAAAAAGAGACTTCCAACCTACGCCACCCAAACCTTTATTTTTGAACCAACAAACATCTTTCACTCTACAAAAAAACTCCTCTCCAACTAAGTCCTAATCCCCGGAAAGGGTCAAGCTTATCTCGGCTAGGGATAATTTTGTGGAGCAACAATAAAAAAGGCGAAAAGCTCAAATTGGCTATCAAAACAAGGATAATGTAAGGGTGGATATGGATTAATAGGGCTCATGAAAAATAAGTTCTCTATCATATGACTTTCATAAGTAATGAACTAAAAATCTTATACAGGTCTTGAGAAATAGATAACCATCACAATTCCAAGAGATAATATACATAAAGGGAGTAAATCACACATGAAAAATCAAGGCTAAAAATAAAGCTCACAAGGACAATTTTGTTGGATTGCAACTACTCAAGCTAACAGTTATACATGCTCAATTTCATCAGATGCTATTCCACTATAAAAACAATTTTATCATAAGATTCAGGCTATACCATCAAAAACATGATAAAAGGAAATTACATGGTCATGCAAAGTAAAAAACAATCACAGAACCAAAAGATTAAGGGTACTCATCTGTTCTAAAATCTTTTTGAATTTTTCAAAATTTTCAATTTTTTTTGTGATTTTTGATTTATGAAAACAAAAACAACTAAGACAAGAAAAAAAAAACCTAAAGCAAGAACATAAAAACAAATAAAAACAAACAAGAACAAACAAGTTTTCTTTTCCCTCCCTACACCAAACTTAAACATTATAGTGTCCCCACTGTAAGAAAAAAATAAAAGAAAAGATAGGGAAAAGAAAGAAACTCACAAAGCAACAGTCAAAGCAAAAGAAACATCCTTGAAAGCGAAATCCTCATTGGTTTGGTGGTGGGAAGTAGTGCTCAAAGTTGCCCATAAACTGGTACATCGCCCGCCAGCGTTCTTCATCAACCATCACAAGCTGCTCCATCATCCTCCAGTGAGCGTCAGCTCTTTGCTTCCATGCATCCTCAAGGTGCCATGCGAGCTGAATAGACATCCTCCCAATTATTCATCCGTTGGCGGAGCTGAGTATGTTGCAAGTTGAGCTGCTGCATCTGAGATGACAAATCTTGTGCCCATGAAGGAACATCGGAACTAGCGTAGTTGGTTTGGGGCGTCGTCTGGTAATGGTTGTTCTGTTGGAAGTGGTCGTGATGGACGAAAGGGGCGTAAGGCACCATGCCGAAAGATTGTGGCTCGGTAGGCTGAGGGGCAGGCGCGGTGTCGAAGTGAAATGCCTCATTGCTAGCCTCGAAGTACTCGGTACCGAGGCCAGGTTGCTCGGTACCGAGGTCGGCGTGATGTGCTGGGGCATCGGTACTGACATGTGGGTCCTCGGGACCGACCTGTGGGTCCTCGGTACCGAGCTCTGCCGCAGAGGCTGGCTCGTCCTCTTCCATAGCAACTCCTTCTCGCTCATACCTCGTCTCAAATTCCCGTAGTGTCGGCTCGTCTTGAGGCTTCTTGGCCAAAGGGAACGATTCAGAACCATCGCCAAGAGGCTCACCAAGTTGCCACAATAAACCTCTTTTGAAGAGGCCCCGTGCTTTTCTACATATTTCAGCCATTCATAACCCAAGTTCATGGGGGCGGGGTCCTTAAAGAGAATAGTCCGAAGGCATCCAACCTCCGTACTCGTCGGCCTGGAAAGCTCCTTTTTTGGCCAAATGGTTGCACCTAAACTCGGAAAATGATCATGAAAATGGGGTTGATGATGTGCGCCCCTGGAAGTGCCGGTGCAGTCGGATTGATTTCCCTTGAAATGTAGCTCCAAGTGTCTGTGACTTTGAAATCCTCTAGAGCCTTGTAATTTCGGGATTGGTTAGGGAAGTCGAGGAGGCGGTTGAACTCAGCCATGTTGAAGTCATGCTCAGTGTTGCCTAACCGGAACCTGATCCTTCCTACAAACGTCTTGGTCTTAAAGCTAATGAGGAGAGTGGCTATGAAGTCGGGGTTGAGAGCCGGATAATGCGGGAAATTCTCCTTTTTGAGGAGATGTGGCACACCGAGAATAGCAAACGCATGCTTGACATCCTCATAGATGCCGGAGGCCTTTGCACTTGATCTTGAGAACCATCTTGTGAGGTGGTCCTTCTCAATGACGGAGTTGAAGATCATCAATTGCTCCATAGTCGACAGAATGACCTCGTCCATTCTCGGAGGAGATGGAGATCTTTCGGTCCTCCTCTTCTTTGCTGCCCTAGAGTTGGCTCTGCTTGTGCTTTCCATTTGGTACCTGAAAATAATATTAATAACCAAGGTAAGATCCACTCAAACCAACTAGAAAAACCTCATACTTGCATTCGGAAATGGCCTCGACCTACCTCGGTACCGACCCAAGAGGATCGGTATCGAGATTTCTAGGTTCAAGTCCGGTTCTAGGCAATCACAGGTCGGTACCGACCCTCACAGGTCGGTAACGAGCCTGGCCGAGAACGTTACGCAAGGCCTTTCGAATCTCTAAAACCCCAAATTTTTTATAATTAGCACAATTTCATGCAAGATTCCACACAAAAACACTCAATCAAACACTTGCGACCCCATACTTGCTCAAAGCCTTATTTAATCATGCCAAAAATTTCCAAAATCATGGATAAAATCACGCATATCAAGAACAAGTTTAGTTCATGCTTCTCTATCATCAAAATTTATTGTAATTCGAGCATGAGGAACCGAAAATCAAACAAGATTAATCACCAAAATAGAGGCAAAGAGGCACGATGGCAATAAGCACACTCAATTCTCGGATCTACACAAAGATCTAGATATGAAAACTACCCCAAAATTACCATGAATCTTCAAGAAAAGAGTTTAGGGTTTAGAAATCATACCGTTGTGTTGTGAATTTGAAAAACGAAAATTGGATTACAAGAGTAACGAGGGCGTGAAGCTTCGGTAACAAACAAACAGGGTATTGCTCGGTATCGAAAGGGGTGCGGTTTTTGAGGGTGAATGGATTGAAGGCAATGTGGTGCGTGGAATCCGGGTGAGATCGGCTAGATCGTGAGATTTTGGTTGAGGATTGGAGTGGGATTTGTGGCTTGAGAGTGTTTTTAAAGGTTTGGGCAAAGGTGGCGTGGATAAGAGAGGTAAGGGAAGGAATAGTTTTTTTTGGGTTTAGAAGACTTACCTGTCGCGCGTCTCGTTTCTAGTTTTTCACGCAGGTCGGTACCGACCCTCACAACTCTGGGCAAGACTCTTTTCCAACGTCGTTTCGTGCCCGACTTCTATGACATGTTAGCTTAAAAATATTCTATCCCGCAAACTTCTATACTACTAAAAACTCAAACGAAAGCTAAGAAAAAGAACTTAAAAAAAGAAAAGAAAACTAAACTAAGGAGGTTTCGCACTAAATGCGGTCCTTCATCCTCTAACAATATGCTTGGTATTCCTACACAGGGGTTAGTGAAGTCCGAGAACCAAGGAGGTTTCGACTCATCTATAGCATGAATAGTAGGGTATGGTGTAGGAATATGATATAAGGAATGATCCTGACCGATGATAGTGAAACTAGAGTTAGAATACTCACCTTGATCAGTTAGTGAGGGCGCTAGTACCGAGGCAGTTGAGGTCGTTATCGACCAGTCTGAAGTAAAGCTTCCCTCGGTGCAGACCTCGTCATATTGTTGTAGGAATATGCGCCTCCCTCGTCATATTGTTGTATGAAGGGCTTGGTGCAGACCTAAGGGCGTTCGGTAGCTGGCTTAGTAGTGCTCTCATAATCGTCGTTAATTGGAAAGGAAACTTCTGGTTTAGCAATGTCGAGCTTTGGCTGGGGTCTCGATCTTTGCAAATGCGGCTGTGTCATTGGCAGCTTGATTGATACTGAACTCGACCCGCTCTTCTCCTATGTCAAAGGTGAGGAGTCCTTTCCGAACATCGACTCGAGCACCTGCTGTATCAAGGAATGGTCTTCCTAGAATAATGGGCACTAGCGGGTCTTCAGGCATATGAAGAACAATAAAGTCGTTGGGTACAAAAAATTTGCCCACTTCAACGGGGAAATCGTCAACGACTCTAGTAGCCTTTACACTAGATATATCTGCCATATACAACCTCATATCAACGGGTTCTAGGGGTCCCATATTAGCTTTTGACCAAATAGATAAGGGAAGTAAACTGGCACTGGCCCCCAAATCACATAAAGCTTTGAAACGGTGGTCGCCAATCCCGATAGTTAGCAAATCTCCCTGGGTCACCTAGATTTTTCGGAAGGGCTATAGATCGGACCTCATCTGTTAGCTATGATATCGACCTTTTCCTACTAAGAATGTCTTTCAAGAATTTGGTGTAAACCGGCATTTTGCTTAGGGCCTCAGCGAATGGTATAGAAATATTTAAGCCTTGGAGAATTTTAACGAAATGCTTAAACTTGCCTTCTGTTAAGTCCTTAGACTTCTTAGTAGGGAAGGGGATAGACTTCACCAATCTCGGAACCAAAGCGGGCTCGAGAGGTGGTGCTACCGGATCGACAATCGGGTCGATCGGTGCTGTAGAAGAGTCGGTACCGACCCTGGTGGGGTCGGTATCGAGCCCGGGACTAAGGGAGTGGCTCGATTTAGAAAACTTACCTGGGTTGGGGTTAGTAACGGGCTTTGGAGCATCGGTACCAAGTGTGTTAGGCTCGGTAACGACCCTCTTTGGCACGTTATCAATGTTGGTCGTGGCATCTTCTTCAGTCCCGGGGTCCTTTTCCTTGGCTTCACCACGATCTGGTAGCGTCTTTCTGCTCCTGAGGTGTATGGCTGCTATCTGTCCTTTAGGGTTCTCGTCGAGGCGGCCCGGGAGTTGCCCTTGCGGCCTTGGAATTTGTGCAGCTAGGTTCCCTAGTTGTGAGTCAACACTTTTCTTCCAATTATCGAACTCTCCCGATCTTTTCATTTGGTTATTGACGTTGGCTTGGACTCCATTGATTCCTTCTTGAAGTCCTTGCACCCAGGATGGTGGCTCTTGATAGCCTAGAGGTCGATACGGTGCGGGCCGTCTATCCGGAGGAGGGGCTGCATAGTTCTGATTTTGATTTTGATTTCCCCAAGTCGGATAATTGATTGGCTTGTCATAATTAGCAGGAGGATTTCTGTACTGCCCTCTCATATAATCTATCTCAGCATATGTCTCAGCGGCTCTAACCTGTTCAATGTTAGTGCAAGCATAAGAACTATGGGAGGAAGAGCCACACTCTTGACAATTTTGATAGGTTTTCAGAAAACTTACCTGTTTCTTCAGACGGTTGACCTCATATTGTAAGAATTGATTTTTAACGTCAGGATCAACTTCGTCTTTATTTGGCATGTAGAGACGTTTTTGTGGCCGAGGTGGCTGTTGGGCCCCATACATAGCATCGTAATTGTTCAGTTTGTCCAGCAACTCCCATGCAGCAGTAGGATCCATCTCAATAAAACCGCAAGCAGTGTGCATGTTGATGCGATTCTTTGTGTCAGCATTAATCCCTTGAAAGAAGATTTCTTGAAGCACATATAGTGGTTGCCCATGAGTAGGGAACTGTCTGAGCATCTCCTTGAATCTCTCCCACGTCTCCACAAAGGTCTCGTTAGGCAGCTGGTGGTAGGAGGTGATACGCTTTCTCAACTCCGTTGTCTTTGCAAGATGGAAGAACTTTGTCAAAAATTGATCATACAAAGCCTTCCAAGTCCTGATATACTTAGGAGGTAAGCTCTCTAACCAGCTCAGGGCCTTTCCAGTAAGAGACCCCCTGAAAGTTTTTAACAAAACATATTCTAAAGAGACACCTTCAGCAGCTATGGTGTCACATAAATCAAGAAAAATTTTAATATGTTCCATAGGGCAATCAATTGGTTTCCCTTCAAACTTAGCCCGTTTAATTAAAGATTTGAATTGAGACTTAATCTCAAAAGTCTTCTCTATCTCCGGAAGCACAATTGCGGACTCTGGCACCCTCAGTTCTTGATGCATGTACTATTTAGCATTCCTTGGATACGCATTCAACTTATCCTATAGATGAGCATTGTCCTCTTGGTGACGTTCAGCGTTTACTCGTTCACGTTCAGGTGTTGCAGCAGCAGCGTCTCGATTAGCTTGTAACGCCTCCATCTGCCTCTAGAGAGCGGCCATCTGTTGTGCCATCTCTTTAGGAGTCATCGCCATGGCTTGGTTTTCTCCTCTTTTGCGGTGAAGGGCGCGTTCGGGTTCAGAATAATAATCAGTGTGATCAAACTCGATCCTACGACGTCCTGCTGCAATAAGCTGAGAAAACAGACAAAAGAAAACAAAATTAAAAATAAAAACGGGGTTGGGCTATTCCCAGACCCACGAGTAATCAAACAAGCATTGTTGCCTCCCCGGCAACGACGCCAATTTGTTGATAGGGTTTTTTAACTAGACAACAAATAAATTTATAGTCAAGACCCCACTGAGTATAGGGAGGTCAGGATCGTCCACGGAAAGCAAGGTTGTTTGATTACTAAACTATAAAGCAGAAAGCACAGAAGTCTGTACGGCAGCCCTCGGTACCGACCTTGTCGGGTCGGTAACGATGTTGGGTTTAGACACTTAACTAAGCAAACTAAAACACAGTCAACTGCAGGCTCTGTACCGACCTGTATACTTCGATAACGAGTCTGTACGTAAGAACACGAAAGCGATTCAAATGAAGAAAAGATCTAGGACAAGGGTTTACCACGACATAATCATGCATATGAAATAGTGTGAAGGATAAATATCATGCCTAGAGGATAAAGCTATCAACTTTCGCTGACCTAAGCAAGCAAATCAATTCACTTTCTACTTATTTTTTTGAATCCAAAGCTCGAAACTTTCGTTATCGAACAATATCAACATTCAAGGTTACAACTTTCTCTTTCGATCAAGCGATAAACTCAAATTACTTCGACTTCCATCTAAGTATAAGCACAAAACAAGTAGTTAAAAGGATAGAAGGAAATCAAATATTCATCACACACATCCAATCATGCATAACTATGTCGGGTTCTCAACCCAGATCCAAGAAAAGCTAACTACTCACTCATGATCGAGATAAAACAAGCAACTAAATTGAATGAAAACATTGAATAAGAACTAAAATAAAAGCTTACTTGAATTATAAAAATCTTGTGTTTGAAACACAATCAAACTCGAAAATAGAGATCAAAACAAGCTAGACAGAGGATTAGTGCTTCCCTCTCGACTCGTCTCTGTCTCTGTCTCGTCTCTCGTGAATTTCCAATCCTAATCCCACCTCTCTCTAGACTAAAAACAAGAGTATTTATACTAGGAGAAACTATCTAACAAGGGTCCTAAAAGATAGAAACTTTCCTAACTATTACGAGATAAAAGATCGAAAAACTGAAAGTCGGCGCCGCCTACTGACACAGGTCACCTCGGTAACGACCTGCACAGGGTCGGTACACTCTTGCTGAATTCCTCTACCAAAATTCTGTTGCACAGCTCAGTACCGACCCTCACAGATCAGTAACAAGCTCTCTGTCTTGGATCTTCTGTACACTTTTCATAGCTTCTCTTGGACTCGACGGGATCTTTCAAAGCATATCCTTTCTTCTCTTCTCTTCTCTTCCACACACACCACAATCAACCTCTCTATCTAAACTCCCTCGGAATGCTCCCTTCTGCTTCGAAAACCTATAAAAAACACAAAAATGGAGTAGCTTCCATACTTTTCACAAAATATGTAAACTTATCCAAAAACACACAAAACTAACACTAAAACTAAACTAAACAACTGAAGAAAAACAACTAAAACTATACTAAAAACATGAACATCAAATGGTTTGGTGAAAGACAAGACCCCTCTCTTGAGTGGAGTGTGCTTGAGAATTGGAGATGGCACAAACTCTATTTTTGGACCATCAACGAGCGACTAATAAGCCTCTACTCGATATTATTGTAGCAGAGATTGGTGAGGTGGATATCAGAAGAACCATGGCTGAATATTGGGATCATAACACTTGGAAGAGGGACAAGTTTTCTCACTTTTTATCGGTTGAGGCGATGGTAGAAATTCCCAAGATGAAGATTGCAACTAAAGAAGTATGAGATAATTTCTTATGATGTCAAGGTGCTTCTATTCAATATTCATTCCATTTAGTTATGTAAATTATGAGGAGGGAGAATGAGAATGAAGGCGAAGAAGTCTGAAAGCACATTTGGAAGGTGAAATTTATTGCCCATGATTATATACCTGTTTGGAGATTGCCCATGATTCTATATCTGTTTGGAGATTCTGGAGACAACGCTACACAATTTAAGACTCTGCCCACTTGAAAGTGAAATTTAGAGTGAACTCTTAATTCATAGCAAAAAATAAACATGCACTCTTTCCCGGTATTTTGTGTGACTGGCTACAATGAAACATATCAAGTGGAGGAAATTGGCCAACTTCTTTTTGCGTATAGAATCTACTGGATTTGGAAGTAGAGGAGTGCAAGGGTGTTTTGACTCTTCAATTCAAAATACAAGGTAGTCGACATGAGTTCATGATCCAAAGTGAAAAATAGTATATGGAGTTGTTTAAAAACTGAGTTTGATTGGGGGTTCTTGGCATAAGACTATGGGATGTTGGCAACGACTGTTGAGTCGGTGTTACGAACTCACATTCACCAACACTGGAATAATGCCCTCAGTTTTGATAATGACAAACACCATAGGAACTAACGCCTATTGCCAAGTATTTCAGTATAACAGGTTGCGCGTCGTAAAGCAAAACACAGAACAACAAGTTCTTAAAGCATGAGAACTAATGCAACGACGAGAAAGATGCGACCAACCTCAACAATGAACAAGAGTTCCCACAAGATGGGAACTTAGTGAACCAAAGTTCCCACACGATAGGAACTGGATAAGAAGAACATGAATCCCTCAGAGTCAAGAAGAGTTCCCAAGACAAGGGAACTGAGACGACGAGAGTTCCCCTTGGGTAGGAACTGGTGCATGCATGAAAGCGACATCTTAGCACATTTTTAGGGATCCTGTCTTGATCGGACAAAAGGGTGTCTCAGACTTCAGACTGTGCAACAGAACGAAGACGACCATCCAACGGTCCGATGTGATCCAAGAGTTGACAATTCAAATCAAAGTCACATGTCAACCTTAAGGATCAGACTTGGAGAGCAAGGAAAAAAGGGTATTTAGGATAAATACCTCAAATGGATAAGGGTTTCTCATCACGCCTATTTAATCCCTTCAACAGTGACCTTGCTACTCACTTTTCACAAATCTCAAATTCCAAACACAAAGATTAAAGAGCTAGAAAGCTACTCAGGTGAAGACCATCAAGTTGGTGAAAAGTCCCCAGCGGCGAGCTAATATCGATGATGGTGAAAGAAGGAAGAAGGAGTTCCTAGGTCTAGGGGAACTCTGGTGAAGAGACAGAAGAACAAATAGGTTTGAGTTTTCTTTTGCTTTGATTGTGAGCGTTTGACCGGGTTAAGGTTGAGAGAATACATTAGCGTTGCCTAGGGAGGGAGTCCTTGTAGGAACAGATAAGTTTGTATTCGGCCTTGTAATATGAAGGGAACTAAGAAATAAAGAAAAGGGAACTCATTCGAAAATCCTCCAAGCAGAGGTAGAGGTTTACTCACGTGATTAGTTGATCGTTTTGGGGTTCCTCTATAAGGGAACTGTCTCTATTGTTTTATTTACCTTCTTACTTTAATTTTTCCACTACGTTTGGGAACTTCCGATATAGTTCCCATAACCGTTTATGACTTACCTTCGATCCAAAAATTGGTATCAAAGCAGGCCCTCTAGATTTTGGTTAGTCCTTGCAGATATTAGGAAAAATGTCTCAAGAACTCACGAAGATTGGACATGGGAACAACAAGCCTCTTGATAGCTTGCATTTAGGTGTAGCTTAGGATGCATATTTATGTTTATTTTGTATGGTTTTATCTTAGTTTAGTATAGCTCTTAGGTTTTTAGGTTTTCTAAGAAATTCGGGTTTTGCGTTTGTTTTGTTCGATTTTGCAGATCTTTAGGTAAACAAGCATGGATGGGATGGATCTTAGATGATTATGGTGCAATTTTTATGAAGCTTAGAGTGGTGCAAGTGAAGTTTGGAACAACTAAGGCCCAAGAACTTGTGGGATAAAAACGCTTAAATTCGGGTCATGCATTGGAGTCTTGTTTTGACACCTCTATCTTGCAATGCTTGGATTGGGAGCTATAGTGATTTGATGGAGATGAATTGATTATCATTGGAAAGCTAATTCAAAGAGCTATAATTCAAAATTTTACTCCAAGTCCAAATTCCAACTCGAATGGGGTCAAAACAGCCTCTGAAGTATCACTTGAATGTTGAACGGAGAGTGCCGCGGGCTAGAGGAAGATATGGCGCAACCGCACCACTTTATGTTGAAGACTGCACCGTCTTCCTTTCAACGGACACAATGTGCCGCGTGTTTGGACTTAAAGTTGGGCTTGGTTTTATGTATTTCTGAGTATTCCTTGTATGGGTTATTGAAGATTTGTTTCCTTGGATATCTTTAGTAGTTATTGGAGATACTTAAAAAATTCTTTTTAGTTTCTTTCTCTTTCCATAACTTAGAAGAAAATTTGGAGGCTAGGGTTTGTTTTTAGAGCGCTTTTCTCAAGGAGCAACCTTTGAACCTAATTTGTAAGTTTTCTTTAATTTAATTATGAGTTGCTAAATTCTTTGTGTTTGGCTAGTTAATTGAAGTCATGATTTGAATGAGTTGTGAGGTTTGATTGATTCTCAACAAACTTGAATAGAGTTTATTCATTGTGCTTAATTGAATCTAGACTAGTGTTTTTTTAGATTGATCACCTAATTGATTTGTAGTTATAAATTAATCTTATTAATTACCGGTCGGAGTTAGTTTGATCAAGAGTAGAACTTTAATCAATTTAGGACCCGTTGGACTAGTTGGTTAGAGAAGGGAATAAATTCACAAGTCACCTAGATGTCTGGTTGCCCTAAGTGCTTGTTTCTATTGATAACTTGAATCGTTATGATGTTGTCTAATTGAATCTAGAAGGTCTTCTAGGTTGTTAGATGATTAGGGTTGTTAGACTGGTAGTTCTATCAACTAAATCTGAAGTTCGGCTCATAATCCTTAGTAGGGTCATAATCCACAATAGATTATTCAAGTGAATTGAGAATCAAGAGAATCAATTATCAATAAGCATATCTATGATGGATTTAACTAGTTGAACACACTTCCCTCATACTTGTTTAACACAATCATATTTTCATTCGTAGTTAGTTTTTTTCGTTTGCATCTTAGAAATTGAAAATCATTCATAAAAACCCCCCTCTTTAGTTACATAGCATCTAAGTAAAACACATTTACACGAGTCTCTGCGGGATCGACCCTTACTTACCACTCTACTGAGTTTGGTAAAGCTACGGTTTCTTTGATACGTATAACGACCACTGAAAATACCTCATCAAATTTGGCGTTGTTGTCGAGGACTCGTCGCTATTTGTGTTTTACTTTGTGTTCTATTCTTGGTGTTGTGAACCTATCTTACGGTTCATAACAGCCGTGCTACTGATACATGGCTTTGTTTGAATGTACACATCTGCAGGATGAACACTTCCATGACTATTTTTCTAGATTTCAAGACCATGTGTTTAAACTTGGTACTTGGGGAATACGATACAGTGCTAGAGAGGTAAACATGGGAGTTATCCATGGTATGACTCTTGAGACAAGAGGATTGGCTGACTACATGAGCAATGAGCGGCTTTTATTTATGGGACCTGAGGAATGCTGGGATTTCTTATGTTTCATGAGCCATCAATGTTTTTTGGTTGAGTCATCTTCCTAACCACCCCAGCCGGTTGATACGTCTCTTGAGGATATAATCAGGGATCTCTCCATACGGGTGGATACTAGAATAAAGGAGCACTTTGAGTCATGTTCTTCAAGTTTTCATTCCACAATCTCATCCCCTTTTGAGTTGTGTGAAAGGAGTGGTGGAATCACATTGGAGTCAAATGATCACGAGTCAGACACCCAAATGCAAGTTGAGGACCAATCAGTAACACTTGATAAGGGTTATGAAGATGAATTTGATGCCCAATATGAATTCACACCTATAAAGCAAGTTGAGCAGATCATCACAGAGCCAATTGAAGTTTGTGCTACCATAGAGATACATACAGAGCCTAGGGAGCCTGAATAATCTTCACCAATGTGCAGTAAATTGTTAGAGGGTTTTGTAGTTTTGGAAGAAGACTCTTTTGTCGACCATGATGACTTCTTTGCTGATGAGGTAGACAACCATGAGGGAGAAAAACAAAAAGATATGTCTATTAAGTCTCCCACTGTCATGGTGCACCCTATTTTAGGCCTTGAAATCCCATGCTACAATTTCCCCACCTTCTCACATTCAGATCTTATGGAGTTCCAAGATGAGGAGCCAAGTCTAAAACACAAGGTGGATGATGAGAAATATATGGAGTTCATCTTTGAAGAAAGTGGTATTGCTACCAAGCACTTTGATTCATAATGTAAGTATTTTCTAAAGCCACCACTTGTGCTGAATTTATTTGAGCAAATGCCATTTCATGCCAGCTGGGCACACGTGTTTGATAAGTTAAAACGGTCTTTGAAAGTCATATTCTGGATTTTTAATTTATCATGGTATTGCTTATGTCTTTCTGAGATGTGTGTACAGGAGTTTGACATGTCGCAAAGGGCATTGACAATGTCTAATCTTATTAATTCATGCTAAGGGTCAAGCTAATGACGTTAAACAAGCAATTCTTGGGAGGCAGCCTAAGGTTTAGAGTAGATTTCCTTTTCAGTTAATCTTTTGCTTTTTAGGTAGTTTGTGTGTGTGTTTTAGATACCCCAAGTTCAAGGATAAGTACCCCAAAACGAGCAGAGGAACACGGGATACAACATGAAGTGGCGCGACCGCGCCATACGGAGCCAAGCTCGTGTAATTTCGACAGGGAGCTCAAGGAAAATGGCGCAGGAAAAATCGAAAGTGCCGCGATCGCGACATGTGAGTTGCGCGTCCGCGGCATGGGAGTTGTGCGCCCACGACCTGTGAGTTGCGCGCCCGCGGCCCTTGTTACAAGGCCAACGCCGACGGGACTTGAATTGAGTTCCGTTCCGAAGTTTTAACCACTACCACCACCGTCGGATTGCCAACATTACCAGGATAGCAAGATTCTTGTGAGTTTTTCTCTTTCTCTTTACTTTTTACTTTACTTTAGGGACAAAGTAAATTTTAAGCATGGGGGAGGGAATTACTTGTTTGCATTATATGTAGTTTTCGTTAGATTAGGCATGTTTAATTTTTGCATGCATTGATTAAACTTTTGAAAAATGGAGAAAAATCAAAATAATAAAAAAATACAAAAATATTGCCTATAGGTTCTTATTTCCCCACTGTTTGATACCTCTTGTTTTTCTATGCTTTGATGAAATCCTAACCCATGATTTGCATGATATGCTGAAGTTTCTATGATATGAGCATGATCTTTGATTGATTACTTTGACTATAGGACTGAGCATGTATATAGCTTGAGTTTTAGATTTATTTTGAAGTTCTAGACTAAATTACCTTGTGAGATATTGGCCTTTGATTGATTATTTTTGTTCTCTATATTCTTGTGTGTATCACCATGAATTTCTAGCTCTAGAAGTTGCATTATGACTCTTTTTCAAGGTTGCTTTATATAATTGAATGCATGACATTAAAATGATTGAGGCATTGTTTCTTATTAGCCTATTATTTCACTTCCTACCTAACAAGATCCATGTTTTGACACCCCATTTCTTTGAGCTTTAAGCCTATTTTTATAAGCTCCACAAAATGATCCCTAGCCTAATAAGCTTGACCCATCCAGGATTTAGGACTTTAGATTGGTTTTGTTTTATGTGAGCTTTGGATAAGTATAGGGGAGGTTGAAGGAAAAGGTGGAAGAAAGGAAATACAACTCTAAGAGTGCAAATTGAAAAAATGAAGCTGAAAGAATGTGTTGGAAAGGAAGAAAAAAAGTGAGCTTGAAAGGTTAGTAACCTTCATAAGTGTAAGAAGAGTTGAAAAAGAGGCAAAAAGTGAAAAAAAAATGAGAACAAAAAAAGAGACAAAGTGCTTGAATGAGTTTATGGAGTTGGTGAAGAAAGTTTGGGAGTAGTAAGAAGAAAAAGTGTAAAGTTTGGGTTTTAGGATTAGTTCTTTATCCCAGATTTAGCACCACAAGACTAACTATAATTCATTCCAAATTTCTCTTTACCTTGGCTCCATTACGTCCCTTAAAAGGCCTCACGATTTTTGTTGTATATTTGGTCCACAACGGTGGAGAATTAGGATGCTGATGCAAGCCTATGGTAGTCTAGTTTTTCATGGTTGATTTGAGTGAAACACATCCTTTAAACACTTTAGAATGAGAGCAAAAACATTGCCATGTTGAGGTCTAGAATGAATGAATAATCTTTGCTCGATGCTTGATATAATGCATGCTATGAAGTCTTGGTCAGGTTTTAATTATATGTTGAATTGCTCAATTGATTATGAGATGGATGAATGATTGTGATGATGTGGTATGATTAAGATTTTTATCTAGCTTGAGGACAAACAAGGTGATGAGAGTCCATCTCTCGAACCACTACAAGGGCCTTTGCATGCACCGGTGCCCGAACCTTCTTTCGCGTTGTTGCATGTGTCGGCGTCTCCTCTTGGTGCGCCTTTGCAAGCGATTGATGGCGCGCCAGTGCAAGTGTCGGTGTCCAAGTTAGATCGTGTGCCCATACAAGCATACAACTGATACGTGATCGCCTCGGATTACTCCTTGTTGATCAAGTATTTAACCGCACAGGATCCCGATCTTGCCAGTCAAAGAATTTTCCAACCTGAATCACTTTAAAGTTACTAACTTGGGGAACAAGTAACACGAAAACTCAAAGAATGTTAATGAACGAAAATGAGTTGATATGATAAAGTAATCAAACAAATAGTTCAATTGAATTGGCTCCAACGCTAAATTCAATTGATGAACTAGGTTTGATATTTAATAATCAAACTAGAACTAACTTATTGATCAAGTTAACAAACCAAATCTGAATTGAAAGAAAAAGAATTGGTGATGATGATCATAGAGATTGAATGCTTGAACATTAGAACTAGATAAACCAATAGGGGTTTATCTAATTCAGGCTCATTTTTATTGAATGAAAATAAAAACTATTTAAAGGAAATACAAGGTAGAGTTGTCTCGGAGAATAAGTCAAGGAGATCAGTCCTAGAAGGGTAGAAAGGTTCTTTTCTTGTTTTCCAAGATAACATATAATAATACTAGAAAGTCTATCTAAGTCCCCTTATCTTAATTAAATCAAATAGATAAATATTTGACTTAATAGATAAGGAAACTATCCTAACAACTCCTAAAAAGACAAAAGATATTAATAAAATAGGAAAGAATATTCCATCCAACTAACAAAGCTCCTAGGCTGAAAATCCTTCCATAAAAACGTCCATAATTAACATAATAAAGATAGAAACTTTAAACTAAAGATAAACTAAAGATAAGATTCCCGTAAGACTTGAACAACACTTAGTAAATTGTATTTTTCGCCCCTTTACTGTTGGATTCTGGATTTCATGTAAACTACAAAGTTGTATATCTTTTAATTATCTTTCCAACACATATTGAACGACCTTGAGATCAATTTTCTAGCCCAAGTTATGACCAGTTTACTGAGACTGTTTTCCATTTGACGGGTTTCATAACTTTCCGAATTTTCATAACTTGATTCTCTTCCTTGGAGGCCTTGAACGCCATGGATGGATATTTTGAAGAGATAATATCAGATCCATGAACACTTTCTTGAACTTGAACGCCCGAGACCTTGGGAAAGGTCTTGGTCTTGGCCTCCTAGAGACCTTCTTTGCAAGCGTATTCTAGCTTCATGGTTCTTTGATAGCTATCATTCTCCCCCACTTGGCCTCGAATCGTCCTCGATTCGATGTTGCATGTAAGATTAAGAGGAGAAATATCTTGAAATCCTGGAGATACTAAAGGCACCATGGTCATAATAGATGGTTTTGGAGTAATCATTGTTGGTGGAAGATATAGAATCATCTCTTGGACATTATGGCACTCTTTGGTTGAAACTTCATGTGAGATATCATCTTCTTCCTACATGCCCTCATCTTGTATATTTACCTCAGTTGGAACCTCTTTCTTTAAACTTTCCTCCACATTATGGCAATTAGGAACACATGGGAGGTCACTTGCTTCTTTAGAGGTTGGAAAAGGCAATGTGTTCTCTTGGGTATGTGGGGCTCTCTTTTGGCAAGAAGGAGCACAAGCCTCTCTATATCGTCTATGCAACTCTTCATCATGTGTAACATAGATCTTTCGCATTACAAACTTCAGTTGGTCCCAGTTTGCAATTGGGATCAAGCCTTGACGACATCTAGATTGACATATCCATAACCAAAAGGAATGGACAGAACCAACAAGGTAGTTAGTCACCCATGGAAGGATACCCCATTCCTCATAACCATAGTAGTCAAGGTAGTAATCCACAACTCGCTCCCATGCCAAGTAATCATCCGATCCATGACTCCAAAAAAAAGCTCAATCATGGGAGGTCTTTGTACCCTTGGAGTTGGATAAACATCATCATATGGATCACACCAATACATCTTAATCTTGGCGAGATGCTGGATGAATGATACCACTTGATATCTCGTGATATCGCTAGCTCTGATACCACTTGATACGTGATCGCCTCAGATTACTCCTCGTTGATCAAGTATTTAACCGCACATGATCCCGATCTTGCTAGTCAAAGAATCTTCCAACCTGAATCACTTTAGAGTTAATAACTTGGGGAACAAGTAACATGAAAAATCAAAGAATGTTGATGAACGAAACTGAGTTGATATGTTAAAGTAATCAAAGAGATAGTTCAATTGAATTGCCTCCAATGCTAAATTCAATTGATGAACTAGGTTTGATATTTAATAATCAAACTAGAACTAACTTATTGATCAAGTTAACAAACCAAATCTGAATTGAAAGAAAAAGAATTGGTGATGATGATCGTAGAGATTGAATGCTTGAACATCAGTTGCTTTAATGGCCCATAAACTAGATAAACCAATAGGGGTTTATCTAATTCAGGCTCATTTTTATTGAATGAAAATAAAAATTATTTAAAGGAAATACAAGATAGAGTTGTCTCGGAGAATAAGTCAAGGAGATCAGCCCTAGAAGGGTAGAAAGGTTCTTTTCTTGTTTTCCAAGATAACATATAATAATACTAGAAAGTCTATCTAAGTCCCCTTATCTTAATTAAATCAAATAGATAAATATTTGACTTAATAGATAAGGAAACTATCCTAACAACTCCTAAAAAAAAAAAGATATTAATAAAATAGGAAAGAATATTCCATCCAACTAATAAAGCTCCTAGGCTGAAAATCCTTCCATAAAAACGTCCATAATTAATATAATAAAGATAGAAACTTTAAACTAAAGATAAGATTCCCGTAAGACTTGAACAGCTCTCAGTAAATTGAATTTTTCGCCCCTTTTCTGTTGGATTCTGGATTTGACGTAAACTAGAAAGTTGCAGATCTTTTAATTATATTTCCAACACATATTGAACGACCTTGAGATCAATTTTCTAGCCTAAGTTATGACCAGTTTACTGAGACTATTTTCCATTTGACGAGTTTCATAACTTTCCGAATTTTCATAACTTGATTCTCTTCCTTGGAGGCCTTGAACGCCATGGATGGATATTTTGAAGAGATAATATCAGATCCATGAACACTTTCTTGAACTTGAACGCCCAAGACCTTGGGAAAGGTCTTGGTCTTGGCCTCCTAGAGACCTTTTTTGCAAGCGTATTCTTCATGGTTCTTTGATAGCTATCAACAACCCTACGACGCGCCATGGCACACACCCTTGCAGCCCTTGCACACGACGGCCACAATACCGGCACCGGGGTGTGCGCCCTTGCACACGACTTAGTTGGGCACGTCCGTTCCTAGGCTTGATGGGGCCTTTCCTCCGGGCATTTTTTATGGGACTTTGATCCATGTTTTGAGTGTAGAATCCAGCCATAATTTCAAGTCAAACATTCCCGACAAAGGAGAGTGTTGGTTTAGACAAATGTCCAAGACCGGCGTCCAAAGCTCCAAGGATCCAAGTTGAGGCACCACGCCCTATCTTTGGCGCATCACTCGGGCACGAGCTAGGGTGATGCTTGACCAAATCAAGGAGGAACTCATGGCTCATAAGATGGATTTTGGCTAACAATGGAGAAGGGTGGAGTATTCTTGTGACTTTGGTGAAACTAGTGCAAAAACATAACTTATGTTTTGTCGAGGATGTTAAGTTGGTTTTCCTAAAACATTAGGGTGTTTTATTTAATTAGAGAGAAGTCATGGCTGAGTTGAGGGGGCGTGGGTCTAGGGTATTAAGGCTCGTTTTTGTCCTCCTTTCTCCCTTAGGTTTTTGAACTATGAACATGCTTGTTTCTCTTTATTTTTCAATCAAAATTTCTTTTTGATTTCTTGTTGAAGATTGTTGGTGAGTCATATCCAACATTCCCTTCGACTTAGTTTGCAACTCTCAGTGCGTAATATCCGAGCCTTGCATCCATATCCATCACTCCGCCATTCCACTTTCAATCGTTCCATTCCACCACCACTGGTCCAAGAGGAAGTTCCAAGTTGAAATCCCAACTCGGTGGATTCTGTGAAACCTCAGTAATACAGTCATAACTTTCGATCCTCAAGTGATATGGATCTGAAATTTTGATGAGTTCAACTAGACTCATAGGTCTAATTCCTCGATTTAGAATCACTCAAATCCGAGTTTGGACCAGGAAGAACAAGCCAGTTGAAGACATAACAGATTTCTTGGTCTTTGTGGTTGAATTTCTTGGAAGTCTCTTAAGGCAATCTCTCGCACCATCATCTCCACCATCAAGTGGTATCAGAGCCACGAGAAGTTATCGCCATCTAAACCTTGTTTTGTATTTGGATTTCCACTCGTTCCAAGTGTTTTTCATTTTTGTCTAATCCTTTGTTGTTCTTGTGATGTGTTTCCTTTGTTGTGTCATCTTTGTGATCAATTTTCGTCCTTGAATTCTTATTGTTGGAGGACGAAAATTTGAGTCCTTTGCTGCAATTTCTCACACAAAAATGGTGGAGGAACACAAAGGGTTCAATCGTGCTTGAATTAAAGTTGAAGAGGTTGTCATTACACCTTGTTTAATTCCTTCATTAAGAGCTTGTTTTGATTGTGTTTTCTGAATTTTCTTGGCTGAAATCACAAAGGGTTGAGTGAGTGAAAAGGTCCCCTTTGTGTCCATTGCATGCTTGTTGAATTGGTTCAACTCTAGGATACGGGAACGGCATCGAGAAGTACTAGTCTTGCTTGCTTGTTGTCTACTTTTGTTGTTTAAAAAAATAAAAAAATCGTGCCTAAAAGAAAAAGTCGGAGGCGGGGAGAAAGAGAATCGGGGCTAGAAAAACTCGGACCTGGCGAAAGTGAAAGAGAGGTCGGGCATAGAAAAAGTCGGACCCCGTGAGAAAAAGAACCCGAGCAAGGCCTAAAACTTTGTTGACATTGTTGCTTGACTTTCTTGGTGTTTAGTAGCTTTCTAGTTGTTGTCTCCTTTTTGATAAGTGTGTGGTATGTTGAGCTCTTAATTGTTGTCTTTTCTAGTCATCTCCTACTTGCAACTTGTCGGATTTTCAACTCGAGCAAGTATTGGTGATTATTTCATGTGCATTCTATACCCTTGCTTGTTACTTGGTTTGTTAAGATGGCAAGTGTAGGTGATGAAAAAGAAAAACAAAAGGCCGATGAGGAGTCTTCCAATTCAGTGGAGGCCATGTTTCGATCCTTACAACAATCTATGTAATCCATAGAGACTCGCTTGGAGGCTCGTTTGGAGGCTCACTTTTCCAACTTGGAGAGCCGAATTCAAGGAATGGATGAGAGGTCACGAGTGCCTCAATCGGGAGCTCCACCAAGTGTATTACAAAGTGCCAACCGGGTGGAGTTGATGCAAGAAGAAGCCTCGGCGTCCTATGTGCCAAATACTGACGCTCTCGCCTCACTTGGCTTGAGTACATCCTTGGGAAGCATTCCTCCTTATGTTCCTCCCGTCAGCTTCCACAATCAACATTAGATGGCCAATCCCTGGGTAAGACCTTCGTTTGCTACTTTTCCGAATAATATTCCTTTGGTTTCCACTAATGTTTCAAGTTATGGAGTACCAAACTTTCAAGAAGCTAATCCAACCATGGCCACCAACTTTCTCGGACCAACCTTTCATCTTCCTAGGCGTGGTCAGCCGCCGCGAGTGCTGCCGTAAGGTGCCGCCGGACAGCCTTGGCAAGGCACGCCCATGCTTCAAGAGGAGCGGCCTCGGGACCCCCATCAAGGCATCAAGCTTAATGTGCCGACCTTTGAGGGCACATCCGACGTCGATGCATGACTTGATTGGCTTGCCAACGTGGAGTCTGTCTTTGACTTCTATGGTTATGATGATGCTCGGTGAGTGGCCATGGCGGCCATCCATTTCACCGACTTTGCGTACCATTGGTGGCTCGAGAACAAGGCCTTGAGGAGAACGCGCAGGATGCCTCAAATCAACACTTGGCAAGAGCTTAGGGAGGCCATTGAGGAGGAGTTCGTGACTCAAGATTATACGGAGAGGGTCCATGCAAAGTTGGAGCAAGTGAACCAAGGAAACCTGATGAAGGATCTTGATGTAGCAACGGTGCAAGGGAATCCCGATGAAGACCCGAGCAATCTAGATGGAGGAACTTCTCTTCTGGATTCTCAAGGGCAGATCTCCCTTTTCCGGACTCGGAATTGGGTGATTCTAAATCTCAGAGTTAGATCTACAAGTCTTCTTTAATCCCTAAATATTGTAGGTCAAAATCCTTTGTGGTTCGAAAGTTATGGCTCTTGCACTGAGAGGCTGCAGGAACCACCGGGATAGAACTTCTCAAAGAAAAAGGGTGGCGGCAAGGGATCTTCTTGATGGCGTCTTTGGATGATGATGGGTGGTGATTATGGACGAGTTTGTATGGTGAAATGGAGGATGGAATTGTGCTGTTTAGGTTGGATTTGGACGAGCCTTCGAAAGGATGTGACTCACCTCTCGAAAACACGAACTAGAAGGAATCAACCTAGGATATGACTCACCTAGATCAAACCTTCGGTCTTGGATTGATGTGACTCACAATCCAAAGGATCTAAAACTAAAATTTTATTGAAAAAAACAAGGTAAAAACGTTCCTAAAGAAAGGAGACAAGGGTTGACATGGTTTGGCTTCAATCTTGTCTAACTAGGAAACTAGAGCTCTAGTAGCTTATAAAGAAAGACCTAAGGGCAAAATTAACATTTGCCTTAGGAAAAGTTTAACAAATAACAAAATAGATCCAAAATTTCCAAATGTCATAAAACACTCTCAGAGCATCTCCAACAGCTTCCCCATAAATCTACTATATATATAAGCAATAAGGTTTGGAGCCACCACATTGCGCCACATCATCTTTTGCCACATGTCATTCCTAAAATGCGCCTTATCAGATTTTGACACATGTCATCTCCTCATTAATTCATATAAATTATACAAATAAATTGGTAGTTTTGGAAACAAATCCTATGAATTCAAATATTAGATTTGTAAGTTTTAATATCATCCAATATTTTAGAAAGAATCCAAATTGTAATTTTGGAAGTTTCTAGCATATTTAATTAAACGTTCATTTCTATAAAAAAAATCTCTTATTCTATAAAAGAACGCACAATATTGAAATCCGACCGTTAATTTTACTAATGCCTTATCTGGACCGTTTGTTCACCAGGATGTCAATTTCTCTCGTTTTCTCGTTCTCTTTGTTCCGTCAATCCGTCCCCTACTCTCCTGCTTCCCCCGTTGCCAACCTTCTTCTCCACCTCCTACTTCGTCTTCTTTCCTCTATCTCCTCCACCTCCTGCTTGAAAACTCTACCTGAATCTCAATTTCCAGTTCTCCAGGCGTGCAACGCACGCCCACAAACCAGTATAAAAAAAATTATGGTGTCTTTTTATACAACTAGATTAGCTTTAATCTACTATATAAAAACCAACTAAATCCCTTAAATATTCCTAGAATATTATATTTAAAGATTATTCATTCCTTAAATATTTCTTAAAAATGTTATTCATAATTTTTGATAAAACACATCGGATACAAATTTTTTGATTCTTTATATATTTCTTAAAGATTATCCATTCCTTAGAGTTTTCCAGTATTAGGATTTGATATTTTGGTTCCTATTATTTTAATTTTTGTTATAAAATAGATAGCTTCAATAGCATATTTTTTATTTAAAATATGTAAAAGATTTTGGTGAAGATAATACCAAATTAAACTAAAAAAAAAAAGATAATACCAAACTAAAATCGTGGATTTCCAAACTACAAAATCCTGTATTAAATATAAAAAAATCTAACACATAAATATATAAAAAAGATATACCAAAATGGAGAAGATATTACCAAACTAAAATATAGAAAATATTTTTTATAACATCTTACAAATAATGGAGATTCTTGGTTAATATTTAAACAAAGTATAATCATCCAGTATGATATTCACAATTAATTTTATTTTAAATGAAAGATGATATATAAGTTATAATTATTTTTTTTAATTTATAAAATCGTTAATTACAAATATTTTAAGGTATCAGTACCACTGTTTTTATTACAAGTTTTAAAATTATGTTCAAATCGGTAAAACTTGAAATAATCTAAAATATCAAGCTTGAGATTATAATTACAAGTTTTGTCTTCAAACCTACACATATTCATATATACTTTATTTCATTTTGTACCAAATTCTCAACCGTTAATTTTTTTTATTAATCCGTTACACAAAAAATTCACATTATTTTTTGTAATTTACTAGCCTTTGTTCATGTTAATATATTTTGTAACAATTAATGTCGATCCATTTTAATCAACTATGGAATATATAATATTAAAGTTGTAACATATTATGCCACTAGGTGAATTCACATTCCACCTCATTTATAACATGTCACGTCATCTAGCGATATTTTATTTAAAACCAAATATTAGAACAAAAAATTATAAAATACGAAAATGTTATATAATTTTCCATTTATTACGCAAGATATATATATCCATTTGCTTCGTGTAATATTTGGAAAGATAATTGGTTATATTAATATACTTTTATTATTTTTTCAACTATTTTTTAAATTGTACGGAGTATTATTTAAGTGTGATTTTTTTATTGGATATTTGCAAAAAAAAAATGTGACAAACATAAATGTCAATAACTAAGAGGTAAGAAATAGCAATCAAAATAACAACGTATTATATATAAATGTGACTACTACTATAAGAGATATTACACGTATAGAGATCCATAATTAATGGTTGAATTTCTTATGTCATATATAACCTTTGTTATATGTATAAGAGATATGTAATCCAATTAAGCTAGATGTTGATTGGTTGTATAAATAAAAAATATAATTTTTATTATCATGTTGCGTTAAAATCACACGTCTTTTTAATAAATTCAAATATATGTATGAATAAGCCACTATGTCTTCATCACATGTTTTGGGTAGGAAATAAATCCTACAAATTAAGTCGCCTTATTTTTACCACATGTCGTTCCCACGTTAATCCACCTAATTTTTGTCACATATCACTAGTAAGAGATAAGGACACCATATTAAGTCGCCTCATTTTTGCCATGTATCTTTGTCATGTTAATTCAACTCATTTTTTGTCACATGTATCAGGTAAGAAATAAGGTCACCACATTAAGTCATCTCATTTTTCCTGTCGCTCCTCCATAAGCCACGTCATTTAAAATATTGGACCTTACGTTACTTACAAAATTGATTAAAAAAATAATTATTTTAATTAAATAAAATTTACATTCAAATATTTTATCATTTTTGGATAAATGTTGGTTGATCATTATATTCAATTTGTAGGTCATACTTAATAGCAGAAATACATGAGTCTCTGTGGGATCGACCCTTGATTACCATTCTATTAAGTTTGGTTAAGTCAGGATTCTTTGGTAGGTATTAACAACCACGAAAACACCTCATCAAATTTGGTGTCGTTGACGGGGACTCATCGCGATTTGTGTTTTTACTTTTATGCTGTTTTGGGTGTGAACCTATTATATGGTTCATATCCATGCTACAAACTCATCTCCATTGCTTTTTGATCCAGATATTGACAGGACACTCTTCAAGCTAAGGAAGGAAATCCGGGATCACTTTAGGGCTTTACAGTTCTCTCTTAAAGAATCTGAATCTGAATCTGAGACTGAATCTGAATCTGCTGAGATGGGTGACCAAACATTGAGATAGTTGACTTCACCAAATCTGGCACAACAACATTTGGCGGTGCAATTTCCTGCTCTTGTTGATGGAGTCAAGTTTGAGTTGAAATCTAGGTTGATTCACCTTTTGCCCTCATTCCATGGGCTTAGTGGTGAAGATCCCAACAAGCATCTTTCTGAATTTCATGTTGTGTTCTCAATCATGAAGCCTGCTGATGTGACTCATGACCAAATTGCACTGAGAGCCTTTCCCTTCTCTCTCAAGGATCAGGCTAAAGATTGGTTCTACTACCTGGCTCCGGGAAGTATTGACACATGGGCAAAAATGAAGCAAGCTTTTCTAAAGAAGTACTTCCCTACTACAAGCCTCAACGATTTGAATAAGAGGATTAGCAACATTGAGCAAAAAACCAATGAGTCCTTGTATGAGTACTATGAGAGATTCAAGAGGTTGATAGTTGTTGAAAGGGTTTCCCGACAACAAATAAATTTGTAGTCAAGACCCCGCTGTGTATAGGGAGGTCAGGATCGTCCACGGGAAGCAAGGTTATGTTTGATTACTAAACTAGAAAGCAAAAGAAAAGGCAAAACAAAGCAAAGAACAAAGCAAAACTATCAAATAAGTGCACTGGAAAGGGGTCGATATCGACCTTAGCAGGGTCGGTATCGAGGCTACCGAAAATTAAAGTTGACTCAAAAATAGGGAAAAACTCTAGGATAGGGGTTCACCACAACACAATCATGCAATTTCAAATAACATAAATCATAAATATCAGGCCTTTAACATAAAGTTATCAACTTTCGTTAAATTAATCAAGCAAATCAATCAATTTTCACAAATTAATTCACTTAATCTACTAGCTTTGATCTAAAGTTCTCAACTTTCGTCTCAAACTTTATTTCGTATTCATATTCACAACTTTTTCTTTCAATCAAGTTAAGAACATGAAATACTTTAACTTTCGTCAAAGCTTTTGCACAAACAAGTAGAAAAATAGCATTCATCATATCACCATTCATGCACAATCATGTTGGGTTTCTAACCCCAACCCTAGAAAAGGAGACTACTCACTCATAATTGGAGAAAAACAAGCAAAACAATTGAAAGAGATCATAATTGAATTGAAGCTTACTTGAATTAAAAACTCCAAACTTGTCTTAGAACACAAGAAAATCTCCCACAATCTTCTTGCTTGTGCTCCAAGCAACACTAGTCTTCCACAAACCCTAAAAAACGTCTAAAAAAATACCTAGAAGGCCTTTTAATTCCAACGTGTGAGAGAGAGATATTGAGTCTAAAAAAGGGTATTTATACTAGAATATCCCTCTTAAAAAGTTTCCATAAAAACAAAACCTACTAAAGATAAAAGATTGTGGAATAAAAACAATTAATGGGCTTTGACTAAGTCGGCTAGGCTGAAAAGGGTCGATATCGACCCTCATCAACCCCCTGAGGGTCGATATCGAGGCTGGTCTGCACTTGATTTTTCACTTTTCTTCCTTCTTCCTTTGGATTTTGCGGGGGTTTCTTCCATAGTTTCCTTCCTTCCTTCTTCCTAGCTTGATCATCTCTTCTAATGTCCTTTGAATGCATCCAAATCCGCTTCAAAACCTACACAAAAACACACAAAAAGCGTAGTTCCCATACTTTTCACAAAATATGTAAACTATACTAGAAAGACATAAAACACTCACAAAAGCACAACTAAACTAGACTAAAAGACCTAGAAAAACATACTAAAACTATGCTAAAAACGTGGACATCAAAATACCCCATACTTAAGCTTGCTTGTCCTCAAGCAATCACCAAACATAGATCAAAACCATCAACACATCTATCAAATAATAGCCCTTATCAAAAAGCAACTTCAGCACAAGTGAAATTTAGACAAGTGACTTTAACGTCATCACACATATATGAGCAACTAATGAACACAAGCAATCACAAACCAACCTCACACGGGATATGTGTTTCACTCAACTCTCATGTGTTTAGGCTTAGGAGTACAACTCTCAACTCAATCAAACATGCAAAAACTCATAGAAATTGTAACTTATATCACCAATCTCTCTACCAAAGATTGTCAAAACAAGTAAAATCATCAAGAGAACATAGGCTCAATGGAAAACTCCATAGAAGCTTCCATTCGGCCGGGTTGTAACGGGGCTTGGTAATGACAAATAGGCATGGAAATATTTTGGTTTGTGGTGCTAAAAATCCGGGAATATGGACTCCTAAACTCTCAACATAACTTACCAAACTTTCATAACAAAATATACCAAACTCTCTTGAATATTAAAGCTCAACTCACTTTCAATAACCCAAACTTATCCTAGAAAGTCTCATACACATATACAAAAGAATCCTTGGCCTTTTCTTTTCTTTGCTTGCACTTATTCACTTTTTCCTCCTCCTCTTTTTTCTGAATTTTCAACGATTTTCTGATTTTTTTTTTGCTGGGAGAAGGTCGATATCGACCCCACTGGGGTCGATAACGAGGCTGCAATCTTGCTTACTTGTGCATTCCTTTCTTAAGCCAAGAATCTTTTCCTTACAACTTTTTGAACAATGAGACTTCATTCTACCCATCCTAATCCTTCTTATTTGAACCAACACTCAGACCCACAAAACAAATCCAACCAACTAAGTCCTAATCTCCGGATAGGGTCAAGCTTATATCGGCTAGGAAAACAATTTTGTGGAGTTTACAAAAATAGGCTTTAAGGCACAAAGAAATTGGCTTCAAAAAGAGGGATAATGTAAGGGTGGATAAGGATTAATAAGGCTCATGAAAAATAAGTTTTCTAACATATGATTTCACAAGTAATGAACTAAAATCTTATAGAGGCTTCAAGAAATAGATAACCATCACAACTTCAAGAGATAATATGCACATAAGAGAGTAAATCACACACAAAAGAAAAGAGGGATTTTTTATGTTCTCCCTATAAGGCCAAAAATATCTCACAAGGTAGATCATTTTGTTGGATTGCAATTAAACTCATGTCAAAAGTCATACATTGCTCAGTTTCATCACAAGCTAAAAATTCACAGAAAAACAATCTTTTGGTAAGACTCGGGCTAAACCATCAAAGACATGCTAAATGGATTTACATGATTATGCAATCAATTACCATCCTAGAACCATAAGACAGGGGTACTTATCAATCCTGAAAATCTTTTTGTATTTTTTTCAAAATTTTCAATTTTTTTCTTTTAAGGAAAGCAAAGCAACTAAAACCAACATAGACATCAAAGCCAGACAAAACACACAAACACATGCAAAACACAAAGACACACACTAGAGTTTTCTTTTCTCTCCCTACCCCATACTTAAACCTAATAGTGTCCCCACTGTTATAACAAAGCAAGGTAAAAATAAAGAAGTAGGGAAAAGAAAACGAACTCACAAGATAAACTCTGAAGCGGCTTTGAAAACATCCTTGAACACTTGAAAGAGAGGTGAATCACTGATAATCCGGTGGTGATGGAGGAGGGAAGTGCCTCTCCATTTTAGTCATGAACATACAGGTCTCCGCCCAACGCTTATCCGTCTCCGCCCAACGGTCCTCATTTCCTTGCCATCGCCGCTCATCAATCCTTCTCTGCCGAGTGTAGTACTCCTGGAACTGGTGTTGATGGTCATATAGCCTAAGTTGGCCAGTCTGAAGCAACTCCATACGGCGTACAAGATCATCTACCCAAGGTGGTGGTGCAGTGTTAAAGCTAGAGCTTTCCTCACTTGGGTGGTGGACTCGATAGCCAGCCTCGGACCCCTCTGTAGTATACTGAAAATGGTTGTCCTGGGGGTCGTTACCGACCCTGTAAGGGTCGATAACGGGGTGGTAGAGAGCGAGATCAAACTGTGATGGTCCGGGAAAATGTCCTCCCATATGTGATGTTCCTCCGATACCGACCCCCTGGGGGTCGATATCGACCTCAGCCTCTTGCATCTCCTCGTCTCGTTCAAAGCGGGAAGCCTTTTTTCTCAATGATAACTCGGCCTCGGGGCCCGGAGAGAAGGGATATGGTCGAGAAGTCCAAGCCGAGTACCAATTTAGAAGGTACAAGAGTTCAAGCTTGGCCGGGGTCACAATGACTTGTTGATCTTCCACCGTCGTAGTAAGCACGCCATCAATGGTCCTAAGAATACCAGAAAAATTCCAGTAAGAGGAATCAAGTAACTGTGGGGGCTGCCCCTTCTTGAACTTGGAAAGATCGACTTTACACCTCTTAGCTAGCTGAGTAACCATGCCACCTACATAGATTTCCTCCGACCTTGCCCGGACGGAGAGCACATGCTTGAGCCACTCAAGTCCCAAATTCATGGGTGGTGGGTCCCTGAATAACATAGTACGAAGGCACGCTATATCTTTCTTTGTTGGTCGAGTTGGTTCTGCCTTAGCCCAGATGATGCTTGCTAAAATCCGTAGGATGATGCGGAAAATAGGGTTGACAATCTCTTTAGGAGGGAGCGTACCACCCGGCAAGTTTTGACCCATTATATACTTCCATGTATCCATAACCTTGAAGTCATCCGGGACCTTATACCCATGCTCGGAATTGGGAAATTGTAGTAGACAGTTGATGTCAGAAAGCTTGAGGGAATAAGGTTGATTAGCAAGTTGGAATTTAACCCCTCCGGATCTCTTGGGATGCTTAGATGAGAGATCGAGAGTGGTGATGAACTCGGATGTCAGGACCGGGTAATGAGGCTCATTGGCGGTTAAGAGATGGAATGCACCAATATGAAGAAAGGCATCCTTCACATCCTTGTAAATTCCAAGTGTCTGGGCATGAGACCTAGAGAACCACCTTGTTTTGTGAGGTTTAGCCATTAACGCATTAAAGGTTTGCTCCTCCCAGTCACTATGAAGCTCAAGTACAAAATCCGAAGGAGGGCTTGTCGTTCTTGGCCTCTTGCTTGACTTCTTTGTGGAACGGCTGGAGCTTGCCATCTTGATCCTACATAGTCAAAAGATTCCAAGGTAATGTTCCACACAAAAATACATAAACCAAGTAACCTCATACTTTGAATTGAAGACATAGGCTAGATTTACTCAATCTTGACTGAAATGTATGCAGTATACATAGGAGTACTAAGCACATATGCATAATTGACCAAAATTAGGATTAATTAAGCATATAAAAGCAAAGAGACAACCTAGAAGTATATCTAAATGCATACAGAAAGTAAGAAATAAGAGCTCGGCAGGGGTCGGTACCGACCCTTAGGGGGTCGATATCGACCTCTGCTGTGTGCAGATTTTAGAAAGGGCCGAATTTTCGGTTCTTGGCCCATAATTTAGCACATAGAACATCAATGCAAAGAGTTCCAAGCATCATAACCCCATACTTATCCAAAATCATCCAAAAATCATGCCAAATTGCCAAAAACAAGATGTAGATCAAGGAATTTCAAGAACAATCTGGTGCATGCTAAAAAAAACAAAATTAATTCAGTTTTTAAGCATTTAATAAAATCATTGATCAACAATAAACATCGAATCAAGGCAAAGAGGCAAAAATTTATGCTTAAGAACTTCAACCTAAATCTAGGTCTAAATATGCACAAATCAACCCAAAAATCCTTATTAAACTCAAGAAATCCACCATTGAAGATGAAGGTGTGAGAACTCATACCTTAGATTCCGAAAGTAGAAGGTGAATTAAAAGAAGTTTGTATCGGTAACGAAGGGTTTTGGTTCGATTACGAACAAGAGGAGTTTGGAGCATGGGATCGGGATCGGGATCGGGTAGGGAGGGTTGTTGCATGGGACGGGAGTGCGCTGTCGGCACTCGGTTCGGGGCAACGGTTCAGCGGATCGGCGGTGGTGTGGGATGCATAAGGCATGAGGGCAAGAGCTCGTGAAAGGGGAAGGGCGCCGACAAATTTTGGAAGAAGGCAGCGTGGGTTTTGGATAGGAGGAGGAGGTAGGGTATGTAAAAAGAAATTAAAAGAAATTAAAAGAAATAAGTGCTTACTTGATGGGGATCCGGTTAAAAATCCGGATATCTTGCAAAAGGGTAGAATTTACCCACTTTTGGCCTCAACTTTCTCCTTTTTCACTCATTAAAAGCAATTTATTCCAAAAATCTAAAATCTATCCTAAAAAAAGCCAACAAGAAGTATTATGAAAAATAAAAATCTAAGCGAGTTGCCTCCCGTAAGCGCTATTTTTAACGTCGTTAGCCCGACGAACTTACCTTAGCTCAATCAGAGGATGTTAAAGCCCAAGTGGCTCGGATTTCCTCCCCCGAGTCGTTTGCTCATAATATTTCTTCAACTGATGCCCATTGACCTTGAAGATGGCTCCATTATTATCTACTAGATGGACCGCTCCATGGGGATAAATGTGGTGGACCACAAAAGGCCCACTCCATCTTGATCTTAATTTACCTGGAAATAAACGAAGTCTAGAGTTAAAGAGAAGTACCTTGTCACCAACTTCATAGGTTTTCGATACCAACTTCTTGTCATGCCATAGCTTGGTGCGCTCCTTGTAGATTTCGGCGTTTTCATACGCCCGTAGCCTCAACTCCTCTAGTTCTTGCAAGTCCAAGAATCGTTTCGCATCGGCCTTGTCGAGATCCATGTTAAGCTCCTTGAGAGCCCATAAAGCCTTATGCTCCAACTCGACTGGCAAATGGCACGCCTTGCCATAAACTAGGTTGTATGGAGTGGTGCGCAGGGGTGTTTTGTATGCCGTTCTATAGGCCCATAGAGCGTCATCGAGCTTGGATGACCAATCCTTTCTAGAGCGGGAGACCGTCTTCTCCAAAATGCTCTTGATTTGCCGATTTGACACCTCTACTTGGCCGCTAATTTGAGGATGGTAGGGTGTTGCCACCCTATGTGATACCCCATACTTGGCCAAAAGAGCTTCAAAGCTCCTCTCTATGAAGTGCGATCCACCATCACTAATAAGAACGTGTGGCACTCCAAACCTGGGAAAGATGTTAGTTTTCATAAATTTTGCCACAGTTTTAGCATCATTATTTCTGGTAGCAATGGCCTCCACCCACTTAGAGACATAGTCGACCGCCACTAGGATGTACTTGTAGGGGCCCGATGATGGGAAGGGTCCCATGAAGTCTATGCCCCAAACGTCGAAAAGTTCGACCTCTAGGATCCCAGTGAGCGGGTTCTCATGTCTCCACGTGATGTTTCCGGAGCGTTGGCATTCATCATAAGACGTCACGAATTCCTGTGCGTCTTTAAAAAGTGTTGGCCAATAGAGACCACTTTGAAGAATCTTCGCCGTAGTCTTGAACCATTTTGCATGGCCACATGTGGGAAGAGTGTGACAATGACAGATCACACTCTCTATCTCCTCCTCCGGCACACAACGTCGGAAAATATGATCGCTCCCTTGTTTGAACAAGTATGGATGATCCCAATAATACTGCTTGACGTCATGGAGAAACTTCTTCTTCTTTTGTGGGGTCAAGCCCTCGGGAGTTACGCCTCCTACAATGTAGTTAGCAAAATCCGCAAACCAAGGGGTCTTCGACCCTCTTATAGAATGAATAGAATGAGGAGAAGTAGAAAGAACGGATGAGGGAAGATCTGAATTGGAAATAAGTTTAGCAAACGTACCCGGAGGGGTCGATACCGACCCTACAAGGGTTGATATCGACCCTTTGACTTCGTTAATTTCCTTGGTAACGACCTCTCCGAGCTCGGTATCGAGCTGTCCTGCCTCGGTACCGATGTGCTCAGCGTTCTCCAGCTTCTTTGATGAAGGATCGATATCGACCCTTGTAGGGTCGGTATCGAGCCTTTGGCAAATTGCGACCTCGTTCAGCATGAGGTGCTCGTCCGGTCTGGAGTCGTCAATTGTTACAGTATTGTTGGAATCAGTGATGTGTTCAATTGGCAACCTAGATAGGTGATCCGCCACCAAGTTTTCTGCTCCTTTCTTGTCTCGGATTTCATGATCAAATTGCTGCAATAAGAGCATCCAACGAAGTAGCCTAGGCTTGGCATCCTTCTTAGCCATTAAATATCTTACAGCTTCATGATCAGTGTAAACAATCACTTTAGAACCAACCAAATAAGAGCGGAATTTTTCAAATGCAAATACCACGGTGAGGAATTCCTTCTCCGTCGTGGTATACTTACTCTGCGCCTCATCAAGCGTCTTACTAGCATAATAAAGGGCGTGGAGTTTTTTATCCTTCCGCTGACCTAGCACTGCACTGACTGCGTAATCGCTGGCATCACACATGATTTCGAATGGCAGTGTCCAATCCGGGGACTGTATGATAGGAGCAGAGACAAGTGCTTCTCTCAACCTGTGAAAAGCCTCAAGACATTCTGTAGACAGCTCAAACACTACATCTTTCATTAGTAGGTTAGTCAAAGGTTTAGCTATCTTAGAAAAATCCTGAATAAAACGTCTACAGAAGCCAACATGTCCTAAGAAACTCCTAACGTCTTTTACAAAAGATGGAGGAGGTAGTTTTTCAATAAGCTCAATTTTGGCTTTGTCTACTTCAATCCCTCTCTTAGAGGCGAGGTGTCCTAGCATTATCCCCTCTTGGACCATAAAATGGCATTTTTCCCAATTTAGAACAAGGTTGGTTTCTTCACATCTTTTAAGCACACGAGTAAGATTAGCAAGACAAACATCAAATGAAGAACCATAAACAGAAAAATCATCCATAAAAACTTCTACTATGTCCTCTATCATGTCAGAGAAGATAGCCATCATGCATCTTTGAAAAGTTGCAGGGGCATTGCAAAGCCCAAATGGCATTCTTCTGTATGCAAAGGTCCCATAGGGACAAGTAAAAGTTATTTTCTCCTGATCATCAAGATAAATGGGAATCTGCCAGAAACCGCTATAGCCATCTAAGTAACAAAAGTAATCATGTTGGGCTAAGCGTTCTAAAACTTGATCAATGAAAGGAAGCGGAAAATGATCTTTTCTTGTAGCACTATTTAGCTTCCTATAATCAATGCACATTCTCCAACTAGTTGTGGTCCTAGTGAGAATTAATTCACCTTTTTCATTCTCTATAATAGTCATCCCCCCCTTTTTTAGGGACTACATGGACCGGACTCACCCATTGGCTGTCCGATATAGGAAAAATTATCCTGGCATCAAGTAGTTTTAAGATTTCTTTTTTCACCACATCTTTCATGTTAGGATTTAATCTACGTTGATGCTCAATTGTGGTTTTGTGATTATCCTCCATGTAGATCATATGCATGTATAATGAAGGGGATATGCCAGTTATGTCATCCAAAGAGTAGCCAATGGCATTTCTATGGGTCCTAAGAACAGAGATTAGCTTATCTACCTCCTCATTTTTTAAATTGGCATTGATGATGACGGGGAAGGTAGAGTTAGGACCAAGAAATTCATACCTGAGGGAGTCTGGAAGGGGCTTGAGCGCTGGAGTAGGCTCAGCCGGAATGAGAATTGGTTCTTCATGATTTGTCTTTAGAACTTCCTCAAGGTAATCAATCGCCACAAGCTCTCCATCTTCTATCATAGGGGTCGGTATCGACCCAGAGGGGGTCGATATCGACTCTATTTTGCCTGCTAGTAGCCTCGGTATCGAGGTAGAAGTGCCCGATATCGATGCTGCAGAAATTGTTTGTTCATCTTTTCCTGCCAGAAGCTTCGGTACCGACCCTACTAGGGTCGGTATCGACGCTGCAGGATCAATCTCCGCCCACCTTCTACCGGAGAATGCATCATAAGCCAACAGCCTCTCAATTGGATCCCCACATTCAATGAAGTCAGTGCGGGTGTAGAGCATTTTGACCTCAGCGTCATTGGTCTCTTTCATGGTGGGGTTAAAACGGAATTCCACCACTTCATCTCCAATCTCAAAAGTCAGGCGTCCTCGCCTAACATCAATGATGGCTCCAGCTGTGGCTAGGAAGGGTCTCCCTAGAATGATAGGCACCACCGGGTCCTCGGGCATCTCCATGTCAATGAAATCATTTGGGACAAAGAATTTGCCCACTTGAACGGGAAAATCATCCACAACTCTTGTAGGCTTGACACAGGATCCGTCCGCCATGTACAACTTCATATTGACAGGTTCCAATGGTCCCATGTTGGCTTTAGACCAGATTGATAATGCAAGTAAACTTGCACTGGCTCCTAAGTCACATAAAGCTTTAAACCGGTAAGCTCCAATACCAATAGTAATAGCAAACTTACCTGGATCGCCTAACTTTTCCGGGAGCTCCAAAGATCGAACTTCATTAGTCAGCTCAGACATAGACCTTTTCCTGCTAAGAATATCCTTCAAGAATTTTGTGTAAGCTGGCATTTCGCTTAGGGCCTCAGCGAATGGGATGGAAATATTTAAGTCTTGAAGGATTTTAACAAAACATCTAAACTTCCCTTCTGTTGAATCCTTAGATTTCTTAGAAGGAAAGAGAAGAGTCCTCATCAGTCTCGGAACCAAAACAGGCTCGAGTGGTGCTTCAGAAGGGTCGGTATCGACCTTTGTGGGGTCGGTATCGACCCTAGGACTAAGAGAGTGGCCAGGAGGTGAAGACTTACCTGAGTTGGGGTCGGTATCGACCTGCTGTGGCTCAGTATCGACCCTTGTGGGGTCGATATCGAGCTTGTTAGGATCGTCGTCCTCGTCGTTGGGCTCTTTTTCCTTGGCCTTAGCATGGTCCGATAGTGTTTTTCCGCTTCGGAGGTGGATTGCTGCAATTTGGCCTTTCGGGTTCTCTTCGGGACGACCCGGTAATTTCCCTTGAGGTCTCGGATTTTGTGCAACCATGTTGCCAAGTTGGGATTCAACGCTCGTCTTCCATGTTTCTAATTCTCCCAATTGTGTTTGTACTCCATTCAACCGATTGTTAAGGTTGGTGTTGACTCCATCAATCTTGTTATGGACGTCATCGAATTTGCTATGGACTCCATTAATGCCCTCTTGTAGCACTTAGACCCATGATGGTGGCCCTTGGTAGCCTGGTGGTCTGTAAGGAGGAGCCTTCCTTTCTTGTGGTGGAGGTGCTTGATTTTGACTTTAATTATAACCTCCCCAGCTGGGATAATTGGTTGGCCTATCATAATGGTTAGGCGGGTTTCTGTATTGCCCTCTCATATAATGCATTTCAACATATGCCTCAGCGGCTCTAACCTGCTCAATGTTAGTGCAGGCAGAAGTACTATGGGCTTGAGAGCCACATTCTTGACATGGTTGAGAGGTTTTCAGAAAACTTACTTGTTTCTTTAGCTGATTGATCTCGTCTTGCATGAATTGGACTTTAACATCTGGATCAACATCATTGTTTGGGTTGTAAAGCCTCCTTTGAGGTTGGGATGTTTGCTGGGTCCCATACATTGCATCATAATTGGTCAATTTATCCAACAATTCCCATGCAGCGTCAGGCTCCATCTCTATAAAACCGCAAGCAATATGCAAGTTGAGGCGGTTCTTTGTCTCAGCACTTATACCCTGAAAGAATATCTCTTGCAGAACGTATTGCGGTTGTCCATGGGTGGGGCATTGCCTCAGCATCTCCTTGAACCACTCCCATGTCTCCACAAATGTCTCGTTAGGCAGCTGGTGATAAGAAGTAATACGCTTTCTTAACTTCGTAGTCTTGGCAGGAGGGAAGAACTTAGTCATGAATAAGTCATGCAAGGTTCTCCACGTCCTTATCGACCTAGGAGGTAAGCTTTCTAGCCAGCTCAGGGCCTTACCTGAAAGAGACCATTTAAACGCTTTTAGTTGGACATATTCTAAAGAAACACCATCAGCAGCAATGGTGTCACATAAATCAACAAAATTACGAATATGCTCCATAGGGCACTTAGTTGGTTTTCCCTCAAATTGAGCCCTCTTAATTAAGGATATAAACGAAGATTAAATCTCGAAAGCCCTTGCTATCGCAGGAAGCACTATGGCGGATTCTGGCACCCTCAGTTCCGGGTGCATGTATTGCTTGGCGTTCCTAGGGACAACATTGAATTGCTCCTGTAATTGAATACGTTGCTCCCTTTCTTGATCTCTCTCGGTTTGCAACGCCTCCATTTGTCTGCGGAGAGCAGCCATTTGTTGAGCAATATCTTCAGGAGTAGCCATTGTATAAAACCTGAAAAGACAAACAAAAGAAAACAAATCAGAAATAAACACAGGGCTGGGCTAGTCCCAAACCCAAAAAGTAATCAAACACAGCACTGTTGCTTCCCCGACAATGACGCCAATTTGTTGAAAGGGTTTCCCGACAACAAATAAATTTGTACTCAAGACTCCGTTGTGTATAGGGAGGTTAGGATCGTCCACAGGAAGCAAGGTTATGTTTGATTACTAAACTAGAAAGCAAAAGAAAAGGCAAAACAATGCAAAGAACAAAGCAAAACTATCAAATAAGTGCACTGGAAAGGGGTCGATATCGACCTTAGCAGGGTCGGTATTGAGGCTACCGGAAATTAAACTTGACTCAAAAATAGGGAAAAACTCTAGGATAGGGGTTCAGCACAACACAATCATGCAATTTCAAATAACATAAATCATAAATATCATGCCTTTAACATAAAGTTATCAACTTTCGTTGAATTAATCAAGCAAATCAATCAATTTTCACAAATTAATTCACTTAATCTACTTGCTTTGATCTAAAGTTCTCAACTTTCGTCTCAAACTGTATTTCGTATTCAAATTCACAATTTTTCTTTCAATCAAGTTAAGAACATGAAATACTTTAACTTTCGTCAAAGCTTTTGCACAAACAAGTAGAAAAATAGATAAAAGGCAATCAATTCATTCATCATATCACCATTCATGCACAATCATGTTGGGTTTCTAACCCCCAACCCTAGAAAAGGAGACTACTCACTCATAATTGGAGAAAAACAAGCAAAACAATTGAAAGAGATCATAATTGAATTGAAACTAAAGCTTACTTGAATTAAAAACTCCAAACTTGTCTTAGAACACAAGAAAATCTCCCACAATGTTCTTGCTTGTGCTCCAAGCAACACTAGTCTTCCACAAACCCTAAAAAAGTCTAAAAAAATACCTAGAAGGCGTCCTTTTAATTCCAACGTGAGAGAGAGAGAGAGATTGAGTCTAAACAAGGGTATTTATACTAGAATATCCCTCTTAAAAAGTTTCCATAAAAACAAAACCTAGTAAAGATAAAAGATTATGGAATAAAAACAATTAATGGGCTTTGACTAAGTCGGCTGGGCTGAAAAGGGTCGATATCGAGGCTGGTCTGCACTTGATTTTTCACTTTTCTTCCTTCTTTATTTGGATTTTGCGGGGGTTTCTTCCATAGTTTCCTTCCTTCTTCCTAGCTTGATCCTCTCTTCTAATGTTCTTTGAATGCATCCAAATCCGCTTCAAAACCTACACAAAAACACACAAAAAGGGTAGTTTCCATACTTTTCACAAAATATGTAAACTATACTAGAAAGACATAAAACACTCACAAAAGCACAACTAAACTAGACTAAAAGACCTAGAAAAACATACTAGAACTATGCTAAAAACGTGGACATCAATAGCCAGCTGCTCTTACCATGGCTACATTGATCAAGATTTGATTCTATATCTTTTTAATGGCCTCTTGGATGATGAGAGAAGGATGGTGAATGCAGCATGCCAAGGTAACATTCTCAACAAAACTCCAGCTGCTGCATTTGAACTATTTACCCAACTGTTTGAGGGCACAAGGCAGTTCAAAAAAGAGACTAGCTCGAAAGCTACAAATTCATTGGTGGCTACTTCAAAGATCCAAGAAAAAGTCACTGAGCTGAAAATAATGATGAGATAACTCTTAAAACAAGGTGGAAGACAACAGGTGAAAGCCTGTGATATATGCTTTGATAATATGCACCCCACTGATGCTTGCCCTACACTTCAAGATACAAATGCTAAGGTTAATGCAGTGGGAGGCTATGAACCACCTAGGCCAAGATATCACCCCTTCTCCAACACCTATAAGGTATGGGAATTTAAATAATTAACAGTTCAATAAGCAGGGTGGTGCGACCCTGCCTAGGCTCGGACCCAGCTCCAACGGACCCGAGACGACCTAGACCTTGGAGACCCCCTTGGATTAGGACTTAGTTTCATTTATGTATTTATTATATTTATTATTTCTATTTCTATCATTTACATTCCGTCTTTACTATTTTAGGCGTGTGTTCTCTTATGCTTAAGAGACCGGCCCATTATGGTAGAATAAGGCCCATTAGGGTTTGTTGCACCTTTCCATTTATAGCTTTTACTATTATTAGATTTATGGGCTTTTCGGATGTGGGCCTTGATTGCATGCTAGGCCCAATCCGATCCCCTTCTTTGTACCTAGGGTTTCAAGCTTGCTCTCTATATAAGAGGCACTCGGGAGTCCTTTCAATCCACGTCCAAAATGAATTAAGCCAGAGCTTTGAGTTGAGTTTCTCCTCCCCTTTGGCCCGGGCGTCACCCTATTCTTTTCCCGACCCCATATTCTCCTGGCCTACGTCAAACTAGGCCTCCCTCTCAATCTTTTCACTTCACCTCTCATCTCAAAGTCTAGGCTTCGGCCTCAAATCTATCCGGTTACTATTTGCGGAAAAGATCCGAACATTTCGAGCCTAGATCCACCCATCGTGACCCTAGGGTCGCATCAATTGGTATCAGAGCTTTAGGTGGTTCGAACGGATTTTTTTTTCGGCACCACCCTCCATTCCGCGTCGACCACCAGCCCTCGTCTGTGGGTCGATCTTGACCTCCGTTTACCCTAGTAAGTTCGGCTACTGTTATTCAAAAAAAAAGTTTGAACTGTTTAAAAAAAATTTGATCGGCTCTAATTTCCAAGTTTTATATTGCGTGGCCATTATTAATCCAATCAAATCTTTTCTTGCCTTCAATCCTCACATGCAGAGATAAGATAGCTCATATTTTGTTTCCGTATCCATATCCAAATCATATTTCCATAGTGAGCATATCTTTTTGGTTCATATTGTTAAGAGCCGATCAGTTAAAAAAAAAGGCAGAGTATATTAAAAAAAAAAGAAAGAAAGAAAGAAAGAAAGAAGGATTCGGCTTTTAAAAAAAGAAAAAAAGAAAAAAGAAGCAACAGCTAGCCGATTGTTTTTTTTTCTTTTTTTTATTTGTTATGATTTTGTAAGGATCTTAATTATATAAAAGATCTCGTTATTTTATTTCTATGATAGTTTATATATTTTTCCGATTTGTAAGAGATTCTTTCGGATTGTGAAAGATCTTGTAATATTGTAAACAAAAAAAAAAGAGGACAAAAAAAATCCCGAGGGGCCAAGCAATGCTTGGACCTGCTCGGAAATATGGGACGATTCGGATTCTTGGGATAGGCCACATCGACGGGTCAAATCTCGTCCCTATAAGCCGCTTCCAAGAGACCACTCGGATTGGATCCCACCATACCGGCTTCCCGAGAACCGAGCCCGCTACTACGGAGAAACTCCTAGATCCTGGCATCGTCCTTACGACGAGCGGGATTGGAGTTCGCCTCCTCGGCGCGCACGCGAAACTCCTCGACCCCGGCATCGTTCCAACGACGAGCGGGAGTGGAGTCCGCCTCCTCGGCGCCCACGCACTCGAGTCCACAACGAGGGTTCGCGCGCCAAGCATTCAACCTCGGTGCACCATGTGCCAAGACCGGCCCCTTCGGTTGAGCCCTCGCCCTCTCCCGTGGCCGAGAGTCCTAGCCTTGAGGACAGATTTGCGGCCTTAGAGCGCAAGATGGCCGAATACATGGAACGTTTTCATCCCACACTCGTCCCGATACTCGTTTTGACACCCCATCCACCATTGGCGCCGGTGCCGAGCGAGCCCATCATCGAGACCGTCTTGTCACCTCAACCACAGTCGGCACCCGTTCCAAGTAACGTGCCGATCGACGTGCCAAGCGAGCTAGTCCTCACCGAGGATACCACACCAGTGGCGCCAATGCCAATCGCCGAGGTCCCGCCTCAACTCGACGTCGAGCCCTCACCTACGACGGCGCCTTATTTGATTGAGCTTACGACGTCGGACAAGCCGCTCACCATGACCTTGTCTTTGCTATCCGACGCCGAACCCGAGCCCATACTCGAGCCTACCCCTATGTCGACACCATATATTTTACTCTTCGAGAAGACCCACGTCGATGGCAAAGCTTTGACGAGACCGACATCGTCTTCCCTAGCCCACACAACGTCGAAGCGAGGACGCTTCGAATCTAAGGGAGGGAGGATGATACGACCCTGCCTAGGCTCGGACCCAGCTCCGACGGACCCGAGACGGCCTAGACCTTGGAGACCCCCTTGGACTAAGACTTAGTTTCATTTATGTATTTATTATATTTATTATTTCTATTTCTGTCATTTACATTCCGTCTTTACTATTTTAGACGTGTGTTCTCTTATGCTTAAGAGACCGGCCCATTATGGTAGAATAAGGCCCATTAGGGTTTGTTGCACCTTTCCATTTATAGCTTTTACTATTATTAGATTTATGGGCTTTTCGGATGTGGGCATTGATTGCATGCTAGGCCCAATCCGATCCCCTTCTTTGTACCTAGGGTTTCGATCTTGCTCTCTATATAAGAGGCACTCGGGAGTCCTTTCAATCCACGTCCAAAATGAATTAAGCCAGAGCTTTGAGTTGAGTTTCTCCTCCCCTTTGGCCCGGGCGTCACCTTATTCTTTTCCCGACCCCATATTCTCCTGGCCTACGTCAAACTAGGCCTCCCTCTCAATCTTTTCACTTCACCTCTCATCTCAAAGTCTAGGCTTCGGCCTCAAATCTATCCGGTTACTATTTGCGGAAAAGATCCGAACGTTTCGAGCCTAGATCCACCCATTGTGACCCTAGGGTCGCATCAGGTGGTCAAACTCCTTATAGGCCACCTTTCCAATCCCGTCCTCAGGGAGCTAATCATAATGCCATGTCTACTGAAGATATGATTCGGATTCTTGCACAAACTGTGATTACAATGCAAGGCTCAATGAGTCAATTCCAACAAGAGACCAAATCTAGCATCCCCAACTTAGAGACACAAGTTAGTCAAATTGCCAATGTTGTTGGCAAATTGACAACTAGAGATCTTTGTTAGTTTTTCTCTTTCCTTTATTTTGACTAATCTTTGGGGACAAAGTATGTTTTAAGCATGGGGAAAGGAAATTAATTTTGCATTGCATGTAGTTGCATTAGTTTAGGGCATATTTAAAAATTTTGCATGCATTGATTAAAATCTTGAAAAAATGAAAAAAAAATCTGAAAAAATACAAAAATATTGCATTTAGGTTCTTATTTCCCCATTATTTGATACCTCTTGTGTTTCTATGCTAAGTATAAGCCCTAACCCATGATTTGCATGATTTGCTAAAGTTTCTATAATATGAGCATGATATTTGATTGATTACTTTGACTATGAGATTGAGCATGTACGTAGCTTGAGTTTTAGATTCATTCTGAAGTTCTAGAAAAAAAATTGCCTTGTGAGATTTTTGGCCTTTCATGATTATATTTGTTCTCTTATGTTTTTAGTGTATCACCATGATTTTCTAGCACTAGAAATTGCGTTTAGACTCTTTTTCAAGACTCCTTTACATGGTTGAATGCATGCCATTAAAATGATTGAGGCAATGTTTCTTATTAGTCTATTATTTCCCTTCCTACCTTACAAGATCCATGTTTTTGACACCCCATGTCTTTAAGCTTTAAGCCTATTTTTATAGCTCCACAAAATTTTCCTAGCCTATTAAGCTTGACCCGTCCGAGATTTAGGACTTTAGGTTGTGTTTTTGTTTTGTGTGAGTTTTGTATAAGTATGGGGGAAGTTGAAAGAAAAGGTGGAAAATAGGAAATACAACTCTAGTGTGTAAAGTGAAAAAAATGAATGTGAAAGATAAGTGCAAAGAAAGAAAAAGTGAGCTCGGACGGAGATTGGCCCTCGAGTGCGATCCCGTTCTTGATCCAATGTGGAGACATAAGAAAAATAAAAGAGTTGAAAAGAGGCAAAAGTGGAAAGAAAAAAAAGGAAATAAAGTGCTTAATTGAGAATGTAATGAGTTGGTAAAGTTAAGTTGGAAGTGTTGTGGAGTGAAAAGAAAAGTGTTGAATTTTGGGTTTAGGATTAGTTCTTTATCCCGGATTTAGCACCACAAGCCAAAATCGATCCCTTCCAAATTTCTCTTTACCTTGGCCCCATTACATCCCTTAAAAAGACCTTAAGATTTTTGTTGTGTATTTGGTCCACAGCGGTGGAGAATTAGGACGCTGATGCAAGCCTATGGTAGTTAAGTTTTTCATGGTTGATTTTGAGTGAAACACGTCACTTAAACACTTGAGTGAGAGTGCAAACACATTGCCATGGCGAGGTCTAGAATGGATGAATATCTTTCCTTTGTGCTTGATGTAGTGCATGCTATGAAGTCTTGGTCAGGTTTTAATTATATGTTGAATTGCTCGTTTGATTATGAGATGGATGCATGATTGCATTTATGTGGTGTGACTTGGATTTATGACTTGCTTGAGGACAAGCAAGGGTTAAGCATGGGGAAATTTGATAGCTTGCATATAGGTGTAGTTTAGATGCATGTTTTATGTTGGTTTTGCATAGTTTTAGTTGGTTTTAGTTTAGTTTCTAGGATCTTGTGTTTTTAGGTAGATTGCGCTTGTTTTTTTCTTGGTTTTTCAGGTTTCTAGGTACATGAGCAAAAGCAGGACGAGTTACAGTTGATTATGGTGGTGTGCTAGAAGATTTGAGTGAGCTGGGATGTGGTGCAAAGAAGCGTTGAAGAAGTTAGAGTGAAGATACTTGAAGAGAATAAAACGCGGCATAAGAAGGAGGAGCCAACCCGAGTAACGTTTCATGGCTAAGTCGCGTAATCCCTGCAGAAGCTGAAAGCGCGATATGGAAGATAAAAGCGCGACCGCGCTTTTTGGGGCCAAGCCGCGCAATCCAGTTTTACACGCACATGATTTGGGCCAACTTGTGGGCTGAGTTTTGGGCTTTGTTTTGATGTTTGTCCGAGTTTGTGCTTGTATGTAGGCTAATGAGGATTGTTTCCTTTGTTATCTTTAATAGTTATAAGAGATACTATAAAAATTCTTGATAGTTTCTATCTTTTTCATAAATTGGATCATATTTTGGAGGCTAGGGTTTTCTTTTCTCAAGAGGCAACCTTTTGTAAGTTTTTCTTAATTCAAGTATGCATTGATAAATTCCATTGTGTTCGGCTAGTTAATTGAAGTCATGATTTTCTTGAGTTGTGAGGTTTGATTGATTCTCAACAAACTTGAATAGAGTTTATTCCCTATGCTGAATTGAATCTAAACTAGGGTTTTGTTAGATTAGCTACCTAATTGAATTTCTAGTTATAACTGAATCTTATAAATTACTGGTCGGAGTTAATTTGATCTAGAGTTGAACTTTAATCAATTTTACCGGTTGGACTAGTTGGTTAAAGAAGGAAATAAATTCACAAGTCACTTAGATGTCTGGTTGCTCTAAGTGTTTGTTTCTATTGATAACTTGAATCGTTAAGTTGTTGTCTAATTGAATCTAGAAGGTCTTCTAGGTTGTTAGATGATTAGGGTTGTTAGACTGATAGTTCTATCAACTAAATCTGAAGTTTGGGGCATAATCCACTATTGATTATTCAAATAAGAAGAAAATCAAGAGAATCGATGATCAACAAAGCAATGTCATGATGGATTTAACTAGTTGAACACACTTGTCTCTCGTATATTTCAATCAACTTTGCATTCATATTTACTTTTTAGTTTAGATAAATCATTCAAAAAACCCCCTTTCAGTTACTTGGCATCTAAGTAATAGCAGAAATACACGAGTCTCTGTGGTATTGACTCTTACTTACCATTCTACTAAGTTTGGTTAAGTCAGGGTTCTTTGGTAGGTATTAACGACCACGAAAATACCTCATCACACGTAAATATATATGTGTATATAAGAATAATCAATTAATATTATTCAATATTATAAGTGTATAGGTATGAAAAAGTATTAAGTAGTATTATGATTAACAAGTGTTAGTTTAAGCACAAACTAATTAAAACAATATAACTAATGAATGTATACATGTATGAATGAAATTGACTCTTGAATATCTATTCCTTTTAATACATGTACAATAGTATGTCTTATGCATCCTACAGTAAAGAAATTAATTTTTAGCAATAAGAATAATTATGTGTCAGAGAGTGGTAGGAAAGGTTTGAAAAATTTCTCTACAATCTTATCCAATTCGTACAAGAAAGTTGCAAAGCAATAATATTTATAAGATAAAAGCTCAAAGGTAGAAGATTGTTTATCAGTAGAACAATGAGCTTCGTATTAAAAAAAACTCTCTATCTTTTTCAAAACACTTTCCCTTAAACTTTCTTCTATCAAGAAAAAAAATTATATGAAGAAGAAGAAGGAGGCTGTATTTTCAAGATACATGAAGAAGAAGAAAGCCAAACTCTCATATCATCGAGCTATTAAAGCGATGATCCATACAAACTATGGTTTAAAAAATTGAAAGTAGTATAAAATATGTACTATCTTCAAGAGATCTAGCCACTCAGTTGATATTTTGTTTTGAGAAACTTTCGTGATGATAACGTGTTGTGAACATTTGGGAGAGAAACTTGAGAAATCTAAAATACTTTCGTTGATTCTTTAAAATGAATTGTACATCCTATTATAGACATAGTTTTGGCTTACATGACAAATTCAACCGTATAAAGTGATGCAGTGAAGCCTGCCATGTCTCCAACCGACGTCGATGAGTTGATTCGAGTGCCTTCTGACAGACCAGTTACAAGAAGTCGAGCTAAGAAGATTGCTCAAGGCACAACAGCAATCTTGGTTCGATTGGCAGCGGTTCTTGAAGAGCCTAGCAAGACAAAGTGGGTCTCGTGCATTCGACATCAATTGAGCCCGGATTCCATGGATTGATTCAAGAGGGCCGAAATTCACCTATTTCCTTATTTAGAAACATGTATTAGTTTGTCTCACTTTAGGGCTGAATTTAGTAGGTGACCGGGTGAGATAAATTGGTACATGGGTCAAAGTCAACCCTTTGACTTGACCATTCTAAGTAAGAGAAAATATCTTCTATTATTTTAATATAGGCGTGTTTTGCTTTTTAAATAATGTAGAGAAATCAGCCAATAGACTTATGTTAGTTGGTTGATCTTCTCTCTCTTGGTTGTTAGAGATATTTTTAGTTTGTTTTAGATATTTTGAGTTTGTTAGGATATTTCCTTAAATAAATAAATCAGCCATGATTTATTTTATTTAAGGGAATCTAGATAGATTTAATTAGATATTTTATTATATCTTGGGAAGCAAGACAAGAAGGCCTAATTCTATCGCCTAGGGCCGGCCACCTCTCTCCTTGTTTCCCAAGTAATAGCTTTTGTATTATCTATTTATACTCTTGTTATTTCATTCAATAAAAATCAGCTTGAGAGAGATTAAACCCAAATTGGTTTAATCTATCTCTTGGGCTCAAAAACAACAACTTGTGTTTGCTTGCATTCGAAGATCGATCATCATCATAATTTCGAGAATTCTCTTCTCTTCTCTCTCGTGATTTCTGATTTGTGTGTGTTAAATTGGTTTGTTGATTTAGTCAATTAGATTGTTCTAGTTGTGATTGTTAAAGATCAAACTAATTAATCAATTGGATTTAGCGTTAGAGCCAATCCAATTGAACTAAAGTTGATTCCTTCAACCTATCAATTCAGTTTCGTTACTTCATCAATTCGAGTTCTTTGTTACTTGTGTTCCAAGCAATTGACTTTGTTAGCAATTTCAGGAGTGAATCGAGTTTACTAGGCAAGATCGGGACTTTGTGGGATTACTACGAGATTTCTAAGGAGGATTCCGAGGCAATCACGTATCATAAAGCTGAGAGAAATTGAATGTCATAATGCCTCACATGGGTGGCCTAGTGGTAAGAGGCATGGAGGGATGTTGGGAGGTCCCAGGTTCGATCTTTGCATCTTCCCCTACACTTGGGTGAAAAACCAAGTCTCACCATTCTTCCTACCACTAGGTCGAGCCGGTCGGTGCAAGCCGGTTTACCTTGTTCGTGCGCTTTACCGGCTAGATCACGAACCCGGAGTTTATCACCAAAGGTGAATCCTGGTTAAAAAAAATTAAAGTTCATCATTACCATAATTATTATGAAAGTGTTATATAAAACAAAAATGTATACAACTCACCTTTATCCCTTTAACACCTAAATGACCCAGAAAATCCGAAATAATTATGACCATTATTAACAAACCGACGGAAACCATGATTTCCTACTTGCTGCTACTGGCCAGGCACCCCGCATCCCGCATCCCGCATCCCGCATCCCAAGCATATAGTATATTCCCATGTATCAGAACGCGGAAAATATTGCAAAAGATAAAACGGAAAAAATGCAAGCAGTTCAACTCCCATCCGTCCTCACCCCTCTCAACTTCATGCTTCCTGCTTTTCTGGGTTTTCTCTCCGGCAATTGAAGCTTTGTAAACCCTATTTTTAGTTTTCTTCTTTCCCTTTAAACACGACCAACTTTTGTGTTTCTCAAAAAAAAAAAAAAAAAAAGAAGAGCATGACCGATTTGCGTGTACTTGTTGCTGTGTTTGTAACAGAGGCAAGCCTCTATCCTGCTAATTCCCAATTCCTCTTTTCCGTTTGGGATGAATTGTTTGAATTTTGGTTTCGTAAAATAAGACAAGTATCTGGAAGATCAAATATTGTAGCGTGTTTATGGAGTGGAGTGTGAGTTACCTGGGATTTTTATTTTGCAGGGTTTGCTCGTTTGTTCTCTGTTGAGTGAGCAAGTAAACGCTGGCTATGTCAGTTCTCCGAGTTCTGATTATTCGTTTGCTGGGTAAGATTCTTTTCGCTTCTAAATAAAAGTGACTGTTCTGCTCTTCTGTTTATTGTTTGCAAATCAAACAATTTCTGAATGATTTATTAGCGAAGTAAGCAAATGGAATGATCAAATTGACGTCCTATGTTGAGTTTCGAGCTGAGACAGATATTCTGCCTGTAATAGACTTCTCCTTCTTTGTTCAACTCCTATAATTTTGAATCTACGAACTGCTTTCCATTTTTTGATATGATCACTGACCAATTTCAGCTTATGGTCAAGCTCATTATACTGGAATCTTACTTTTGTATGGTATATCCAATCATGCTTTTTGATGTAATATCCGTATCAGTTAAGAGCATATATTACTCGTAATTCACTATCTTATATTAGTGGTAGGCGACCTCATTTTATCAAGATGGAGTCTCACTTATATTACAAGATTGCTTAGTCATTGATTCTGTCTTTATAGTTAAGATTTGATGGAGTTTTTCTTTTCTTTTTGTCATTCTTGGCATATGTTGAAATTGTAACTAGTAGTTTTGTTCTGTTTATTCAGACAAATACATGCGCCAGAATACTGTGCTATGTATGATATTTGTGGAGAGCTCAGTGATGGAAAAGTTTTAAATTGTCCCTATAATACCCCCTCTGTCAAGGTATGCCCTTAATCTTATTTCTTATTGTCATTCTTTTGGCAATTTTCTCGGAAAGAAGTTTGTTGGGTGGGGAACTTTATAATGCTCCTTACAATTGCAGCCCAGTGAGCTCTTTTCTGAAAAGATTCAAAGCTTATGCCCAACCATTAGTGGGAACGTATGCTGTACCGAAGCACAGTTTGATACTTTACGAGCTCAAGTTCAACAAGTGAGTTCTTGGTCCATTGAATTGCCTGCTTGGTAAACTGTCTACTACGGAGGCTAATGTTTCATAGTGATTACGTAGTATAAAGGAAAATGAGATTATAAGGGAGAGCTATATTGAGAATTGCAATGATGAAGAATAATTTATTAAATTTGTAAATTCTTGACAGTATATGAAGTACAAAGCTTAATTCTTTTGTTGCAAATCTAACTTGGAGAGTCACGTATTGAAATCAATGTCTTCGAACTTGCATGATAGTATCTAATTTCTGCATTGAATAGAGCTAATTCTCGTGCTGATGATAAAGCTTAATTTACAATATAGAAAAGTATAGCCATGAATACATGAAGTGTATAATATAAATCTATACAACGTTATGCAAAGGCTTACTACTTGGTTAATAAATAGAAATCCACGTACCGAATTAACTGTAATGAAGGCTACTCATCCTTTGTTCTTGTCAAATTGGTCATTCATGGTATTACCTTTCTTTTTATTTCCCCAGCTACAAAAGAAAACGTAATGGCATGTTACCTATGAAAATAGAGATTCTTCATATGAACGAAGTTTTCACACTGTAATGTTATTGACACTATGATTGGTTATGTCTACTCATTATTCTTTTCTCCTTTTCAGGCAATTCCATTGATAGTGGGCTGTCCAGCTTGCTTAAGGAACTTTCTGAATCTTTTCTGTGAACTTACATGCTCTCCAAACCAAAGCCAATTTATTAATGTCACTTCCATGAAGGAGGTTAGTTATCTAGGCTAAAAAATAATTGCTTTCACTCTTTTGCAGTCTTAGTTTGTTTCTTTTCTATATTGATGCCAACATTGAGGGGGTTTATGGGTTTTTGTAAACCTTTTGGTGTATAATAGTCCATCTCGTGTCTTGGAAGCTATGTATCCTAGTTGCCGATTGCATCCTAAATCACGAGTGCTATAATTTCTGTAATTTATCTGGAGTATCTCTTTATTGATGATGCAATTTCAAGCATTCAGGTCTTTAATTGTGTGGCAAAGCTATTTTCCATTTTCTTTGACAAATGTTGGATTGGGACGAATTCTGTTGAGATGTTGGAGAGGGCTGCTAATAAAATGAAGTTTTGTTTCTTAGGTAGATGGAAACTCCACTGTTGATGGCATTGAATTTTTCGTATCAGAATATTTTGGTGAAGGATTATATAATTCTTGCAAGGAAGTAAAGTTTGGAACTATGAATACGAGAGCCATCGATTTCATCGGAGCAGGAGCAAAGAATTTTAAAGGTAGTAAAAATACTTTGTTTTTAAGTTTCTTTTACTTACTGCCATTATTCTGATCATCCTCTTCCTTAATCATGCTGTTTACTTTGTAATATGCTTATAATTGGGTTTATTACCAGAATGGTTTGCCTTTATTGGTCAACAAGCTGAAGTCGACATGCCTGGTTCTCCTTATTCCATTAATTTCAAGACAAGTGTTTCAGACTCATATGGTATGGACCTCATGAATGTGTCCACATATCCTTGTGGTGATACATCATTGGGATGCTCTTGTGGTGATTGCCCTTCATCACCAGCATGCTCCAGTTTTGAACCTCCTCCTCCTCCCAAGAGAGATTCATGCTCAATTAGATTAGATCCCCTTGAGGTTAGAGATAAATCATGCACTTCTTCCTAGTTTTATTTTAGTATGTTTATAACATCTGATAATGTTTGAAATGAAGTGGCATAATCCATTTGCTTATTGATGTAAGCACCTATTGCAATTATGCTTTGTATGATATGTTTGATGATTGTAGGTGAAATGTATCGATTTCTCATTGGCTATCATTTATATCATTTTGGTTTGTGCATTGCTTGGATGGGGTTTCTTCTATAATAGAATAGAAAGAGAGAGACCTGCACCTTATGCAAAACCTTTGCTGAATGAAGTGGATGCTGTTGACAAGGATGATGCCTCGAGCATCGAGGTATTCACACTCATTCATTTTACATATGTATATATATTTTTAGTTCACATGTTTGCATTATATTAACGGGTACATGTTTTAGGCGTAGGGTGTTAAGGGCCTAGGGCTATGGTCTTGGTGTGTTTTTGTGTGAGCTTCCATTGTTTCTTGGTATCTTGTTACAGGTCGGTTTGTGTGCGTCCTTCGTTTTGGGTTTTGCCTTTCCTTACACGTCTTTCCTTTGCTCTTGGTCTTTGCCTCTATGTGGATCAATCGGAAACACCCTCTCGATTTGCTTGGGTATGGGTGTGTACATCTCGATCCCCTAGACTCAGCATGTGCGGGAAACACTGGGTAGATGTTGTAATGTGTACATGTATCTTATTTAAATGATTTAATGTATCCTAAATGATTAAAACATGTTGTTCATGTACCTTGTAGGTTTGTAAACAAATTCAGGGTGGATAAGAATTTCAAGTGCCTAATGAAGAGATGTGGATAATAATTTCCATCAATTGACTAAAATAATGACATAAATAAGATCTGTACTTTTTTTTTGTGAATTAGTTATCTGTGTAATTTATTTCTGATAACTTGTTTACCACATTATCCCATATACTTATTTGCTCTGTGAATCATTTTACCCATTCTTCAATATACTGTTGCAAATATAAAATTATGAATTTATTCATGATGCTACTGTTTTAGTTGGATCTGTAAAATTTGGGTTTGTTTCTTTATTTTTAAGGAACTTTAACCCGTTACATGGACGGTTATAGAAAAGTAAATGATTTAGAGTGAAAAAAGATTGTAAAAAAATACACGTTCCATCAAATTAAATTTGATTATTCATGATGAATTTCTATCTACTTTTGTAAAACATTTAATTTGATCAAACAACCGCACTTTTCTTTGCGGGTGAGATCATACTGTCTAGATTCCAGATGTAAGTGGTTGTATGCTGAAAATTTGATAGGATTTGTGATATATTTCAAACACTAATATGCTTGGTTCTGTGCTACATACATTATTGTATGATTTGACATCTTTATTCTTTATACATTACCATATTTGATCAGGTGGATAAAATCAGTTCACAAGTTCATCTATCTACAGTTCAAAGATTCATTGTTGATGCTTACAGGCTAGTACGAGTTTCTATTTTGTGCTTTTGTACCTATTTCTCCTATTTTCCTTTTACAACATCCTAAATATCAGTAACTTACCAATGAAAGGTTCTGTATTCTTCAGGAGATATGGACTATGGGTTGCTAGAAACCCCACTCTTGTATTGTGCTCTTCAGTGGTGGTTGTCCTCTTACTATGCTTAGGTCTATTTTGTTTTGAGGTGGAGACTCGGCCTGAAAAGGTAACTGGAAGCATTTGTATTTGCCATGGAGATTTGACTGTTTAGTAGGTACTTATTAGTACCAGGTGTTGCTAAAAGCATTATTATTTGTCCGTGGAGCAATTTAATCTGCTGGTGCATACATTAAATAGCCGAACTTTGTTACTGTGAATGAATGAAACCATGTGTCAGTTCGAGAGTGACATCATTATGTACTTAATAAGGATCTTGTATGATTGGATTGGGTCATGAGTGAGAGAGGTTCAAGGTATTCTTGGCTAGCATGTACTCTTACTAAACATATTCTGATCAAAGTGGATGTAGGATTGAATTGCATGACTGGCTCCTTTGATATATATGTTGCAATTTTAGTTCTTCTCATTTGTAATTATCAGTATGAGTAACACTATTTATGTGAAATAGGCTTCTCTATTTGTTGAATATCATTCAATATTTCCATTGTAACGATTATGTTTTTGAAAATCATTCAATCTTCGCATTGTTTAAGTTATGGGTAGGTCCTGGGAGTAAGGCCACAGAAGAGAAACACTTTTTTGACAACCACTTGGCTCCTTTTTATCGGATTGAGCAGGTAATTTCAGTTTAATATATGATAAGTCAATATTGTAATTTATCTTGATTTAAGAAAAATCATTTGAGAAGCTTTTGTTTTATACTGAGCAGAGTTATGCCAAAAAATGAAATGGGCTAAGTACATTATGGTTCACAGGTCATATTAGCGACCAAACCAGATGCAAGGAACGGAAAGCTTCCAAGTATTGTGACTGATGATAATATTAACTTGCTCTTTGAAATACAAAGGAAGGTACTTTGCTGTTCATATATGCTTCACTGTATGATTCCTCGATTAATCACTTATAGTTCCGTGGTCTCTCTGTTAGGTTGATGATATTCGAGCAAATTATTCTGGCTTGATGGTATCCTTAGCTGATATTTGTTTGAAGCCCGTGGGGGAGGATTGTGCAACTCAAAGTATTCTTCAGGTGAGCATTACAGAGCTCCTTGTGACTGCATGTTATGGTTATTTTCTCAACATTTCTTTTATTTAAATAAATGATTTGGCTTTGATGGGGCTTTCAACACACGATACATGTAGTTATGTGTCCACCTATTTGCAAAGCGTCTAATTACATATGCTAAAGATTATTTATACTATAGGGTCCATTTAGCAGCCATTGTATGGTACTTATGGAAGCTTATTCAACAAAAATAAGCTGTGTGGTGTGTTCGGTGTCAGTAGCTTATGCAAGCTTATCCTTGTATTTCATAGCTTAAATTTGGCCAAAATTAAAGCTCCCCTTCCCCAGCTAATGGTATTGATGGAAACTTATTGGATTATTCGTTTGTTTCCACTATTCTATTTCATAGTCTTGCACACATTACTTACAAAATCAACTTCATTATACCGAACACCCATTTAACTTATCCAAAACAGTATAAGCTTTTAATTTCAGCTACTAAATCGGCTTCAACTTCAACACATATCAACTTCATAGTACCTAATGGGCCCTTTTTTGGGGTCTTATGATGTCAATTTATGACCTCTCATCATTCAGTTGGGCCTTTATTTTTATTATTACCTGCATGATGCAATGTTTACATTCTATATAATTTTAGATTTTTTGGAAAATGTAAACATCCTATTATTGCTTGTGATCTGGTTTAACAGTACTACAAAATGGATCTTGATAATTTCGATATCTATGGGGGCGTACAACATGCTGAATATTGCTTTCAGGTATAGAATCCTTACTTTTTTGTATAATATTTTGACAATTGCTTCTGTATTTAGGAACTGGTCAATTACAAATTTTCTTTTGATAGAATAAACTATGGGAGGTGAGAATAATTTTTGTTATGGTCATAAACATGGCTACATATATGTGTCTATCACATAACCACTTGTCTTCATAGAAGCAATCATTTTTGAAACATACACATTTTCATTGTATATATGCCTTGATGCTCGGATACGTCTGGTCACAGATTTTGCTGGCTGTAGCCTTGTAGGTCTTTGTTCTTTGCACATTTTTTTTAGATTTTTTTGTAATTCATTTCCTAAATTCTAGTTAGTGTAGTTAGCGGACATTCACTTCCATTTCTTTGATTTAATTCTAGCATAGGCCTATCTCTTGGAGTGGTTAGTTTGTTTTCACCGCTTTCCTTTATAAGTTGTTCCAGCTTCAGTTGTAGGCAGACTGGAATATTTAATTAAATATATCCCAAAATTGGAGATTCTCCGGCAACTTGTCGAGTGTGAGATAATTGCATTCTCCTTAGGTTCTATCATTTTGGTATTATGTCATTCTAGTTGAATTGTGTTGAACCGTGCTTCCGAGGCTCGTCCGTAGGCATGTGCCAACGAACTGACGGAACATTGCTTTAAATATTAGGGCCCAATATATTGTGTAAGAGTTGAAATTAAAGTAGAATATAGGTGTGGCTCAGATTGTTCGGTACTTGGAGGTTTTACAAACTTCTCTGCATTCAAATCTCATCAGAGACGCTTGTTACTTTTTGATCTTCTTGTACTATGAGATAAACACGTGGGGTCCTTACTCCCTGGCCTGTTCTTACTATTTTTGGGTCGTAACCTGTTCTTACTTATATTAATGACAAAGAAAAAAAATATATTGTGCTTATAAAAATCACTATGTCTTCTTCCCTTATTCCTTATCGTTCAATATTCGCATTTCATTTTCTTTATAGTACTTGAAAAGTATTAAATCCTTAAATTTGTAATTGGGTAAGTATTGTTTGTTTAATCTAAAATCATCTAATATTTCAATATCTTTTATGACATCTAATAGTTTTTTTTTTATAATGTAAATTAGCTAGTATATTTATTCTCTTATTTAAGTAAAACGTATTGATTTATAGATACCTAGTTAAAATTAAAATATGACTTCTTAGACCAACAATTTTAATTCACAACAAATGGTAAAATTCACTTTCCTAAATTATTGAGACGACTCTAGTTATAAAACATAATTTAGACTTTCGCACAGGACTCCAAAATCTATTGGATGACCTTGGTGCTTCTGCTTCAAAGACTTCACCCCACCCCACCACCACCTAATCCACCACATCTTCCACTGCGAAAGTTGCCACCCCATAAACCTGCAATTCCAGACATGTTATCCACCCTTGCTTAAGCTGTTGAAACATTAGTTCTCGAGGTGGTTGCACTCAAGGATCAATCGAGCCCAACCTTGGCTGCTTCAAAGACTTCACCCCACCTCGGGCAAGCATTTTTGAATGAGATTAAGCCCGTTAGGGGAACGATTTGGAAGATGATGAAGACAATTGAGAGTTTAATAGCAATAGATTATTCCACGCTAAGATCGACTTTCCAAAGTCCAACGCTTGTGATCCGCATGGATGGGATTTCAAGGCTGAAAAGTATTTTCACTACTTCGAAATTACTGACAAACTCAGAGTTGAAGTTTCCTCTATGCATCTATAGAGGGTGATGCACTCGATCTATACGGATGGATTAATGGTGAGAGGTAATCCTTTATTAAGAGTCCCTTAAAAGTCCTTGCATGAGCACTATGGGCCATTGGAGTTACAAAATCTCAATTGAGTATCTAATTATCTATGCTTAATTGAGCAATCTGGTTCTGTCTCTTAGTATCGCCAGGAATTCGCTCCATGGGTGGCTTGTGTCAAGGATTGGCCCGAGCATTGCCAATTAACACTTTAACTAGCATGCCTCTCTCCCCGGCATCGTTCCACACAAAAAGAAAGAGCACATAGCTCCGATCAGACAAAGGGGGAGCTACAAGCTGATGTACGTTTCGATTAGGCACAAACTGTTTTCAAGGCTGTTACGTTAGCTTTGGAATTTGAGGCCAACATGGGTGAGAATGACTGCCCAAGATCAAACCCTCCCCGACCAGCTGTATCATTAACAAGAACATTGGCCAGAACAACCCGAACACTAGCGAGAATAACGACTAGAAAAACAACAAACTACAATACTCACCTTCACCTACAGCCCCAAGAACCAGTTCATGGGAAGCTGAAAGGCAGCTAAGGCATGAAAAAGGTTTGTTCTACTGCTGTGGTGATATGAGCAGACCTGACATTGATGCAAACCCTCCATCTTTACAATGCTGGAGTAGCCTCTTAAACCACCCTTTGGCTTAGAGGAACATGGATTAGGTGCTATCATCTAGTTTGGACTAAGGTGCCTCAAATTTGCCTTCAGGGCAAGGCAAAATCTAAGGAAGATGCATCGATATGTACCTTTCCATATTGTTTTTAGAATTATGTTTAATTTATTTCCTTAATTCTAGTTCGGTTTCTAGTCTTTGCTTCATAAAGTAGTGGAACACCCGCTTCTATTTTCTCACTTAATTCCATTGTTCTAAAAAACAGATGGGCCGCCGCCTAGGTGGCATCTAGGTGCTCGGTGGCCATTGAGTGTCCTGTTTTGTTCCAATTCGGATGTTCAGGCGTGTAAAGTTCATTGGCGGAGGTCACCGTCCCAACTACCAGATAGAGTGACAACGCCCTCCTAGGCTCAGAGGAGAGTGACTGTTTTATTAATGGGTCCAACATTTCGCTTAGCCAATTTACAATTTCATTCTGAAGTGCATTTCTTTTCCTTCTCCCCTTCCTTTCGCCTCATTGCATAGGCCTTAATTAACATCTAGGAGTGTTTATTTAGTTTTCACCACTTTCCTTAATTCTAGTTAGTAGAGCACCCACTCATTTGTTTCCCTTTATAAGCTGTTCGCAGTTTCAGTTGTCAGCGCACCTGAACTCTGAATTAAATATATCCCAAAATTGGAGATTTTCAACAACTTGTCGAGTGTGAGATACTTACATTTGGTTTGTTATCCTTGCGTTCTATCATAGTTCGACTAAAAATTTCAACAAAACTTCATCATGGTAACTTTTGATTTTGGTAAGTTTACGTTCCTTGGGACACAGGGGTGAGAATTCATATTTGGTTGCAATTCTGTATCTAAACCAATATTACATTAAATCTTTGCAATGATCCATGGGATGATATACATATTTTTACAAATATTAGATATTAATAGTGACATTTGCTTCAATGATCATGATGCAACTTATTTTGATATTTTCTTATTTCTTGATTTTGTAAACAGCATTATACGTCTACAGAAGCATGTATGAGTGCCTTTAAGGCTCCCATTGATCCAAGTGCTGTGTTAGGAGGATATACCGGGAATAATTTCTCTGAGGTAATTTCTTTCTCCTTTAAATTGATGGAAAAGCATATACTAATATTTTGTTTACTGGAACGTCAGGCTACAGCTGTTGTTGTGACTTACCCTGTCAACAATGTTGTTGACAAAACAAGCAGTGAAAATGAAAAGGCTGTGGCTTGGGAAAGGGCTTTTATCAAGTTGGCAAAGGTATGATTTGTTGCATATGCAATGAAATACTACTTGCAAGATATTTCTTGTGCATTAAAATTCTTATTATGTCCAGCCTGTTGATGCGTACTATAGCTGTCAGTCGCCAATAATCCTTTGAAACTAATTTCTGAAAAATTACACTTGTTTTTCATTGTGACCAAAATCACTTTTAGTTTGTTGCAACCTTTGGTCTAGCAGAAATCATTTTACTACTAGAATTTATAAGTTTGAGGGGTTAAAAAAAAATTGCATGCTACCTTCTGGAGCACATCCTCATGCTCATTGGCTATTTTATACAGCGCCTTTGTGATGGATATAGCCCCTATATCAGTTTTGTTGCATTTTAACTAAATTCAGTTATTATTGTCACATAGCTGAGTTTCAGTTTTCCTCGGGTCTATGAGATGCATCCTCTTGATATGTTCAGGGTATGTGTGCCTCCATCTTGTTTAAGCGGGACTATACTGCTATAATGGGCGATGATGTTGATGTACCTTCTTCCTGAAAAAAGAAACTAGATAGAGATTATTAGTCTGATGGATTCTGAAATTGTTTGATTGTGGATGGAAGAGATTCGAAAACTAAAACTACTTATGAAGTCTATTATTCTAGTGGGAACTCTCAGCTGCTACCTAAAGCAGTAGAATAGATGTTTGAAAAATTGCAAGTCTGTCATTTTGATTTAGTAGCGTTGGAAATGACATTCGCTAAAAAATTAGTTAATAGCATATAATTTTACATTGCTGGAGGTCTTGTTGATTCATTGCTTTGTATGCCTGATTCCTTGATAATAATCTATTAAGAATTTCGTTTCTGCATCTTGATATGCAGTTTCTTACTCTTTCTTGGTTATCACTATTATTAATTTGTTTTCGGATTTTCAATGATATGTCCTTGCTTGATATCCTCACTCTTTTGTTGTGTTTTTTCTGCAACTTCTTTGTTTGTTTACTAAGTGTATGACCGTTTCGCAACTAAGCAACCTGGTCATATTGACAGGAGGAGCTGATGCCAATGGTGCACTCTAACAATTTGACATTCTCATTTTCTTCTGAAAGCTCCATAGAGGATGAACTCAAAAGAGAAAGCACTGCTGATATTATTACAATTACAGTAAGCCACATCTTCGAATGATCTTCTAATTTGTCTTTAAACCCGACCATTTTGTAGTTCTATCGTAACTTTTTATTTTGCTGCTCAGTATTCTATTGAATTTATGTTGAAATATGCCATGTCAATCATTTTTTGATCCACTTTTGTGATAGGCAAGCTATTTGGTGATGTTTGCTTATATCTCGATCACCTTGGGAGACGTGAATCCTATATCATCCTTGTATATTTCCTCTAAGGTATGATTTCAATCTCATCTGGCCTAAGTACCTGCAACATCATGCTATTAAGGAAGATCTTTAAGATTTTAACTATCTTTAATGAATATATAGTGTACCTGTCCTCTCTAGGTAAGAAAAAGAACAATATGTAAGAATATCTTTCAGCTTTGCACTTAAAACCTTGAGTTGCATAAAGAGATTAAGTAAATGACAGGATTGACTACAGACTACCATTTTACAGGGATAATCTCTATGTTTAGGATGTTAAGATATGATACAGGGGAACTGATGCGTGATGAATAACATAAGCATGCTTTTCCTTTAGAAAGAAAACCTCTCCTTTCGGAGATGAATCCAAACTAGATAACCGGGCTAAAAAGTAATCTTCTTATGGTACTTACTAGCTCGTTGCTTGTACATCTCATTGATATTCTTAAATTTGGCTCAAGTTTGCTCATGTAAAACTTACTCATAGTGCTATCTTTCTTTGGAACAATCAAGGATGGAACAAAACATGGACTCTTGCTCTCTATAACAAAGCCTTTGACATTTAGCTCATAAACTTGACGTATTTCCTTCATCACTACTAGGCTACACCTATATTCAATTTTGTTTGGCAATGTAGCTCCCAAAATCAAGTCAATATGGTGATTAATGCCTCAAATTGGACGTAAACCTGGGTGTAAATAACCAGGACATACATCTTGAAATTGAGTTCGTAAGGGTTGCACCAAGTGGCTTAGGGTAATCTGTTCTTTGCTTATATTTTGTCAAGCATTAGCAAAATGAAGAAAGGTTTTGCACTCGGAATGTTTTTTTTTCTCAAATGGTGTTTCACTAAAAATTAGCTCTTTCTCACTTGTGTTTTCTTCATGGGCCAGATTTTGTGGGTTGGTGGGTGTACTGGAGTAGGGGTGATCTTTTTGTGGTTTGAAAATGAGGGAATAAGGGTTTTGGCTAGCATCATGCACACTTCCAGACGAAATTGTCAAGGTCTTCCCAATAACAAGTGACTAGCATCCATTGGAATACATCATATAAAATCTCGTCATGATAAACTTTGTTAATGGAAAAGAGAGAAGGGACTATTTAGTTACCAAAACTTTGTTCCCCTTGTTAAATCGTGGGAAGATAAAGCTTGCCAACCATTTAAGTCGAAGCTACATTTGTGCAACTCCCCCATCTATAATTAGACTAACACACCTTGTCATTAATGGTGCATCAAGTATGAAAAATTTGTCTGGCTGTTCCTGTTGTACCCTACTCCTTATTTCATTCGCATGAAGAACCCTTGATCAACAAGGATTCACCACCAGTTTCGTTAGCTCCTTGCTTCTCTTCATCATTCTCTATCTCGGAGTTGATCTCATCAATCTCTCATATGGTCATAACTCTTTTGTTCGGACATGCAATTCAAAAATAACCAAAATCATGACATTTGAAGCACTTGTTGCTATCAAACTTCTTAGAAACTTCTTTTGCAATTTTCTTGCCCTTGTTCTTTATCTCAAACGTTGGTGGTGGCGCAGGTTTTGAAGATGAACTAGTTCTAAATGAAAATATAGATGAAGCTCACCACCAAGAGTATAAATTTCAACACCACTAACTTAATGATAAATGGCTCACTTGACTCACCACAACCCTAAATGTGAAAAAGAAAGGTTTTGGAAGAAGGCTCCATTTATTTTTGAAAATACCACTAAAGTATTTTTTAATTTCATTTATATCTGATCAAATACAAAGATATGACCTTCTGATATATTCAAAGGCATTCTTATCATTATCCGTCCATGACCTATTTCGGGTTCACTCGGAGCTTTGGCAACCACTATAGGTGTGATGTACACGCACTCATTTCAAGGGGTTACAACACTTCTTAGCTTGGGCGTAATATTTATCCTACATATCATGTTTGTACAGTTGTGTGATGTTCTACGTGAATCCACGTTGGAAAGGCATCATACCGAACTCGTATAATTAAGGCTTTAATATGGATTTATTTTGTTCATTTTATCGGAGGTTATGTTCTTTTTCTCTTTTTCTTACTTTTTTTTGGGGCTTCTACTCTTCTTTAGCACCTACGTAGCCTCTAAACCAACGAGATTACATTTTAAATGTCCAAAAAATGCAAAAAATCAAAATTACGCTCATATTATGACAAGGGTCCGTTCGACATTATGAAGGTGTCGTAAACTGATGCTGAAACTGAAGTAAGTTGATATGAGCTGAAGCTGAAACTAAAACTTATTTAGTAGCTGAATCTTATAGTTGGAATTCGAAACTTAAATATATAACTTTTTTAGACGTTGGGTACACAAAGCTGATTGAAGTTGATTTTCTAAATAATAGGGGTAGAAATTATGAAAAAGGATTTTAAAATAAATTAAATAAATGATTTTTTTTTATAATTTAAGGGTAATATATGAAAATGTTTTTCATAAGCTTTAATAAGCTCATATAAGGCTGGGGATATAGCTTATATTTTGGACAAAATTTCAACTACCTTCAACTCCGTTAAACTTCGATAAGCTCTCATCAACTATGCGCGTCGAATGCTTGTATAAGAGCTTATTTATTTGCATAAACTTTGATAAGCTTCCTTAAGTTCAATTTAAGCTTGCGAGCGGACCCAAGGGTATTTAATGCATTAACTTTCAAGTCACTAGAAAAAGTAAGCAAAGTAAATGATAGAACATGTACTCCAAAGTCCAAAGATGATAAATGCATGCTTGACTTCAAATTCCAATGCCTCCATTAATGCTTCAAATCCCCGAGCCATTTAAGATGGGTGAAACCCATCTAACCAATCCTGCGACTCGGCATGTTGGCCCGTGCAAGTAAGTTCAAGAGAAACAAGACTTCATGCCGGACGGTCTGATTTGGATGAATGGGGTCGAATGTGGACTCGTCTCTTGCTCTTGTATCAAGGATAACTATGATATGGACATAGAAACACCATTTATAGCATACTTTGAAATTCGAATCATAGTTTGGCGGAGGCAAAATCTTGGTTTCTAAATACACTTTGGAAGTAGCCATGTACAATCCAAATTATTTTGCAAAGTTGTGCTTAGAGTAATCATATGGAATTTTGTTTAACATTCTGCTAGGTTCAAAAAGATCTACATACAACCTGGGATAATGTACATGTATTCTTGGTTTTTACATCTACTGATTAGAATGTAATAAAAATGGCTTTTCACAGTTATATTTCTGGATACAAGGCTAATATTATTCTCGGTAACCGATGCATTTCTTGATACAATGTAATAAGTGGGTGGGCTTCTTGGTTTGAGGGGTAGGCAAGGTTTAGGCTTTTCTGTTTGGGTAAGATTTAGGGTGTTGGGTGCTAAGGTTTTGGGCTATAGGCTTGGTGTTTTCTTGTTTGCATTTTTAGTGGTTGTGTTGTTGTGTGTTCTCGAGTTTCAGGGCTTGCTTTTTGTGTCGTTCGTGTCTGTTTTCCTTGTTTGACGTTTTTCCCTGTTTGATTGGGCTAAAGGAAAAACCTTTTTTATGGTTGTATTTGGATGTGCTTTTTTTTAATCTCTTGGGTCTATTGGATTCACCCTCTCGACTTGCTTGGGGTATGGGTGCATACATCTCGACCTCCCAGACCACGCTAGTGCGGTATTTGACTGGGTTGTTGTAGTTGCATTTATTTTCTTGGGCGCATACACCCTAATAATATGTATTGATTGTATTTTCTCTTACAGGTGTCACTGGGTCTTGGTGGTGTTGTAATTGTTATTCTATCTGTCCTTGGGTCAGTTGGCTTTTTCAGTGCCATGAGAGTGAAATCTACGTTGATCATTATGGAAGTTATACCCTTCCTTGTTTTAGCTGTGAGTTTTCCAGTTGATGATTTATGATTTTGTTTTTCACTTTCAATTAAGATTCTTACAATTAGAACTTCAACATGAATTCATCATTTGCACATGTTTGGTGTGGAGATTGAACATAAAATTGGGGAACGGGTTGAAGTTTGTGATTCTCATGGCTCAATAAGTTTCATATATACCACCACAAAAAAGGGATTCTCAATCTGTATCACGCCAGACACTACCTCTATCACTACTTCCTTCTACTCTTTTTAATGTCATCCAATCTATGCCTCTTCCTTACCATCATTTTGAAAATTTCTAATGGTCCATGCTTTTGGGATATAATTATATGCAGATTTGAAGAATGAACACTTTTAGTGTGTCCAGGATAGAGAATAAGACCACACATAGGAATGTTTGTAATTGTTAGAACAATCTGAACTGAATAAACATTCTCTTTATGTCCACTGAACTCTGAATAGCCTATATATTCTGATCTTGAAATATATCTACAGAAACCATACATTTTACGATCCTAGTGTTTTAGGAAACTATACAATAATAATAATCCCCAGGGCACATCTGATTTTATATTGTAACAGCAATCAAGAAAGACATTTTTTAATGCGGCAAGTGAACAATGGTTGTGGTGGAAGAAGCCGAACGAGAGGGAAAGATTTTGGATAGTTCTGGCAGATGTTGCTGGTGTGTGGTGGCGGCAGTCTGCAGCAGCTGGATTAGGGTGGATGGCGGGGATGTGAATGCATATAGTGGTGGGTGAAGGCAGCAGCTTAGAGATGTTGTGGGTGAGGAGGGGATGAGTTTGGGGTCTAGCATAAACAAAAAAAAGAAAACGGTGAATGCTACAAATAAAATCCTCAAACCGAACTCTCTGTTGAAGAAATACTGGGATTAGACCCCTTCCCTAGTATTGCAAACTTTGAATCCTCTTCTGCAACTACTGAGTTCTCTTAATCTCATTTCACCTGCTAAACTTGCTCTTTGACATTTTTTTTCTCCTTTTTCCCGTCGACAGTAGCTTTCTCTCCCTTCAATATCATCTCAAATTCAACAACTTGCTTAATGGGTAACATATGCTGTTCATATTAGATGATTGAGCATTGATGCTTTTTTAATCCAAATGCTCAACTCTTTTGTCGCATTGTTTTTTTAGCTGCTTATTACTTGGCGGCTTATAATGTCTGTTAATTTATCGCCTGCTCATCGCTTCTGATTTCTTTTACATTCTTTAATCTGGATTTTAACTTAAAGTTGTAGGTCATTTTTGTGGGTACCCTTTGACGTTTTGAGCAATTCAGTGCTTAATGGAACAAGTAGGAGTTGACCATATGTGCATATTGAGCAATTCTGTTAATTGTTCCTATAATTCTTTACCATGATCTTTGCATGTATTACAGGTAGGAGTTGACAATATGTGCATATTGGTTCATGCTGTCAAACGGCAACCAATAGAATATCCTTTGGATATAAAAGTTAGTAATGCCCTAGTTGAAGTTGGTCCATCCATAACATTGGCTAGTTTGTCTGAGGTTGTAGCATTTGCAGTCGGAGCCTTTATATCTATGCCAGCTTGCCGTGTATTCTCCATGTTTGCAGGTTTGAGGAATTCTCAGATGTCTGTATTGAATTGCAGCTAATAAAATGATTCAGTTTGTCCTGATACCTTTATGCTCTTGTTTGCAGCTTTGGCTGTTCTTCTAGACTTCCTTCTGCAAATTACTGCTTTCATTGCATTGATAGTTCTCGACTCTAGACGGGCTCATGACAACAGGGTCGACTGCTTCCCTTGTGTCAAAATTCCTTCAGCTTCTGTTGACTCTGAAGGTGCTCCGTTCAAAATTCTTTTGCCTCTAAAATTTTGCGATTTGTATTATGTTCAATTGTTTTTTAAGGAAAAGAGTTTGGAGAGACAACACACGCCCTGAATTTGAAGCTCTGATTTATATATTTTATCGTGATTACAGTTGTCCAACATAGAAATTCCGGACTTCTGACTAAATATATGAGGGTAAGCTCAATTAAAATTCCTATTGTAAAATAGATTTTGTTTCTGCAGTCAAAATGCTGTTCGTTTGCACTTCATTGAGTTGAACGTGGTACTTTTCTTCTCATCCTCTGATGTGATCTCTTTGATTGTCTTATGTATACCCTCCCCTTCTGTGGTATTTTTGTGTGTATATATGTCTTATATATACCCTCCCCTCCTGTGGTATTTTTGTGTGTATATATATATTCTCAATTGGTTAATTTACTGCACTACTTGAAAAGACCTCTGTTTGTGAATTGGATCCCTTAGATGGTATCTGATCTTTTTCTGAAATTGTATAATTTAGCGATTCCATACTAAAAGTAACAAATCTACCATAATGAATGAAACAAGTTGGCTTTGTAGAGAACTTTATTTACTTACTTATCGACCCACTGTAATCCTGCTTAAAGAGGGGTCTAGGGGTCGAGATGTACGCACCCTTACCCCGAGAAACTCGAGAGGATGTTTCTGAAAGACCCAGAGATCACAAGAGCAAGATAAGAATACTGAATTTAGCTATGTTACAAAAATAACTGAATTTATTTAAAAGGCGCTGTATACTTCACTATATATTATCCACAAAGTAAAGATATATTTTTAGCATCTCCATAGAGAAATGGGTTAGTGATAGTTGTATATTGATCGAATATTACCTTTTCTCCATGTATTTAAAGATCCATTGAGCATTTTGTGTTCGTGTTTCAGGAGTTTCATGGACCAATCCTTACTCGACAGGGAGTTAAAGTGACTGTTCTTATTATCTTTGCCGGCTTAACTTTTGCAGGCATTGTAAGTTGCTGCCTAATTTGTTAGTAGTCCTTTAGCGTGCACTTTTTCAATGTTCCTTCACATCTTTTCAGGCATTATGTACGAGAATTGAAACTGGTCTTGAACAACAAATAGCTCTTCCGCGGGATTCATATCTTCAGGTTTACAGTTGTTTTCTAATCTGCTATTGGTTCCAACTTACTTTTGTCCAATAACTCATTTTTGCCTCAGCTTAATTAGTAATGTTTTGTTTTCTTATAGGGTTACTTCAGTAGTTTATCTGAATACCTTAAAGTTGGACCACCTTTGTATTTTGTAGTGAAGGATTACAACTACAGGTATTTTGCGGATGTTTTTTTCTCATATTTCTTCAGCAGTTTACTCATTGGTTGGAGATCTTAATCTAAATCATAGAATTCATTTTCCGAGCTATAGATGCCGTAATAATAGTAAAGTGATTTATCTTGCAAAATTCAATTTGCTTTTAATTTGTTGCTAAGAACTTTCGTATGCATGATGGAGTTTCTTGTGGTAGTAAAATGAACCTCTCACGTAATTTGGGAAGAAAATGCAAAGAAGTAAAATTATATGTCGTTTAGGTCCACTGTAAAAGCCTAGTTTTACAAGATAATGCCTAGATTTGTCATCAACTTGCTGCACACGTTCACGTGCCAATGCATAGCAGGATGGATTAAAAATATGGGAAAAATTTGGAAACCACCTTTTAAATTGGGAATTTGACTTTTGAATTAAACCACCTACTAACCATAAAACTGGGAGAAATCACCTCATAATGGGATTTGTTTGCCAATTGCTACTTTGTCGAATAATCGTATCATATATGTGAAAAAAACCACCCACTAAATGGGTAATTTATTTCATTTTTTGCCTTTTTAAGTACTTGCTTTGTGAAAAAATTTCGCATTTGACTAGTGGATATCTGAAATTCCCCCTAGAAATTTACTTTTTGGAGGAATTGTTTTTGAGACTGAGTTATTGGTCACGCTGATTTATTTTAGCAAAATATATGAACCTAAAACCCTAATATGTTTAGTATTTCAAATTGGAGGATGTTTTTGCGTCCAGTCTTGTCATCCCAACTCTAAAATTTAGGCTGTTTTTACTGTTAGATGCTCAATACTTGATGTTTTTTCCCCTACATGCAACATCTTTCTATTGGCATATTGTAACCTATATAAGTGTTCAATGATAATATTCAGCTCAGAATCAAGACATACAAATCAGTTGTGTTCCATCAGCAACTGTGATGCAAATTCTCTTCTAAATGAGGTAACTCGATTTTAGCAATTGTTGGTAAAAGAGAGGGTTGGAGAAGATAGAAATCTGATCTCAATTCATTAAAGAGAAAGAGTACAACTTAAATAGAAAAAGAAAGCTTACAAGAGAAGCTAGAAATTAATACTACTGAAAAAGCAAGCTGGAAAAGTAGACTTAACATTAATTACTAGGTCTATAGCTGAACCTATATCATACTCTAGGAAAAGAGTGCTAATTATTAAGCATGCATTCTAACACTCCCCCTCAAGCTGGATGGTACTTGTACCAATCCAAGCTTGGAGTCAAAAAGAAACTGGAACAAGGCTCCTTCTTAACCAAAGAGAACAGCCATAAAACAAGCAATCACAACAAAAGCTTCTTCAATCCTCTTCCTGAAGGGATTCCAGCAGAGCACACCAATCATCCCAAATCATCCACCAACAAACTGCTTCTTGATCTCTACAAGTGCTCTCAGCAAAAGAGTTGATCTTGTTCTCATAGACAGACAAGAAGTTGCAAGAACTACCCAAAAAAGTAGAGAACTGCTACAGATTAGGTGAGAAGATGGAATTGGAGCACTTCAAGTGGACTCTTCTTGTGAAACAGGAACAAGAACAAGATTCTCCTCAACATCCCTCTTTTCTTTTTCTTTTTTTTTCTTTCTTTATTTAGATATCAAGTTCCACAAAAGCTTCTTCTTGAGATGAAAGGGTTTTGGGAATGGGTAAAGACAATTTCTCAGCAATGAAGGCTGAGATGGAGAAAAACTCTTTTTTTTTTAAACAAATCAGCAATACGAATTACCCAATTGAGAAACAATCTTCAATTCCACTTCCTCTGTTTCTAGATCTTCCTTCTCATCCTACCACTAAGGAAATTAAAGTTCCTTTCAAGGATAGCTAAGGAGAATTAAGGGAAGATGAACCCTGAGGTGACCTTAATGGAGGAGTTCGAAACTGCTGACAACAACAAAGCTCAAAAAACAGCATGCATGAGCATTAAACAAGAGTAGATGGGACTTCATCTTTAGGGAACAAGTTTACAACAACTGAAAAAACAGAGGATAACTCAGCAATGAAGGCTGAGAAGGCAGCGGAAAGGAGGGAAATTTCAGCAATGAAGGCCGAAACTCCATGAAATGCATTTAGGTCCATTTCGAAACCTAAAGCTCTGATACCATGTTGGTAAAAGAGAGGGTTGGAGAAGATAGAAATCTGATCTCAATTCATTAAAGAGAAAGAGTACAACTTAAATAGAAAAAGAAAGCTTACAAGAGAAGCTAGAAATTAATACAACTGAAAAAGCAAGCTGGAAAAGTAGACTTAACATTAATTACTAGGTCTATAGCTGAACCTATATCATACTCTAGGAAAAGAGTACTAATTATTAAGCATGCATTCTAACAGCAATGATAATATTTTTGTATAATTTCTGTGCCACAAATGCATATATACATTTTAGCGATGCATAAGGGAGATATAAGTCATTTGCAGTTCATATGATGTTTCTCAGCAAATCTTCTTTGAAAGATTTTTTTTGATTGCCTCAAACAGGGGAAAATGGGAAATTTCCCACATTATAGCCAAGTCTATTACTAATTCTTAGTCTCTTCTCTTATTTCCAAAGTCTGATACATAGGTTTAGCATGCATTTTATTATGAATGTGCATGAGATACACCTGTAAAGCTTTGTAAAAACGTTCTTTTTCTTGAACAGATATCAAGAGCATCCTTAATGGCAGAATCTAGCTATATTGCTAAACCAGCTGCCTCCTGGCTTGATGATTTTCTTGTGTGGTTGTCTCCTGAAGCTTTCGGTTGTTGTCGGACATTTCGAAATGGGAGTTACTGTCCTCCTGATGATCAGGTCCGTCTCTCTCTTACGTATATATAAAGGGTTCAAATAATCATCCAATCAAGATTCTAGGTTTCCTTCCCTGATTTAATTTTAAATTTGTTATAAATATGTTAATTATGTTTATAGGTATAAACTTTCATTGTTCAAGCTAAACTGAACACAAAATCCATCCTCCTTTTGTCAAGTTAATTTCAATAAGCAGTAGGCTCTATTCTAGTTAGAAACATCCATAGCTTTTAGTATTAATCCTCGCAGTAGCGTACTGCTATCTTCAACTTGTAAACTCAGAAGTATAGGATTCGTATACTCCAAAAATGTTATCTATATTATACTCACAAGTAGTTATAGGTGTATTCATAAGCAGCACCACAACTTGACACTATAAAACACAAGCTAAAAATTGCGCAAACAGAAACCTGGCTCACTGAGAGTTATGTAGCTAGCGATGCCTAGAGAAGTTTAGCATTCATATCCATTTAGAGAGGGTTTCATCAAAGCCTAAAGAAGTTTAGCATTCCATTTGGAAACTGCAAACATCTTCCTGTGGGTTTAATTCCACACACTGATCATTCTTGCCCATTTTGCTTCTATTGTGCTTGTGCTTCTCTTCTTTACTCCAATGATCTCCTTGCTGGAAGCATCTTGTTTTCCAGCGTAGCATAGGGCTTTTAGGTGTGACTTTTGATTGTTCTTCCTGTAATGGGAGCAGTCGAGACGAGGCTTCAAAAAAAGCCAACCTCGCCTATTTATCTTCGTACTTGTTAAACAGCTCCTTTCGGTTCACTATTAACTTCCTAACAACTAGTATTGCAATGTGTTTCTCTTCAGCCTCCTTGCTGTGACCCGGATGAAGGTTCATGTGGGCTAGGAGGTTTGTGCAATGATTGTACTACTGTAAGCCTCCTTAAATTTGTATGGTTGCTAAATTTTCCGAGTTTTTGAGGACTCAAATATTTTTTATCTTACATGCTGGATTTCTTACAGTGCTTTCGTCATTCGGACTTGAATAATGATCGTCCGTCAACAGCTCAGTTTAGGGAAACACTTCCATGGTTCCTTAATGCATTGCCTTCTGCTGACTGTGCAAAGGGAGGACATGGTGCCTACACTAACAGTTTGGATTTGAATGGTCTCTCTCTCTCTCTCCCTCCCTCTCTCTGAAGTGGTGTGAATGTACCACATCTTCTAACCTTTGAATCATGAATAGGTTTCGAGAGTGGTGTTATAAGAGCATCAGAGTTTCGCACGTACCATACACCATTAAATAAACAAGTAAGCTCCGCCTGTGAACTGAGAAACTTTGACTTCTTTAGGATTTGTAATATTAATGTTTCGTCTTTCTATTGCTGTTTGGCTATTCCATCAGAGCGATTACGTCAATGCATTGCGAGCCGCACGGGAGTTCAGTGCTAGAATTTCTGATTCTCTAAAGGTAATATTCTGCTTAGCATATGCCTAGTTAAAAAAATATGGAATTTGTGTCATTCTATTTGATTTTTCTTTTATATATTATTGTTTGATAGAATTGAAATTTTAACATTACAGATGGATATTTTCCCATATTCTGTTTTCTATATTTTCTTTGAGCAATATTTGGACATATGGAACACTGCTTTAGTCAACATTTCCATCGCACTTGGTAAGTTATTCCAGATCCATTTACCTTTAAAGGATGTTTGCATATCTTGTTTCACATGGCATATTTTCTTGCTCCATCATTTAAGTTTTATGATCTCTTATTATACTGTATGTTTTTGTTCTTACTAAACACCCTCCCGGTTTGTTCAGGGCGGCGTGTACTGATAGCATCTTGTTTATTGTTGTTTCAGGTGCTGTGTTCATTGTATGCTTGTTAATAACCTCCAGGTTTTGATTCTAGCGTAGATCCTTTTTTTTGTGTCAAAATATTTTGAAATTTGACCTGTTTATTGCACGTATTGGATGCAGCTTATGCATCTCAGGAATCATCTTACTTGTCCTAGCAATGGTCATAGTGGACATCATGGTATACATTGTGGACTTTGAATTATTGAAAGCATATCTATTTGTTTGTTGTGATGGTAGGCTTTAATTCATGGAATTAGCTATATATGACCACTTACAAAAGCCATATGGTATGTGGGGTGATGCAGGGCGTAATGGCCATTTTCGGTATCCAACTGAATGCAGTGTCTGTTGTAAATCTCATCATGTCGATCGGAATTGCCGTTGAGTTCTGTGTGCACATAATACATGCCTTCTCTGTAAGTAGTGATGATGAACTTATGTCTGACCAACCAGTACATAGCTCACCCGTGTCCTGTAGTAGTTTGTACTTGTTAAGAGTGTTTCGATGATGGCGGGATCTTGTTTTGTAGGTGAGCTTTGGGGACAAAAATCAACGTGTAAGACTGGCTCTTGAAACTATGGGGGCTTCTGTTTTTAGGTGAAGCATCTTACCATTTTGTCTTCAGCATTTAAAAATAGACCTTCCACCTGTCTTGTACATTTCTTATTCAAGTACAGTAGTAACATTGCAAGTAATTGCATCATTTAAAATAGACCCTTTGTTTTGGCAGTGGAATCACACTTACCAAGTTGGTTGGTGTTATCGTCCTTTCCTTGGCAAGATCAGAGATTTTTGTGGTACGTAATCTATTCTTCTTTTGAGCCGCTGCACATTTGCAAGATCATATATGTTATCAAAAGAGCAAACCAAAGATATAAAAGTCCGTATCGTGTATTACAGGTTTACTATTTCCGGATGTACTTGGCATTGGTCATTATTGGGTTCCTTCACGGCCTAGTATTTTTACCGGTAAGCTTTACTTGACTCCATAATAATTGCAAATTCTATGCGCCATTTTGGTATCCAAACACTACCCCCATCTTATTATTATGATTGGTTTAGATTTTATAATGATTTAAGATGAACAAACCTTGAGTGTGATTGATTGTGTGATGTTGTCTAAAAATTTTCAGGTGCTCTTGAGTTTGATTGGACCACCCTCAAAGCTCACACCCAGGGAACGATACCAAAGTATACCAGCGACCGCATCAGGGTTGAGCTAAAGCCTCTGACAAGGCTTGTTTGATGTTAAACATAAAGCTATTTCAAGTTAGAACTGTGCATTTGGGTGTTTGTTAGCAAGTAAGATGAGTCTTAATAAGTGGACCCAACTTTATGGGGATCATTAGGTGGTTTGAAGACAGTGTTAAATTCTACTTGTTGAGAGTTCTTCGGTGTTACATTTTCCTCTTTCGTAGACTCGCATAAAAATCAGGTTAACCCACCTATTGGAAAAATGATATTTTCGGATGATTATACGGATATTCCCTCTTCAGTGCAATAGAGAATACAAAAATTGCGTTTAACCACCCTTTATTTTATACTTATTGTAATTAACCACTCTTTATATTTTTTTCTACACTTAACCACCCCTTATTTGTAAATATGTGCATTTAACCACCCATTTTGATGAAAAATGTTATTTTCATCCTTAAGTAAAGTAAATTATGTTTTTGCCCTTCTTTTTTAATTTTATTTACAATAAATACAGGAACTTAGGAATAAATTAATCTTGGAATGTCATTATCATTGGATTTCGGCCTACATCTCAACCTTTTGAGTCTCGAGTCGTCGTCCATCAGCTTAGACACGACCGACTCCAAGGGACGCTCAAAGTTGTTAAAATCAGATCCAGAACACATGGTTTTTGCATCGGCGAATTAGTGGTTTCTTCTTCGCCATTGGATGGAGGGAAGAAATTATTATGAAGGAAATTAGGTTAGGGTTGCAAAAATCGGCGTATTGGAACTTGAAAGTGTCAATTATGGTTTTTTCATTATTGTAAATAAAATTTAAAAAGAAAGGAAAAAGTGTAATTTACTTTACTTAATAGAGAAAATGACGTTTTTTGTTAAAATAAGTGACTAAATGCACATAATTACACATAAGGAGTGGTTAAGTGTAAAAAAAATATAAAGGGTGGTTAATTGCATCAAGCGTAAAATAAAGGATGGTTAAATGTAATTTCCCCTAGAGAATATAACAAAGATGTAAAATTCAATCAATATAGATTTTTTAAACCTGAAGAGTAAAAACAGTTTTTGTTAAGAGATAATGAGATTAAATATTCATCATTGTACACACTTTTACACACTTTTGTTTTATTAGATAGTTTTATTTTATTAGGTTTGACAATCATTACGGTAATTACGCCCTTCAATTTCTCTCAGTTTTATACGTCTAAATTTGTCATGTAAGTTAAACTGTGGCTATAAATAGGATGTGCATGTCATTGTAAAGAATCAAGGAAATCAGTTTAGATTTCTCAGGTTTATCTCCCAAATATTCACAACATGTTACCAACACGAGAGTTTCTCAAAACAAAATACCAACTGAGTGGCTATATCTCTTGAAGGTAATACATATTTTATACTGCTTTTAATTTTCTAAACCATAGTTTTTATGGATCATCGTTTTAATGGCTCGATGATATGAGAGCTTGGCTTTCTTCTTCTTCATGTATCTTGAAAATACAACCTTCTTCTTCTTCATGTAAATCTTTCTTTTCTGCTAGAAGAATTTTGAAAGAAAGTTTTACAAAGGTTGAGAGTTTTTTTGTACTACGTTTGTATTATCTAATTTACAATAATATTGAAAGTTCACGTTTGAGTTTCCTTGTACAAGTAACCAAAGCCTTGCAAAATTTGACAAGACAAAAGATTTTTCAAATCCCTAGCTATTACTATGCATAAATATTGTACATATTAAAATAAATCTTACCTTTTTATTTCATATGTATATGCAGCACCATGTTTTGGTCTTTGATATTTTATCATTTCCATATAGACAAATCTCACGCTCTTTTATGATAATAAAGATATACGTGGTAGTCTAAGATAATATCGTTATATATATATATATATATATATATATATATAGATAGATAGATAGATAGATAGATAGATACACGTTTGCCGCTTGTTCTCCTCTAACCTCCACCTCGTCAAAGTAAAAAAACGCGTCTTCAAAATTGATCGGAACAAGAACCAGAGAGAGATTCAGGACAGAAGGATGGATTCGGGAGAAAGAATTCTTCACCACTGAACAAATCTTCTCCGCCTCGTCAGAGTCAACAAATTCGTCTGCAAAATTGATCGGTTTGAACTTGTCATTCTCAATTGAATTTTGTTTCCTAATGTCTTTTTGTCAACCATGGTTCTTATTTCTCAATTGAGAAAGATCCTAACTCAACTGGTAAACAACCCTAGGAGAGAGAATCAGGTCGGGACGATGACCCCGAGAGAATGATTTTTTCGCTGCCAGCATATCTTCTCTGCTTCGTCAAGATCTACAAATTCGTCCTCAAAATTGATCGGTTTGAACTTGTCGTTCTCAATTGAATTTTGTTTCCAAATGCCTTTATTTCAACCGTGGTTCTCATTTCTCAATTGAGAGGGATCCAAATTCTCACTTTTTTGTGCCCCTGTTCTCTAGTCGTTCGGTTCCTAGATTTTGTTGTGTTGTGTAAGTTTTCTACCGCTTTTTTTTATTGTGTACCACCGAATTCAGGTATACTACTTGAATATAAAAGCTTCCGTCTCTGTTCGTTCCTTCCTTCGGATTGTCTATCACAAATTTCACTTAATTGAAGCGCTAAATGTATATTTAGGGTTTATTTGTTAAGTAATTGAGCAATTTCTGCACAAGGCCTCGTTGCCAGAAGCTTCCTAGCATTTCTTTGGTAGCACTTTACCAATAAAGTGAACTTGCAGTGCTCATATTGTGCCTATTTTTTGCCCATTCCGTCTTAAATTTTAATGCTTTGAGATTGTTTTTTGGTGGTGTAGGTGTTCGAAGCTTGAATTGAATCTGCAGAATTCTATGAAAGATTAGTTAGGATAAGTTGCAACACATTTAACAGGTAATAGAATTAAGGACAACTTTCTAATATACTTTTGACACAAGTTTACTTTGGATTGAATTTGATGATGTTTTCTTGGTTGTTGTTGACTTAAGTTCATGCAAGATTTTTAATTTAAATATTTAAAATTGGCATGAGGTCGATCTTTTGCTCAATTGTATGAACAAGTTACATATATAGGTATATGTGAGAATGACTCAAAAGAGGAGTGTCCAAGTTACATTTCTTTTGTGGCCCAAAAAACTTGTAGTTTGGGAATAGATGCATAGAATATAAAATTGAGAGAATTGTCCAATTGCTCAAGCCTTACTGGTCACTTTGATAATTCTGGAAGACTGATTTATTTTATTAAAATTTTGACTTACTTTCCTCTTCAATAGTAGCTTTTTTATTTGTTTATCTGTATATCTCAATGGATCCTTATTTTGAAGGTTATGATTTGAAGTGTTCTTTTGTCAGATTGGTCTTATGTATAGCCTGATTCTCCTACCATTTTTTTGATTAGATTGGCTGTATAAACTGTTTCACATTTATGATTGTTATTTACATATTGTTAGGGTATAAGGTATTGCCCTTATTTTCTTAGGATATATATCATCAATCGTCATTGAGATGTTGGGTTTCCAATTACCTTATTAAAGGAATACTAAAATAGTCATATAATAAAGAACATTTCAAGGGCAAATGTCCAAAGTAACCTAGATTGCAGCACTTCAAAAGTTGTAGTATATGGGATTTAAATTGTAAGGGAAACAAATCAATTGCATATAATTCCTTCATTATAAAATTGCAGCCTTTTTGAAGTTGAAAAATGACTTACATCCACAATATGAGTTACTTAAAGAAACTAAACAAATTTCTCATGCATGGGCACATAGAAGAGGAGTTTAAAATGTGTTTTGAACAATTTCTAGAGCAGGGTTTCTTAAAACTAGATTTTACTTTTCGTTTTCTATTAAATAGAATAGGATTGCAATTTTTTCCTTCAACTTTATTTTGCCACAAAGTAAGCACCAACCTTTATCCCATTTGAAATTTGACATTATTCAAGAGCTTGTTGACAATGACAACAAAGAGGCTGGTATAGCTTGCTTCTGTATATCCAATAATGTATCGGTCTTGAGGTAACGCAAAAGAATATATGTTTCCATAAAAATTGAGGAAACTAATGCTATTTTTGAAATTCTGTTCTACCATTTTGGGTCCTTGTGAATTCTTGTACATTTTTCTTAAAGGCATCCCTGTAGGACATTAAATTATACATATGCTGAATGAATACAAAAGCCATTCCTCTATAGCTTTAGAATGGTTATGGATGTTCTCATTTGTCTTTTCATTTAATTTGAATTATAGCTTTCACGAGGTGTTGGAATACATGCATGATCCTAATTTTCCAACTGGAGGTGTCGTCATGGGTAATATTGGGTAAGATACTTCTCCGGTAATTAATCTGTTGAAATCCTTAAATTTCTTTTGTGAATCTGTATTCATGGTGTTAATGGTGAGTTTTAGGAGATGGACGTGATTTGTGATTCCTCTACAGGGTTATTTCAAAGTGATTGTTTATTTGTGATTCTGTTGGTCGAGAAATGTCTCGCTTGTTTCTATCACTGGAAAATTTTAGCTGGAAAAAGAGAAACCATTAAGAGAAGTTTACCTCAAATTAAAGTAGAGGACGGAGAAACCATTAAGTTGGTAAAGAAATGTCTCGCTTGTTTCTATCACTGGAAAATTTTAGCTGGAAAAAGAGAAACCATTAAGAGAACTTTACCTCAAATTAAAGTAGAGGACGAAGAACATGTGACTGAGGAAATTGTTGCAAACAGTTTAAGAAGAGCCATCAATTTTTATTCAACTATCTAGGCTAATGATGGACACTGGCCTGGAGACTAAGGGGGGCCTATGTTTCTTATGCCTGGCTTGGTAAGTGTCATACTCTTATATTTTGTCATTAGTGATATGAAATTGTGATGGTAGTAGCTTTGTTCTCTATAGAGTGTTATATATACTACAACTTGTTCAAATGAACCTGTGTCCTTTAGAATTTGATTGAAAGGAGTGTAATCATTGGTTTTGGTGGATCAGGTGATTGCCTTGTCTGTTACATGGGCGTTGAATGTAGTCCTTTCATTCGAGCATCAATCTGAGATGTGTCGTTATCTTTGTAATCATCAGGTTAAGAATTGCTATAGAAAATGTTACAATTGTTATAATATTTTATTATATTATTATATAGATGTACAATGGTAAACCCTAGTTTTGGGCTTATCCATTAAGCTTTGTATTCCCTATATAAAGGCCCCTATGGGTGACCTAATAAGACACACAAAATTCTACGCTCTTTCTCTCTTCTTATTCTTTCTCCAATAATTATAACACGTTATCAGCACGAATCGCTCAAGGCTCGAGGTATTATTCTAGCACTAAAATTGATCCTCCGTACACTTTGTTTCAACCTTTGCTTTGTTTTCGATCACATGCTTCTTTAATATATTACTGGATGTGTGAATTATATGCCTCTGCCATTGAATTATATGCTCGAACTAATCATCATGTGAATTATATGCTCGAACTAATGAATTGCATGTTCATATGAATTGCGTTCTTATTTTCCTGTGCTCTGGGAGATGCGTTATTATTTTGATCATTTATGATGATTCACGTATATCTTATTTAATTTGATAATTAATTTGATCGTATCCATGTATCTCTTCTTAATTAATTTGATACCATAAATATGTATGATATGTTCCTATATACATGATGATTCACGTTCTTAATTAATTTGATACCATAAATATGTATGATAATTCATTCCGTTAATATGTTCATATATACATGCTTAATTAATGTTCAGAACACATGACTTTGCATAAACTATATGCCACGTTATAATTAACGTTCGTTGTTTTTATTTACATTGATTTAATATGGTACATCCCTCGAAGAGGATGTATTCATAAACAAATTTGTCCTTGGTGAGACAAATAATATGAACATATGAAGACAAAATTATCCCCGAAGTGGTAATTTTTTTTGTTAATTTTCATTCCCTGAAGCGAATGAAACATCAATATATAATCCCTGAAGTGATTATTGTCATTCCCTGAAGAGATGGGAACATTATTGTATTATCCCTGAAGTGATAATTATTTCCTCCTGAAGAGTTGAATTTTTACAAATAATATTATCCCTGAAGTGATAATTATTTCCTCCTGAAGAGTAGAATTTAACAAATAAAATTATTCCCGAAGTGATAATTATTTCCTCCTGAAGAGTAGAATTTAACAAATTATCCCTGAAGTGATAATTATTTCCTCCTGAAGAGTAGAATTTAACAAATAAAATTATCACTGAAGTGATAATCCTCATTCCCTGAAGTGAATGAAATAATTAATATTGACATTATTTTTATGTTTTATTTGCACTATACGTTTTTTTTATGTGCTAATATTCCCTTAAGTATATTTTATTAATTAATTGCAAGTTATCAGATTTACATGTTGTACGTGCATATTTAATTGCTCTATACGTACATGTTATATATATTTAATTGCATGTTCTCATATTTTTTTCCTTTAATATTATAGACATGTCGAACCTTACGAGATTGGAATTTGCTGCCCTTGATGTTTCTGGAAGAAACTATCTGACATGGGTGCTTGATGCTGAACTTCACTTATCAAGCAACAATTTGGGAGACACTGTCAAAGAAAAATCTAGCGCATCCCAGCAGGATCGCGCAAAAGCTATGATATTGCTTCGTCACCATCTCCATGAGAGCTTAAAAGCTCAATATTTGACTGTGAAGGATCCTTTTGAGCTCTGGAAGAGTCTCAAGGATCATTTTGATCACTAGAGGACGGTCATATTACCTCGTGCAAGATATGAGTGGATGCACTTGAGGTTATAGGATTTCAAGAAAGTCTCAGATTATAATTCTGAATTGTTTCGCATTGTTTCCACTCTGAGACTCTGTGGAGAAACTATAAAGGACGAAGATATGTTGGAAAAAACATTCTCTACTTTTCATGCTAATAATCTTGTACTCCAGTAGCAGTACAGAGCACGTGGGTACAAAACATATTCAGAATTGCTCTCCTATTTGATTTTAGCTGAAGAAAATAACCAGTTGCTTCTCAACAACCACCAAAACCGACCCACTGGTTCAGCCCCACTTCCTGACCAGTCTAAGGAAATGCCTGAAGCAAATGCCAACTCCTCTAGCAGAGGACATGGCGGAGGACGTGGTCAAGCCCGCGGGCGTGGGCGTGGTCGTAATGGTGGTCGGGGACATGGACGCCACAACAATTGGGCAAACTCCGATATCCATAAGAATATTGGAAAGCAACCCAAGAAATCGAATCAGGAAGAAAAGATGATACCCCATGTTTTCGATGTGGAGGGATTGGACATTGGGCTCGTACCTATCGTGCAGCACCACACCTTGTAGAGCTGTATAAAGCCTCCTTGAAGACCAAAGGCAAAGATGTGGAGACTAATCTTATAGAAACCCACCTAGAGGCTAATGATTTTCTCAATCAAGTTGACAGTGACCTACCTGAGATGGGTCTCAAGTTTGGTGATCTCCCAAATGATGGCAACATTTTCTTAGATTAGTTTTTTTAATAAATTGCATCAGTTTATTTCATGGATATTGGTTGTTTTATTTTATGGATATTGGTTGTTTTACTTTATGGATATTTTGTTAGTTGTTTTTCCCATTCACAGTTGTAATGACTCTACAAATTTCTATTACTATGATTGGAGTTTATTTAGTTTACATGGTTCCTTGTTTTAATAAATAGCTTTATTAGCATATTTAAGTATTTATTTATTCCTATTTTTCTTTTGATATAGCATGGATCATATGAATGGAACACTCAATGGCGGAGAGTTATGTTTGATTGATAGTGCCACAACTCATACCATATTGAAAAACCTGAAGTTTTTCTCAAGCATAAAAATGACAAAAACCAGTGTCAACACTATATTTGGAACGAGCAATATAATAGAAGGCTCCGGAAGAGCCTCTATCTTGTTACCTAGAGGGACAAGAATAGACATTAAAGATGCTCTATACTCAAGCAAATCACAGAGAAATTTGCTTAGTTTCAAAGATATTCGAGAAAATGACTTTCATGTTGAAACCATGAATGAAAATGGTGTTGAGTTTTTATTTCTTGTATCTCATCAGACTAGCCAGAAGCTAGTCTTAGAGAAGATGAGAACATATACATTTGGTTTGTATGGCACAACAATTTACCCCATTGAAACATATAATGTGACTAACCAGAAGTTAGTCAATAATGAATTGTTCTCTTTGTGGCATGATAGACTTGGTCACCCAGGTGAAACAATGATTCGTAGGATCGTTGAAAGTTCACATGGACACCCACTTAAGGACCTGAAGATCCTCTCAAAGGGTGACCTAACATGTACGGCTTGTTCACTTGGCAAATTAATAACAAGACCGTCTATAACAAAAGTAAACGCGGAATCTCCCGTGTTCCTTGAACGGATTCAAGGTGACATATGTGGACCTATAACACCGCCATATGGACCATTTAGATATTTTATGGTGTTGATTGACGCTTCAACACGATGGTCACATGTAAGCTTGCTCTCAATACGGAATGTTGTATTTGCAAGGCTTTTAGCCCAAATAATTAAATTACGAGCTCATTTTCCTGATCAACCAATTAAAAGAATCAGGTTGGACAATGCGGGAGAATTTACATCAAAGTCTTTTAATGACTATTGTTCATCTATTGGTATAGTGGTTGAGCATCCAGTGGCTCATGTACACACACAAAACGGCCTGGCGGAGTCGTTAATCAAGCGGTTACACTTAATAGCTAGGCCAATGCTAATGAAGTCAAGATTACCTCCCTCGGCTTGGGGATATGCAATTTTGCATCCCGAGGCTTTAATTCGACTTCGACCCACCGCATATAATAAAATGTCTCCCTTGCAACTTGTCTCTGGAAGAGAGCCTGATATCTCATATCTAAAAATCTTTGGTTGTGCGGTGTATGTCCCTATTGCTCCCCCACAACGAACTAAAATGGGGCCACAAAGAAGGTTGGGAATATATGTGGGTTTTGAGTCCCCATCAATTGTGAAATACCTAGAGCCAATGACAGGTGACTTATTCACAGCTCGGTATGAAGATTGTCATTTTGATGAGACAAAATTCCCAATCTTAGGGGGAGAAGATAAGGAGATAGTTAAGAAGGAGATTGTATGGGATGCAAAGTCTCTATCATTTTTAGATCCAAAAACAAATGAAAGTGAACTGGAAGTTCAACAGATCTTACATTTGCAAAATATAGCCAATAGGCTTCCAGACGCGTTTACAGATGCCAAGAAAGTGACAAAGTCACATATACCAGCTGAAAATGCTCCAGCCCGTTTGGAGATTCCATAAGTAACTCCAAACAAACACATAGCAAATGAATCTCAAGCACGCTGGAAGCGTGGGAGACCATTAGGCTCTAAGGATATTGTTCCCCGAAAAAGAAAAGAGCCAATAACATCTCAAAAAGATGACGATGATATGTCGACTGGAAACAGAAATGGAGATAAAATTCCTGAAGAAATTTTATCTAAAGAATGTGAGAGCAAAGAAAATGACATTGGAGACAATTTTGAAATGTCAATTAATTATGTTAGTACCGGTGTAGGATGGTACCGGGAAGAAGTAGTCATTGATGAAATATTTGCTTATTCAGTTGCCATGGAAGTCATGGAAGAAAATGACAATGATCCCCAAACGATGGAAGAATGTCGACATCGAAATGATTGGAAAAGCTGGAAAGAAGCAATACAAGCAGAGCTGGATTCGTTGAATAAACGAGGTGTTTTTGGACCTGTAGTTCCAACACCACAAAGTGTAAAACCAGTTGGCTATAAGTGGGTGTTCGTACGAAAACAAAATGAACGAAATGAAGTTGTTAGATACAAAGCTAGACTGGTTGCACAAAGTTTTTCACAAAAACCTGGAGTGGATTACACAGAAACATATTCACCAGTAGTGGATGCAACAACACTCCGATTTCTAATCTCTTTAGCCATTGTTGAACGACTTAAGATGCAACTCATGGATGTGGTAATGGCCTATCTATATGGGTCATTAGATAATGACATATACATGAAAATCCCAGAAGGATTGAGAATGCCTGAAACATTTGAGTCAAAACCACGTCACATGTATTCCATTAAGCTTAGAAGATCGCTATATGGATTGAAACAATCGGGGAGAATGTGGTATAATCGCCTTAGCGAATACCTACAAAGGCAAGGTTTTGTGAATGATCAAATAAGTCCTTGTGTGTTCATAAAAAGAACAAAGTCAGGATATGTAATCATAGCTGTTTATGTTGATGATTTGAATATTATTGGGACTCCAGAAGAGATCCAAATAGCAGCTGATTATTTGAAAACAGAGTTTGAAATGAAGGACTTAGGAACTACCAAGTATTGTCTTGGCCTACAATTCGAGCATACAAAGGATGAAATCTTTATCCATCAATCAAACTATACAGAAAAGGTCCTAAAGCGATTTAATATGGATAAGGCACATCCATTAAGTACACCAATGGTAGTAAGATCGCTATGTGTGGAAAAAGACCCCTTTCGTCCCAGATCAGAAAATGAAGAGATATTAGGTCCTGAAGTACCATATCTTAGTGCAATAGGTGCATTAATGTATCTTGCTACTAATACCCGACCTGATATAGCTTTTGCTGTGAATTTATTAGCAAGATATAGTTCAACACCAACAAAAAGACATTGGAATGGTGTTAAGCACATTCTGCGTTATTTACGTGGAACAAGTGACATGGGGCTATATTTCCAAAGGTCTAATGAAGGACAACTTGGAGGACTAATTGGCTATAGTGATGCTGGCTATTTATATGATCCGCACAAAGCCATTTCCCAAACAGGGAACTTGTTTATGTATGGTGGAGCAGCCATTTCATGGCGTTCAACAAAACAATCCATAGTAGCCACATCATCAAATCATGCTGAGTTGATCGCTTTGTATGAAACTGGAAGAGAAAGTGTGTGGCTTAGATCGCTCATACACCACATTCAAACATCTTGTGGGTTGAAGTCAGCTGCTGAAAATCCAACAGTAATATATGAAGACAATGCCGCTTGTATCGCCCAAATCAAGGAAGGTTACATCAAGAGTGATCGATTCAAGCATATATCGGCAAAATTTTTCTCTACTCACGAGCTTCAAGTCAAAGGTGATATTGATGTTCAACAGATTCAATCAAGCAAAAACTTAGCTGATGTGTTCACTAAAGCATTGTCTACCAGAGTCTTCAAACAACTTATTCATCATCTAGGGATACGACGCTTGAGAGACACATGTTGAAATGAGGGGGAGTACTACAACTGCACTCTTTTTCCCTTAGCTTGGTTTTTATCCCACTGGGTTTTTCCAAGAAAGGTTTTTAATGAGGCAGTTAGTAATGTACATCTAAGGGGGAGTGTTATAATATTTTATTATATTATTATATAGATGTACAATGGTAAACCCTAGTTTTGGGCTTATCCATTAAGCTTTGTATTCCCTATATAAAGGCCCCTATGAGTGACCTAATAAGACACACAAAAATTCTACGCTCTTTCTCTCTTCTTATTCTTTCTCCAATAATTATAACAACAATTGTATTATTCTTCGTTTACTTGTCATAGATTGTCATCATCTTTATTATTTCCATGGTTAGAGTGTCATCATCTTTATGGATCATCGTTTTAATGGCTCGATGATGGTGGTTGGGGTTTTCACATTGAGGGCCACAACACCATGTTTGGTAGTGTTTTGTCATATGTTTCCTTACAATTGCTTGGTGAAGAACCCATGATGGGAATGGTGCTATGTACTTCACCTAATTTGAATTTAAATTTAAATTTAATTTTGCTTATTAATCAGCTACCATAATTTAAAAAAAATATTTTCCGCGTGCTTCGCACGTGTGGTCTGGCTAGTATTATTCCAATGACAGGTCTCTTTATACTAAAATTTTTCCATCCGCATGATTTTATATAAATATTTTAAGGGTATGTAGTATGCATGATTGTAGCTTAGGATTTCACGTAAATGTTTTAATATCTTATGTTTTTCCATGCACATATATATACACATACATATATATTAGTATTCATGTTTAATGGTCAGTTATTTTAATTTATATACTTAATTCACGTAAGTATTCATAGTGTTAATTACTCTGATGCAAATATGAGTATCACTAATTAATATTATTTATTCTTATGATTTGATTATGTAGTTGATCTAATGAAAAATATTGCAAAGCGGGAATTTGATATTCTCGACTTATTAGGCCAGAGATATTTGGAATGGAGGGTTGATGCATCCATTTGCTTATCATTCCCCATGAAAAACCACAAGTTAAGGCCAACTGGTACTGCACTGTACCCTAAAATAAATGCCACATATGCCTCTCAAAGAAATGATAGTAGGCATCAAGATAATCGTGGACACGATGGTAATCGTAGTCGTGGTCGTGGCCGTGGTCGAGGACCTGGCCGTGGTAAGGGTTTTGGTAATTATCAGAAGATAACTCTCCTGATGCATCCATTTCCAAGGGGAATGATAAGCAAATGGTTTAGAAGGGTCCTACAAGACCCTCCCAAAAACCCAAATCTATATGCTTATAGATGTGGTATGACAGGTCACTAGGCAAGGGTGTGTCACACAACCAAACACCTAGTTGAGTTGTACCAAGCTTCCCAAAAAGATAAGGCGAAGAATGTGGAGACTCATTTTGTTGACGACACTGAACCTACACCAAGCCTGGACGTTTCTGATTTCATAATAGATGTTGAATTCGAAATCAATGAAAATATCAACTACTAAAATCTAGAAGCTCTATCTATATTATGTAAAATATTGCTATTTGTTTTTCCTTTATCAGCATCCATGTCTATGATAAATAAATATGGTATTTATATTCTGATTCTTCTTCCTCTTGAAGATACGGAAACGATTAAAGATGTATCAAGTAGCAATAATCAACGTCTAGTGGACAACGCTACTACGCACCCCATCTTGAGACATAAAGAATACTTTACTCAGTTAACTTTGCTTGAGCAAATGTTAAAACAATCTCTGGTGTGACAAAATTGATTGAAGGCTCTAGTAGAGCTTGTGTTTTGCTCCCTACAAGGATAAAAATTGATCATAAATGACGCATTATATTGGAGTAAGTCTCAAAGGAACTTACTGAACTTTAAAGATGTGCGTCGGAATGGTTTTCATGTATAAACCATAAATGAAAATAATAAAGAATATTTGTGCATCATAAGACAAATATGCGGAAAGAAACATATTTTAGAAAAACTTCCATCGCATACTACTGGACTTTATCAAACATATATAAGTCAAATAGAGACAAATGTAACATCTTATGAGAAATTAAATGATAAAAGGATGTTTACATTATGGCATGACCGTTTGGCTCATCCATGTAATGGAATGATGCATAGAATCATTGGAATTTCAACTAGGCATTTAATAAAGAAAGAAGATGTCCTTAAATCAAGTGATTTTAACTGTGGTGTTTGTTCACTTGGTAAACTAATCACCAGACCTTCCAAGAATAAAGTTGGGATTGAAAATCCAACATTTTTAGAACGAATAAAAGGTGATATTTATGGACCGATAGTCCCACCATGTGGACCATTTCAATACTTTATGGTATTAATTGAAGCATCGACAAGATGGTCACATGTGAGCCTCTTATCAACAAGAAATACAACTTTTGCAAAACTCCTAGCTCAAACCATTCGCTTATGAGCTCAATTTCCGGATTATACAATCAATAGAATCCGGCTTGATAATGCATGATAATTTACTTCTCAAACATTCAATGACTATTGTATGTCAATTGGGATTATAGTTGAACATCCGGTGGCTCATGTTCACACACAAAATGGTCTTGCTAAATCTCTGATTAAACGATTACAATTAATAGCTAGACCATTATTGATGAAGTCTAAACTGCCAACATCAGTTTGGGGACATGCTATATTGCATGCCACAACTCTGGTCCGATTAAGACGAACTGCATATCATAAGTATTCCCCATTACTATTAGTGACTGGTAAAGAACCAGATATATCACATTTAAAGATATTTGGTTGTGCAGTTTATGTCCTATTGCTCCACCGCAACGCACAAAAATGGGTTCCCAAGAAAATTGGGAATATATGTTGGTTTTGAATCCCGATCAATTATTAAATATCTTCAACCAATCACTGGTGACCTATTTACAACAAGATTTGATAACTGTAATTTTAATGAAAATGAATTTCCAAATCTTGGTGGAAAAGGACACAAAGAAATTACTTGGAACACTTCATCATTATCTTATCTTGATTCACGTACAAAAATGTGTGAACAAGAAGTACAAAAGATTGTACATTTACAAAGTATAGCAAATCAATTACCTGACTCATTTACAGACACAAAGAAACTCACAAAGTCACATGTGCCAGCCGTAAATGCCCTTGAAAGAATTGAAATTCATGCGAGACAACTAGATAAGATTCCTGAAAAGGAATTTATAGCGCGCCGAAAATGCGGCCGCCCGCTTGGATAAAAAGATCTAAAACCAAGAAAGAATAGGCTGCATAATAATCCAAATGAAGCCGCACAAATTTCCTATTCAGGGGGAGAACATGACAAAAATATCTCGGAAAATCTAGGAGATGTGTCAGAAATAAAAATTATTCCGGATAAAAACAAAACGGAGAATGTTCCGGATATGAACAAAATGGAAACTGTTCCAAATAATGACAAACGCATTGATAATTATGAAATTACAGTAAGTTATGTCTATTCTTGAATGTAGTGGAACAAGAAAGACATTATCCTTGATAAGATGTTCGCATACTCTGTTGCCACCAAAATAGTGGTTGATGATGATGACATCGAACCACAAACTATTGATGAGTGTCGTATTTGACATGATTGGCCAAAATGGAAAGAGGCTATGTAGACTAAATTAAAATCGCTTGAAAAGTGTAATATTTTTGGCCCAATAAAGCCCACACCAATGGACTTGGAACTAGTAGGCTATAAATGGGTATTTGTACGAAAGCGTAAAAATGAAATTGTGAGATATAAGGCAAGACTTGTTGCCCAAGGTTTTTCTCAGATACATGGGATAGATTATGAGCAAACATATTCCCCTGTTGATAGCGGTGAAATGGTCGTGCAAATCACGGCTATGCAAAACAGTCCTAACAATCCTAAAGACTGTAGTCTTAGAGAAGTAAGGGTCGAATCCGCAGGGAGGTTGGTTCATCTTTTTAAGTAAATTTTATGTCAATTAAAGTAAGGGGGGTTTATGAATTAAACTACTATATAGCATGAAAAAACTAATAAAGCAATTAAAGTTGGACTTTTTATCAAATTGGGAAAACACTTAGTCAAACAGAGATCCGCATTCGATTGACAAGTTGATCATAGATTTCACTCAATATCGCATGCATATGGAATTCCAATTCCGTTTCAAAGATAATTAATAGCACAACCAGATACTATCAATCCTAACTAATTCAATAACCCTGAAACCATCAAGATTCAATTCAAAAGCAACATTAAGGATAGGAATATAGACAGGATACAATTCTAGCATAAAACAACCATCTTTTATCCTAGAATGCAATTCAACTCTCTTCTGCAATAGACTAGCACAACCAGATACTAGTACAATGCAGTTTGCTACTATGAAATAGAGAAACTCAACCAGTAATTCCTCTAGATCTAGCAATAGATATTCAATAACAACAATCCTAGAAATTATTGAAATAAATCACATAAACAATTCAATTAAGAGAGTAAAATAATTCCATGCAATAGATAAAGAGTAGAAATCTCACAACTGAAGGTCAAACGATGCTTCAAACTGTCTGACTAAGAAAAAGGGCTTAGTTCTCCATGAAAAGCTAAAAAACTCAAAAGTCTAAAAAAGAAATATGATAGATAGATTGAGTCATGAGAGGTGCAACTCCCATAACCTAATATATAAACTAGGTCTAAAAAGTCTATCCAAAAATACATAAAATACGTAATAAAGCTGACATAGAAGAGCCAATCACAACATAACACGTGGCGCGTAAGAGATCTCGTTGACCGTCAGAGGTGGCGGTCGCCGCCTGCACCAGAACGCCATTCTTCTTCTTCTCTTCAATCCAACTCTAAAACTCCAATAATATGCATCTTTGGGTCTTCCTTCTCCTAGGTGAAAATAGTCTTTTAAGGCACCTAAAACAACCACAAATACATGCTAAAACTTCCCCTAAATACAAAACATAATTTTGTATATCAAACTCCACCACACTTGAATCTCACTCGTCCATGAGTGACTCAGAATACTATCACTCATAAAATCTCTACCCCCGGATCATCTAAGTGCAAGGAAGCTTAATAAAGAGGAATAAAAGCATTGTCATGCAAGCACTAATACCCAACCTAAACAACAAGATATAGCAAATAAGCTCTAACCACCTACCCTACTCAACATCAACATAAAAGAGAAAATCATCATCAACATCAAGCCAACATCATGCTCAACTTAAACCATCAAACAACCCCAATATCCAACAAAACATCAATCATCAAACCACAAAAAACTAACCACTAACAAGCCCATCAAAAACATCAACAAAGAGAGTGAAAGTCTCCATAAATCTACACTTATACCTCCAAATGAAAACCTACCCAAAACACTCCTATACTCCACTTCTTATGTCTCCTGCGTCGGTAAAAGATAGTCCTAAAACAATCTTTTTTTTACTCATTTTGCTTAGGCGCCTTTTCAGGTTTTCACCTAACACTCTCTTTTCATTTTTCAAGAATGAACTCACCAACTCACACCACTCAGAATCTATTTTTGCCAAGGCCTAGTGCCTGCCAGATTACCTGCTTATTACCTAGACCGCCCTTTCGGGTTTTCAGTCTATCCCAGGATTTAATTTGCCTTTTTTCATTTTTATGGCTCTTTTTTATTTTTAATTTTTTTATAGCATATCAAATAGTAATATAATTCCAACTCCCCCATACTTAGAACACACATTGTCCTCAATGTAGTAAAGACAAAATAAAATAAAGGGGAAGTAGAGAATAATACCACTACTGATCAGAAGGTGGTGGTGGTGGTGGTGGATACTGTGGGTAGTCAGGATATGAGGGGTATGTGGGCCACATGCCTTGGAAAAACTAAGCCTACTGTTGAAAATAGCTAGTCTATTGTTGAAAGAACTGAGACTGATCCTGGTGAAACTGGTGGATCCGGTCTATAGAAGTGGACAAAGCAGACTGCTGAGTGAACATTTCCTCCTGACGGACTGAAAGTCTTTTCATCTGGTGCATCATATCATCCTGTCAGCTCAAACCAGTGTCATCTCCTGCTGAAGTACTAGGAAAATCCAAACCAGGGGCATCCTCATGCATGTTAGTATCGCCTTGTGGAACAGTCTCTGTAACAGGCTCTGAAACAGATGGTGGAGCAGCCTGTGGAGCTGAAGAAGAAGAACTAGGAGCTCTAACAAGAATTGACAGCCGTTTGAGATCAAATCGAACTCAGGTCCACATGGTAAACCAACAATGGGCATACGAATCTTATAAGCACCCAGAGGACCAAACAGATAATCAATATGAGCCCCAGTCTCAGCGATCACCCCAACATTCCTCAAAAACTTCTTATCATAAGTGTATCGAGTAGAAAGCCGCTCAGACGGTGGAGGAAAAGGGATGTCCAGTGGCGCAACAATAAGAGAAACTATACCGCCGATCGCAATCTTACCCTTCTTATCACTCCTGCACTTCTTACAACTTGCAAGAAATAAAGCCTTCCAGTCCTTCACTAAAGTGCACCGTGGTGTCAAACTCCAAACTTCCTCCAAATCAGGATGATTGATCTTGTTTGGTTCAGAATGACCAAACCAAGCCATCTTAAGCAACTTGTGAGCTAATCGAAGAGAAGGAGGTGACCACTTATAATTTTTCTCCCCCGCCTTAGAATCAAATGGGGAAGAACCAGTGGAATGATCCCAAAAAGCAAACTGAGCACTAATAGTAGACCAATCAGCAGATGTAGAAGGCTGCTTGGTAATACCAAACGCCTCATCCAGATCATCATAGCTCATAACATGCATCGAACCACCTAACTGAAAAGTGATCCTAGATGCATCACGATCATCCTCAAGAGTAATAATAAACTCTCTAGTCCACCGAGGATATGTAGGAGCGTTATTGAAATAAAAATTACCCAACCCACCATGATTAAACATCTGCCTAGTACACTCCTCTAGGACCAACTCTCTCATAAATGCGGGATCAAAGAAAATAGTAAAAACAATCTCCTTACCATCCACATGCTTCTTCCGGTTCTCATAAATCTCAGATTGAGCGGATCAAGAAGCCCCACTACGTTTCCTAATACTCATAATCGGTAATTGAAATGCTCAAAGGACTGAAAAGAAAAGCAAAAGTCCTGAAATACCCGGAGAATAGGGCGACGAGTAGCGAAACTGGCGGCGGGCTTCGAAATTCTTGGCGGCGGGCAAACGGCGGTCGCCGCTATGAATTTGTTCCTGGCAGCGGTCGCCGATTCAAAGGCGGCGGTTGCCGCTTTGAATGTTCGTTGAAATCCCAGAAATTCGATGACGAGGGCTGTTGGAGAACGAGCGGCGGTCGCCGCGTGGTGATGGCAACGAACGGGCGTCGACTTGATGAGTAGGGGCGAGCTTGAATCCGAACCCAAAGGAGTAGATATGAGATTGAAGCATAACCTCTCCTCACTTTTCTCTAAAGCTCTTTTTTTTCACACTCAAGTTTTTTTTCCTGATATGTTAACTCCTTCTTCCCTCTTATTCTTTTACTCTCAGCAATCCTCTTTTTCTTTTTATTTTAATTTTTCGATTTTTTCTTTTTTTTAAGGGAAAGGTGGGCTTACCGTACGACAGGGGCGGCGGGCGCCACTGTCTGGCGGCGGTCGCCGCATTTAAAACGACGACCTGGCGACGAGTCTATTTTTTTCGGCGGCGGGTGCTGCTGACCACTTCGTAGCCAAGCAACTTTTGAGATTAATTAACGGCAGGCGCCGTGATGTCGGCGGCGGTCGCAACCTTTTCTGTGGCACTCCTTTTCGCTCCCCTGTAGGTTAGTTCGCCGAAAAACAAAGGAAAAATGAAACAAAAACAACTAAACTAAAAAAAAACAAGAAAAGAAAGAAAGTACCTAGGACGGGTTGCCTCCCGACAAGCGCCTTATTTAACTTCGTGGCTCGACGTAATGCTAGCTCAAATCAACAATTGATCCGGGTCAGGGAGCGGTGGTGGGCGTTGCCCCAACTCGTATCGAACATCAGCTTCCAACATATGGCGTTTGTCTTGACGCATTCTAAGCAATGTCCCCTTACTTTCAGGGGGACCATAGTTGGAGGGATCTGGAGGTTTCTTCAGCTCAACTACTTGTGCCTGCACAATATAGGGCAAAAGCTCCTTGCTAGACAAGGTTAATGGTAAAGGGACTTGTCCCAATGGCTCAGGTGGGAGCTTGTAGCAAGGATTTAACTCCTTAACAATTTCTTGTATGTTAGTTGATAAGGTGAAATCCAAACTAGAGTTGATTGAAGATTTTATATCATCTAGATGGTTTCTAACAATAATATTTTGAACAACATGCTTAAGCACATTAACAACACAAACAAAATGAGCCTCAGATGAAGATTTAATGGCGTCGAATATATTATGATTTATAATCTGGCCATCAAATTCCATTGTCAGAGAACCAGTACGCACATTGATTTTGGTATTAGCTGTTTTCAAGAAGGGTCTCACTAACAGAATAGGGATTGCATGATTATCATGTTCCATATTAAGCATATAAAAATCAGCAAGAAAAGTAAGATTACCAACCATAACCAAAACATCCTCTACGACTCCTATAGGACGCACAGTGGACTTATCAGCTAACTGAATAGAAATATTAGTTGGTTGCATAGGTCCTAGTTTCATAGAGTCACAGAGAGAGGAAGATATAACATTAATGGAAGCACCTAAATCTAATATAGCCTTGTCAAGTTTAGTGCCTCCAATAGTTATAGGGATAGTGAACATACCTGGGTCCCCGCATTTCTTTGGTAAGGGCTTTTGAAATATTGCTGAGACATGTTCAGTCACCTTCACCTTTTTCTTGCTATTCTCATCCTAAATCCTCTTTGTAGTGCAGATCTGCTTTAAAAACTTAGCATAACGAGGAATTGACCGGATCATATCTAGCAGGGGCATGTTGACCTCAACTTTTCTGAACATCTCAAATATGTCCTTGTCTTGCTTCAATAGCTCTGTACGTTTTAAACCAGATGGGAATGGAGCGACAGGTTTCCATTCGGGAAAGATTAGAGCTTTTACTTGTTCGGAGGCCTCAACCGGTAGGCGGCGGTCGCTGATTTTTTCGGAAAATTCAGCCTCGGGCGGATCACCGTCAGGGCGATCGCCGCTATCCTGGTGGAAGTCGCCGCCTTTTATTTTTTGGTCGCCGCTTGAATTTTCTAATTTGTCGTAGCTAAGCTCGTTTTGATGGCGGTCGCTGCTATCCAGGCGGCGGTCGCCGCCCTCGCCTTCATCAGATTCGTCCACTTTTCTATCCTCAAGTTGTCTCCCACTCCTCAAAGTGATAGCACTGACATTGTGAATATTCGAATTGACTTCTGTTTGAGAGGGGAGCTTACCCGAATCTCTTGCTTCCAGTTTGCTTACTGCTTTAGAGATTTGACTCATTTTTCTTTCCAAGTTATGAATGCTTGCTGATGTATTTTCCTGGAATTTCACTTGACTTTGAGTCAGTTTAGTCATATTATCTTGAAGAGTGAGGTTATTTTGCATCAACAACTTCGTCATGCCTTCCATAGAAGGAGCCTCATTGGGATTCTGTCCTTGAGGCCATGGCACATATGGTTTAGCTTGTTGAAACTGATCTTGTTGCTGCTTTGACTCAGGCTCTTTCCACCTAAAGTTATGATGATCTTTCCAGCCAAGGTTGTAGGTGTTTGAATAAGGATCATGTCTTGGCTTCATTTGGTACCCTCCAACTGCATTCACCTCCTCTTGCAGTGTAGGACATGAATCAGTAGGATGAAAGGTGTTATTATAGATTCCACAAGCCTTAGCCTGTTGAGCAGTACCCTTCAGCTTCAACCGTCTCACTTCTTCTTTTAGCACATCAAAGTCAGCTTGATCAATTTTAGAATGAGAGTTGTCGACTGACAAGTTTTTAGAACCTCTTCTAGTATATTGCCTCGAATCATCAGCCAGCATAGAAAAGATGTCTAGAGCCTCTTCATTGGTTCTTTTCATGATGTTTCCACCACAAGAGGAATTGACCAATCGCCTGTCATCCTCACGGAGTTCACCATGGAGATAAAGTATGAGATCATGATTAGCATAACCGTGGTAGGGACAACTCTTCACCAACTTCTTGAAGCGCTCAAAATATTCATAGAGCGACTCGTTGGGGAATTGCTCTATATTACAGATCTGCTTCTTGAGTTGATTAGGCTTGATTGAAGGGAAGTATTTGTCAAGAAACAACTTCTTTAAGTTCACCCAAGTAGTAACGCTTCCAGGAGGTAGAGCATGAATCCAGTCTTTAGCGGATTCCTTCAAAGAAAAGGAAACCGCTCTCAGCCTCATCTGTTCTTCGTAATATCAAGGGACACATGCTGGTGCAGACATCAAGGCACTCATCAAGATGCTGAATGGGATCCTCAAGTGGAGTTCCGTTGAATTTCGGGAGTAGATGAACTATTCCTGTTTTAAGCTCAAACTTCACCCCATCACCAAGGGCTGGAAATTGCACTGCACGTGTAGGATGATTCAGATTAGGAGCTGTGAAGCTCTCAAGAGCAACTCGTGGATCTCCCATTGTTCGGATTCCTTGCAGTAGTGCACGCATAACTCGACGAGTTCTGAAAAGAGTCCGTTAAATTTCTGGGTCAAAAACAAGTGGTGAATTATTAGTAGCACGGGTGCGAACCATAATATACGTTCACACCAAAATTGGCAAAAAAAATCACACAAAAAAACAATTATTGCCTCCCCGGCAACGGCGCCAATTTGATAGCGGTGAAATGGTCGTGCAAATCACGGCTATGCAAAATAGTCCTAACAAACCTAAAGACTGTAGTCTTAGAGAAGTAAGGGTCGAATCCGCGGGGAGGTTGGTTTATCTTTTTAAGTAAATTTTACGTCAATTAAAGTAAGGGGGGGGGGGGTTTATGAATTAAACTACTATCTAGCATGCAAAAACTAATACAACAATTAAAGTTGGAGTTTTTATCAAATTGAGAAAACACTTAGTCAAACAAAGATCCGCATTCGATTGACAAGTTGATCATAGATTTCACTCAATATCGCATGCATATGGAATTCCAATTCCTTTTCAAAGATAATTAATAGCACTGATGTCTCTCTATTTGGTGGTGTTTTCATATGTGATTTCCTTTGTAAATATGTTTCTTTTTCCCCTTTTCTTGTGCGTTTTGTTCCTTTTTAGCCTAGTTCCCGTATTTCTATGAGATTCGGAGACTACGCACCTTTTATGTGTTTTGTAGGTAATTTGGCATGAATCAAGGATCGATTTGAAGGAGGGTCGAGACATGGAGCAAAGGCCGAGCTAAAGCGGGAAAGAGAGAAGCAAGCCATGAAGAAGAACAAGAGAAGCCAACTAAGAAGAAGGTGGAACGAGGTCAGGACCGAGTTGCAACCACATCGGGCCCGACTTTGAAGTCTCCAACTTCAGACCGAGATGCACAGTAACTCGGGCCCGAGGTCCTCCGTGTCGGTCCGAGTCGGTCACCGGACTACTTGGGTCCAAGGCACGAAATTGTGAACTTCCACTTTTGCCCCTCATCTAATCTATAAAAGGCCCTCTTGTCTTCTAATTAAGGGGGCCCTCTCATACACACAAAAGGGGGGGAAAGGGTTCCCTCTCATACACACAAAAAAAGGGGGGGGTTCCAAGGGAGCCAAGAGGATTCTTGGAGAGCAAGGAGGAAGGAGAGGAGAAGGAAGAGAGAGAGAATCGGCCAAGGGAGAGGAAGATTGATAGGTTTGGTTGATAGATTAGCTTTGCTTTGTTTTGATCTTGTGGATTTGGAAACCCTTGATTGGAATTTGTGGATTGCTTTTGATTTGAATGAAACTTTGCTTTGTTTTGAGATTGATGATGTTGATTGCTTTCCCTTTTGATTTGTTTGCTTTCTTTGTTTGCCTTATGGAGTAGATCTCCTTGATCTTGGGTTATGGGGGAAAACCCTAGCTAGGTTTGGGCTAGAAACCCCAATTCCATAGCCTTGAGTGTTTGATCTAAGGAACCCACTCTACATAGAGCTACAATTCCTTGCGAAAGTTGGGAATCAAGGCTTGAGATTGGCAAAGTAGCGAAAGTGAACATGTGTCAATCTCAAGACCTTGCTTCGAAGGGGATTTCCCCAATGATCGATGTGTAGAAGTGGTTGGAACGAGGGCGAAAGCACTCGATCCTAGTCCGATCATCACTCATTGCTTGAATTGGGGTGGATAAGCCTTAATCTACTAGAGAAGGAACCCAAAAGCCCAAGATCTACTTTTAATCCTTGAAGTTCGACAAACCCAGCTACCTCGGGCCCGACTTACCCTACGTCGGTCCCGACTTCCTCTTGTCGCCAACATCGGGCCCGACGTGACCTCTGTGTCGGTCCCGACTGTTCTCTTTGTTTTCCTTTGTTTTAAGCTCTCTTTTCCAGCTTCCTAGTGTCTAGGCACATCAATCGAGTAGACTTCCCGAGTGTTCGACACCCACCACGTGCTACAACGGGGTCGGGTTATAAATTGAATCTCTAGACCCTCGCACACCGTGAGAGCGATCAAAAGATTGGCGCCGTTGCCGGGGAAGTCTAAGTGCATTGAGTGCCAATTTGGTGAGTTTCTTGTGTTTTGGTAGTGATTTGGGTGAGGGAATAGCCCAAACCCTTTGTTTGTTTTTGATTTGTTTTGGTTTGTGTTTTTGTTTCATAGGTGTATGCTAGCTCGTTCCTCCCGAGGAACACTTGAGCTTGAGTTTGTGAGTGATCCGGAAAGTATTCTCAAGGAAGCCCGAAGAAGGAAAAGGATGGCGAATCAAGCTCTCCATGTTGATGAGGAGTTGGCTCAACTTAGGGCTGAAATGGCTAGATTGCAACTTGAGAGGGACAATCAAGAGGAGGTGGCAAGAAGAGAACGGGAGCAACGGATGAGAGCCGAGGCTCAACTCAATGCTCTACCCCGGAATGCACGCCAATACATGCATCCGGAGTTGAGGGTACCCGAGCCGGCTATTGTGCTTCCCGAGGTTGCCAAGAATTTTGAGATCAAGACGCAATTCATCTCCCTCATCAAGCGTGATCAATTCGAGGGCCGTCCACATGAGTGTCCCATAGAGCATGTTAAACGATTTGTGGATATGTGTGAGACGATCTCCACCGACGAGGAGACATTGGAGTATGTGCTTCTAAAGGCGTTCAAATGGTCACTTGGGGGCAAGGCCACACATTGGCTCGAGAGCCAAGCTCCTAGGTCAATCACAACGTGGAAGACACTCTATGACGCTTTCTTGATGAAGTTCTTCCCGCCCTCAAAGACAACCGAGTTAAGAAGGAAGATTGCAAGCTTTCAACAAGGTCCGAATGAGCCCCTCTTCGAAGCATGGGACCGTTTCAAGGAGATGTTGCGCCAATGTCCAACTCATGGCCAACAACCATATGTGCTTCAAGACATCTTTTTCCAAGGCATCAATCCGGTAACGAAGGACAAGCTCAATCTCCACACCGATTGTGGGTTCATAGACTTGACACCGAATCAAGCTTGGGAGCTACTTGACAAGCTATCCGATTATGAGGCCATGTATGGGGTGAGTCAAGCTAGCAAGGAGGTGAAAGTTCAAGGTGAAGGTGCAAGGAAGTTATATGATCCAAAGGGAGAAGACATTGATAGGGATGTGAAGCTCCAATTCCTTGAAGGTGAAGTGAGCAAGCTTAAGAGGCAAGTCCACTACTACAAGCAAAATGCTAGAGCTTGTGAGGAGTGTGGATCCTTTGCACATGCTACACAAGTTTGTCCGAATGAGAGCCAAGTGCGCTTGGCCGAGCGAATTGAGGAGGCAAACTATGTCCGAGGAAATTTCGATGGAAGAGGCAATTTCAACAATGGTGGCAATGGCCGGTGGAACAACGGTCAAGCTCAAGGCTACAACAACAACTTCAACCAAAACGAGCTAAGGGTGCCACCACCACCATATAGACCACCGGGATTCAATGAGTTACAAACATTTGCTCAAGAGATGAGAGATGGGTTCAAGGAGATGAGGACCCAATTCAATGAGTTTGGTGCATGGAGGAGGCAAGTCGACAATCAATTTGCTCAAATTGCGACTCAAGCCCCGAGAGAGAATGGGTGACTTCCGGGCCGACCCGAGGAGAATCCTCGAGCTCAAAACAATCAAAATGAAGTCCGGGCAATTGGATTGAGAAGTGGCCGAAACCTACCCGAGCCACACGTGCCTAAGAAGAATGAAGAGAGTCGGACCAACTTACCCAACAAGTCGGGTCCGACATTCCCCGAAGTCGACCCAGCAAGAAGATCGACTCCTTCACCACGGACCGAGGTCGAGAGCAACTCGGGACCGACGTACACAGACCTCGATCCAACTCCTCTGCCTCGGACCGAGATTCACAACATCGGGCCCGATATGGTGCCCAAGTCGGTCCAACCAGGAAATGTTGCAAGTGAAGTAGGGAAGTCCAAGGAGGTTGATCCAAGTAAGATTCAAGGTGAAACAATTCTTCCATATCCCTCGAAGAAGCCGAAAGATGTTGTTGAGAACAAGTTCAAGAGGTTTCTCAAACTCTTGCAAGGCTTGAACATCTCTATCCCGTTCACCGATGCATTGAGTGAGATGCCATCTTATGCCAAGTTGTTAAAGGAGATTTTGAGCAAGAAGAGGTCCATAGTTGAAATGCAAGATGAGGTCAAGACCTTGGAGTTACCGCAAAAGCTAGGAGATCCCGGTCGCTTTGCTATAACCATTGGTGTGGGGTCTCAAAACTTCCAAGCCTTATGTGACCTTGGGGCAAGTGTTTCGGTGATGCCCGCTAGCATTTGGAGAAGAGCAAATTTGGGTGAAATGGAGCTGGCCGATATGTCCCTAACTATGGCCGACAGTTCCATCATCAAGGCTAAGGGAATATTGGATGACGTTCCGGTGCGAGTTGGAAGGTATTTTGTCCCCGATGATTTCGTGATCTTGGACATGCACGAGGACCCCTTGGTCCCAATAATCTTAGGAAGACCATTCTTAGCTACGGCGGGGGCAAGGTTTGATGTCAAAAACGGCAAGGTTTCCTTTGAGATTGGTGAAGAAAAGGTCGATTTTCACTTCAACAAGGCCTTGAATGAGCCGGACGCCTTGGCTATCCTCAAACTTGAAGAGAGTGCTAAGAGAAAAGGTGAAGAAGTGGAAGTTGCTAGAGAGGTCGTTGTGTTGAGAAGTGATGAAGGGTTCAATAAACAAATACAAGCAAGGGAGTTGTTGGAGCAAATTGAGGATCAAGATGAGTCAAGGATCAATGCTAGCCCAAGGAGAAATGAAGAGTATCCTTACTTATATCCTTTTGATGTTGGTGATGACCACAATTCTTCCCAAACTTTTGATTCCTACATTTGTTTAAGTGATTTGAAAGATGACTTAGGAGACTCCTACATTTGCCTTAGTGACTTGAAAGATCAATTGGTAGAATCTCCTAGGAATTCTTTGGATAACTTTGGTGTAGGAAAAGAGGAACATGATGGAGCAAGTAAGGAGGAGAAATCTCACCCGTTGGAGGAGTATGATGAGATAGGCCCGAGATCGGAGAGCCATGCCTATGTAGACCATCGTTGGTGGTTTTATGGGTATGAAGGCAATGGGCATAACAATGGCGAGCAATTCACCGTGTTTCACCCGCCATGAGGTTGAGGTTAGGAAGTCAAGCTAGTGACTCTAAACGAGCGCTTCTCGGGAGGCAACCCGAGCTAGTAGCTTTCTTTTCGTAATTTTAGTTTGATTTTTCTTAGTTTAGCTTAGCTTTTCTCTAACCAATCCCTATCTAGTGTTTTGTGGATTTATGGTGTTGTGCATCCTTCAAGGTTGTGTAGGATTTGAGGTGAAATATTTAAATGGAAATATGGGAAAGAAGTTGCAAGAGGATGGAGTAAAATTGGTGACCCGAATACTCCCACATCGAGCCCAGGTAAGTCGGGCCCGACATAGGGACGTCGGTCCATGAAGTCGGTCCAACTTGGTTCGACTAGTTGGAATGCCAATTTTGCCCTTGACCTAATTTGTCCCTTTCCCCCATGAAATATTATCCCCCACCTACCTATCATCTTCATATCAACTACCATTCCCAAAATACAACCCCTCTCCCTCAAGAACTCTCAAAGTCGGCCGCCCCATCCTCTCACCATACTCGAGAGGTGGAAGAGCTTAGGGAGGTGGAAGACCAAAGGTGGCGGGTCCAAGATAGCTACAACACATGGATGAGCGGGAACTTCCCTTCCCGTGAGAACCAATGGACACGCCCGGAGCCTCAACTTCAACCACCACCACAAGACTTCTACCAAGAACAAGTGTACGAGAGGGAGCGGCAAGCAAGGCTCCAAAGAGGACGGAGACGTGACAACCCCTTCGATTGATCCTATACATGCCATTGAAGAATAAGAAATTGTGAGCTTTTCATACTCTTATCTCTTGCTTTTAAGTTTTGATTTCCTTGTTTGATGGGGACATCAAAATTTTAAGTATGGGGTGGGGGTAAGTGTGTTCATGATTTCACTTGTTTATGTTTGTTTATTATTTTGAGGATATTTAGTTTGTGTTTCTAGTTTGTGTTTGGGATGTTTGCTTCTTGGTTTGTGGTTTGATGAAAAACATGAATGATTAATTTGGTCTTGAATGGATGAGTTTTTGGTTTTAGAGAAATTTTTGCAAAAAAATCCATAAAAATTGAAAAAAATTGTGTTGAAAACAACAAAAAGATTTTGTGTTTTGTAGGTTTTGGACTAGAAATTCCCATCTTAGATTGCCACAATAAAAGCTAATGATGATGTGAGCATGTAAATTCCTTTGCATATTTTTGGATAGTTTAGCCTCTTAAATGATGTTGCTTTTGATGTGATCATGATATCTTGCTTGTTTTATTGAACATGTGAGTTCTAGGATGAGTTCTTATGCAACTAAGTATGAGTGATGCTTGTTCATATTTTGGCCATGATATTTTGGCCATTTTAGGGATGCTTGTTCATATTTGCATATCCCTCATTTTTCTTGTGTGATTAGCTCATTCATGCTTAGTAAAATTTGCTATTGCGGTGTTTATCTATTTTCCAAGACCGTCATGAGATTTGTCCTAGCATTGTCACATTGATTTTGAACTTTGTTCTTTTAGTCACATAAATGTTCCATATCCTACCATGAAGATAATCCTTTGTTTGTAGCCCCGTTCTAGCCTAAGCCTTTGTTTGAATCTCCTCAAAAATATTATTCCTAGCCTTATATGACTTGACCCTTATGGGATTGGACTTTAGAAGAGAGGTTGGGATTGTATTTGAAGAGTTGAGATTCTCTTGGGTTTAAGGGCAAAGAATGGTGTTATGAATCATGTGGGTAGTGCATCTTTGTTGTACAAAAATGAAAAAAAAGAAAGAAAAGGAAGAAAGAAAATGTTGGAAATGTAAGGTGGAATAAAGCAAAGAGCTTAAGTGAAGAAAAGGGTCTGACCGAGTTACAAGCAACATCGGGCCCGATGTCATAAGAAAGTCGGTCCAAATGTAGAAAGTGTTGAAAAATCCAACAAAAAGCATAAGAGCAAAGATGAAGTGGAATGTTAAGTGAAATTTTGGGTTGAAAGGAAAATGTTAAGTCTTTTTGGTGAGTGTGAAAGTAATTGTGGAATTTGGTGAAGTTGGTGAGAGTTTAGGTTGTTCAATCCCCATTGTAAGCACAACAAGACCAAATAATTCCCACCTTGAAAAATACCAAAAGCCCCATTACAACCCGGCCGAACGGAACCTCTTTGAGGACCTCCATTGAGCCAAGTTCGAAATTCTTTGTGTACTTTGCATTAGGCATCTCTAGGTGGAGGAATTGGTGATATTAGCTTCAATAGTAAAGTCCTTACTTGCATGATTTTTGAGCTTGAGTGTTCATTGCTAAACCCAAACACATGATGAGTGATACACATTCACATATCCCTAAAGTGAGGCTTAGTTGCATTGACTTTATTCCTTGGAACACTTAATCATGTGTGATGATGTACTCTTGCTTGAATATCGATCACTTGTGCTTAAAATGTGTTTTCATACGAGGCTTTACTTGAAGATTATGTTTCGGTCTTGCTTACATTGTTATTGCTTGAGGACAAGCAAGTTTAAGTATGGGGTATTTTGATGTGTCTCTATTTGGTGGTGTTTTCATATGTGATATTCTTTGTAAATATGTTTCTTTTTCCCCTTTTCTTGTGCGTTTTGTTCGTTTTTAGCCTAGTTCCCGTATTTCTATGAGATTCGGAGACTACGCACCTTTTATGTGTTTTGTAGGTAATTTGGCATGAATCAAGGATCGATTTGAAGGAGGGTCGAGACATGGAGCAAAGGCCGAGCTAAAGCGGGAAAGAGAGAAGCAAGCCATGAAGAAGAACAAGAGAAGCCAACTAAGAAGAAGGTGGAACGAGGTCACGACCGAGTTGCAACCATATCGGGCCCGACTTTGAAGTCTCCAACCTCAGACCGAGATGCACAGTAACTCGGGCCCGAGGTCCTCCGTGTCGGTCCGAGTCGGTCACCGGACTACTTGGGCTCCAAGGCACGAAATTGTGAACTTCCACTTTTGCCCCTCATCTAATCTATAAAAGGCCCTCTTGTCTTCTAATTAAGGGGGCCCTCTCATACACACAAAAGGGGGGGAAAGGGTTCCCTCTCATACACACAAAAAAGGGGGGGGGGTTCCAAGGGAGCCAAGAGGATTCTTGGAGAGCAAGGAGGAAGGAGAGGAGAAGGAAGAGAGAGAGAATCGGCCAAGGGAGAGGAAGATTGATAGGTTTGGTTGATAGATTAGCTTTGCTTTGTTTTGATCTTGTGGATTTGGAAACCCTTGATTGGAATTTGTGGATTGCTTTTGATTTGAATGAAACTTTGCTTTGTTTTGAGATTGATGATGTTGATTGCTTTCCCTTTTGATTTGTTTGCTTTCTTTGTTTGCCTTATGGAGTAGATCTCCTTGATCTTGGGTTATGGGGGAAAACCCTAGCTAGGTTTGGGCTAGAAACCCCAATTCCATACCTTGAGTGTTTGATCTAAGGAACCCACTCTACATAGAGCTACAATTCCTTGCGAAAGTTGGGAATCAAGGCTTGAGATTGGCAAAGTAGCGAAAGTGAACATGTGTCAATCTCAAGACCTTGCTTCGAAGGGGATTTCCCCAATGATCGATGTGTAGAAGTGGTTGGAACGAGGGCGAAAGCACTCGATCCTAGTCCGATCATCACTCATTGCTTGAATTGGGGTGGATAAGCCTTAATCTACTAGAGAAGGAACCCAAAAGCCCAAGATCTACTTTTAATCCTTGAAGTTCGACAAACCCAGCTACCTCGGGCCCGACTTACCCTACGTCGGTCCCGACTTCCTCTTGTCGCCAACATCGGGCCCGACGTGACCTCTGTGTCGATCCCGACTGTTCTCTTTGTTTTCCTTTGTTTTAAGCTCTCTTTTCCAGCTTCCTAGTGTCTAGGCACATCAATCGAGTAGACTTCCCGAGTGTTCGACACCCACCACGTGCTACAACGGGGTCGGGTTATAAATTGAATCTCTAGACCCTCGCACACCGTGAGAGCGATCAAGCACAACCAGATACTATCAATCCTAACTAATTGAATAACCCTGAAACCATCAAGATTCAATTCAAAAGAAGCATTAAGGATAGGAATATAGACATGATACAATTCTAGCATGAAACATCCAGCTTTTATCCTAGAATGCAATTCAACTCTCTTCTACAATAGACTAGCACAACCAGATACTAGTACAATGCAGTTTGCTACTATGAAATAGAGAAACTCAACCAGTAATTCCTCTAGATCTAGCAATAGAGATTCAATAACAACAACCCTAGAAATTGTTGAAATAAATCACATAAACAATTCAATTAAGAGAGTAAAATAATTCCATGCAATAGATATAGAGTAGAAATCGCACAACTGAAAGTCAAACGATGCTTCAAACTGTCTAACTAAGCAAAAGGGCTTAGTTCTCCATGAAAAGCTAAAAAACTCAAAAGTCTGAAAGATAAATATGATAGATAGATTGATTCATGAGAGGTGCAACTCCCATAACCTAATATATAAACTAGGTCTAAAAAGTCTATCCAAAAATACATAAAACACGGAATAAAGCTGACATAGAAGAGCCAATCACAATATAACACGTGGCGCGTAAGAGATCTCGCTGACCGTCAGAGGCGGCGGGCGCCGCCTGCACCAGAACGCCATTCTTCATCTTCTCTTCAATCCAACTCTAAAACTTCAATAATATGCATCTTTGGATCTTCCTTCTCCTAACTGAAAATAGTCTTTAAGGCACCTAAAACCACCACAAATATATGCTAAAACTCCTCCTAAATACACAACATAATTGTGTATATCACTTGTAGTTGATGCAACTACATTAAGATTTTTAATTAGCCTAACTGTTTTAGAGGAACTACAAATGCGACTTATGGATGTCGTAACTGCATATTTATATGGATCACTTGATAGTGATATTTACATGAAAGTTCCTGAAGGATTAAAACTAGCCGAGGTATATAAAGCAAAATCTTGGTAAATGTTTTTTATAAAATTGCAAAGATCATTATATGGTCTAAAACAATCTGGAAGGGTGTGGTACAATCGGCTTAGTGAATATCTTCTTAAAGAAGGATATCAAAATGATACCGTTTGTCCATGTTTTTTCATCAAATGATCCAAAAATGGATTCGTTATTATTGCAGTATATGTTGATGATTTAAATACTATCGGTACATCCGCTGAACTTGAAAATGCTGCAAAATATTTGATGAAACAATTTGAAATGAAAGATCTTGGAAGAACCAAATTTTTTCTCGTTTTACAAATGCAGCATTTGAAGGATGGAATTTTTATTCATCAAACAAATTACATCGAGAAAATTTTGAAAAGGTTCTACATGGACAAAGCACATCCATTGAATTCACCCATGATAGTTCATTCTCTTAGTATACAGGATGATCAATTCAGACCTCGAGAGGATGATGAAGAGATTCTTGGTCCTGAAGTTCCCTATCTAAGCGTAATTGGTGCATTAACGTATCTCGCAAACAATACAAGACCCTATATTGCTTTTGTTGTAATCTTGTTATCAAGATACAACTCATTACCGACAAGACGACATTGGAACGGAATCAAACATGTATTTCGATACCTACGAGGTACTCTTGACCTTGGGTTATATTATCATAGAAATACAAATATTGCTCTTGTTGGATATGCAGATGCATGATATCTATTAGATCCACACAAAGCAAAATCTCAAAATGGTTATTCACATATGGAGAAACGGTGATCTTATGGAAGTCAACAAAGCAAACGCTTACCGCTACATCATCAAAATGGTTAATAGCTCTTTATGAAGAGGAAGAGAATGTGTTTGGTTAAGGTCAATGATTGGATATATACAAAAAGAATGCAAAATAAGATCAATTGCATACAATCCAACCGTGAATTATGAAGACAATTCTACATGTATCACACAAGTCAAAGGACGTTACATCAAAGGAGATCGGACAAAGCACATTTCGCCAAAATTGTTCTTAACTCATGATTTAGAGAAGGAGGGAAAGATCGAAATCCAACAAATCCAATCAAGTGAAAATTTTGTAGATTTGTTCACAAAATCCTTACAACCCAAATAGTTTAAAGAACTTGTGTACAAGATCGGAATGCTCAAATTTCGAGAAGTACGTTGATTTCAGGGGAGAATTATACGCATTACACTCTTTTTCCCTTCGTTCAGGTTTTTTCCCAATGGGTTTTACCTGACAAGGTTTTTAATGAGGCAATACTATGAATGCGTATAAGACAAGCTGTACTCCTTTTTCATGTGCTATGATTTTTATCCCACTGGTTTTTTCCTAGTATGGTTTTAACGAGGCATCATATAGATAACCCCAAATGAAAGGATGAATATTCAAAGGGGGGGTGTTAAGAGATAATGAGATGAAGTATTCATAATTGTACACGCTTTTACACATTTTTGTTTTATTAGGCAGTTTTGTTTTATTAGGCTTGACAATCATTACGGCAATTACGACATTCAATTTCTCTCAACTTTATACGGCTGAACTTGTCATGTAAGCGAAACTGTGGCTATAAATAGGATGTACAATTTATTATAAAGAATCAAGGAAACCAGTTCAGATTTCTCAGGTTTCTCTCCCAAATATTCACAACAGTTTTATCATTAAATTTTTATATTCTAGTCACCATTTTTTTAATAACAAGTTTTTATATTATTTTTTATGGATTTTTTCATCAGCCTTCTATCCATATATATTATATTGTATCCATTTGTTTTTAATAATAATTTTTTATTAGCCTTAGTATCCACATTAATTTTCTATCCATGAAATTTGGTAAAAGGTCACAATTAACTCATGTAATTAGGTGTGTGTTAGGAAGAGCTAATTATTTAGCTATGTAGCAAAAATTCTTCTATCCTATTTTCCAACCCCTTTTCCTCTCACTTCTCTTTTCGACTTTCCCAACTTCTTCCTCTTCCGATTCTCGTTGAGGCCCCGACGACTTCCTTTGATTCTTCCACCACTACCAACCTCGCCACTTGTGGAATCAAGTTGTCGGCTACTGTCTTCAAGTCGCCAGAATTTGTGAGAGTCTCAACTGCCATCGGTGCCATACTCTGACTCTGATGCGCCGTAGTTAGAATCACCGATCAATTGTTGGCTTTGTCCACATACACTAGATATCTGTCTGTCGAAAGGTCGACTCCGCCTGTAATTCACGAGAAGTTGAAACTCCTCGTCACCCAAAAGCAGAGAGATGCAGTGCCGAGGAATTTTTGATCAACTATTTAAGAGTTAAAAGATGCTTTGTCTGTCTTTTGAGTTCCTACTTCACCTTGTTTGTTTATTTGTTTGATTTTTAGTGTGGGCTTTTTTATAGTTTTCTTCCCCCAATTTCTGAAGATTGTGATGGTAATGTTCATATTTTGGATGGTAATATTATGGGATTTATGTCTTCCCATTGTAACGATATTGATGGATGGATAACCTTTTGGCTTTTGTTTGTTATTGATGTCTTTTTGGGTGGTTTTTAGGAGTTGTAGAGAGTTTCTATTTGCAGTAACTGGTAAGAGTAGAAAATGTTTGTATTCTCTTGCTGTCGAATGAAACATGGTAGATAGTTTGTTCTTCTCCTCTTTATAATATTCACTGAATTAAGAAGGGTCTCTATTTAGTTATACATATAATTTGATCAATGAATTATAAAGTTTGTTGTTCTTCTGCAGGTAAAGAGCTAAACTAGTCGTAATCTGTTGTTGATTCACATAATGATCCAAGATTCAATTCATTATTAAGTAAGACTTTAAAAGTTAATAGGAGGTCCTTTAAAGTCAAGAAAAGACCCATCCCATAAGGAGTCATTCCAAATTGGCTCTTCTTCAAAGATTAGCCCATTTGATCCAAAAAGAACATTAGAGGCATGTTGGTCATGGACACTATCAAAGGCTCAAGTCTCGCAAAAATTTTGCTTAGTTAATTCATCCATATATCGTACAAGTTCCAACTTTGCATGTTGATAAACTTTCACCCTTTTCTCTCTTGCCTCTTTGCGTGCTTGATAAATTTTTTTTGTTGAAACTGGGACAAGGTAAATTGTCATTGAAGAGATCTCGCTGGATTTGGACTGGCTGAAAAAGAACAACAAATTAGAACCTCTTATGGGATGATTTGGATTTCCCAACAATAAAGTTGTAGATAAGTTGAAGAGCTTTCCAACAAATAATTACTTTAACTAGTCGTACCCGTCGTGCCATGCACGACTACGACTCTATTATTCAGACATATTATAATTAGGATATTAATAAAAATATAATATAATATAAAGTTTAATGTAATTAATTTACTGTATGTACCATGTACAAAAATTATTTTATTTTTTGGAATAAAAAAAATCAAATTTGGATTTTTAAGTTTAAAGTTGAGAATAAAGATGGATTATTAAGATAAAACAATCTACATTGCTCATTTTCCTTGACAATATTTCATAAATAGGTTTAGTTTTTTTTTAAAAAGTGACATTAAGTATGAATAAAATAAAACTAAAAAAATATGTATAATTTCAAAATATGGAAGAGATAATATTTAAAAAATAAAAATGAACTTCATAAATAATATATAATTTAATGTGAAATATAAAGATAAATTATTTATTGAAAATAGTTAAAATATAATTAATTTGTTTTATGGTGGGGCCAAAATAATAAAACAAATTTACATAAGATTAAATGTTTTATTGTCCATATTTTTATTTCTTTCCATGTATGTAAATTTTGAGATTATTAAATCTTTCAATATATATATATATATTATTAGTATTAAATAGTATATATATTAATATTATAAACATTTATCATTAATTTTTATCGTAAAATGAAATGAACATATATCTATAAAAAGTTTGTGAAGATATATATTTTTTAAAAATTTAAATTATACTAAATAAGAATTGATTTGATGTTATAGATAGATTTAAATAGATAAAATAAAATTTAATAGAAAAAAGTGGAAATAATAGAAATAAAAATTATTTTTCTTAAATATGAGGTGGGGCTAGAATCATTCTAGTGGCTCGAACAGGTACAGCTTTAACATATAGTTATAGATTATCTTTTTTGCGTTTATAATAAGTAAAGAGTTGCACTTTGTTTAAATCCGTTAATAAGAGATTAAACTTATATCTAAATAAATTTGGCAAATTTACTAGATAAGAAGAATTAAATTTAAAAGTGTATATATTAAGGAGAATTTTGAATATGTTCTAAGGCAAAATAACATGAAAAGAGAGTGACAAAAGAGAAAACGGTGGAGAGGTCGGTTTTGAACCCACAACCTCATGTTCTTTACCCATAAAACTCCTTAAACCACTCAAATATTAAGTTCTTTTAGTCCTCTAAGGAAACAATTTTCTTATTTTACGTTTTCCTACCATCAGCTTCTCTAAATGAACTGACTTTCTAGTGCCCCGGCCCGATGGTTGCGCCGCTGTTGTCACTGCTTCGTTCACCTCTCCTAGTTCATTTCCTCATCAGCCTCGCCACCTAACCTAGCTTAATCATAGCCCTAGTGAATCATCTCCCTCGTTTCTCGCCACCTCTTCTGACTCCTCTGTTTCTGGCTTGTGTTGGCGTTAGAAGAATACGCCGGTTGGCGAGGCTGAGTATTTAAGAATGGGATGCCGCTCGATTTCTCCTAGTTTGCAGCCCAAAAGCCTCCCAAATTTATCCTCTATTTTGACCTAAATTCCACCAGACTTCAAAAATCAATTGTGAACTCGTTTCTCAACCAAAATTCGTGATTCAAGTTGCTAAATTTTGAGGAAGATGAGATATATAATATCCACCAATCAATTTGGGAGAAAGCCTTCAAGAATCAAACCAAAATTCGTGGAGGAAGAGCAGATCGTGGTACTAATTTTTTTCCAGAATGTTCGAATTACGTGACGAGCCAAATTTGGTGCCTCCATGTTTTGTCGTCTCTCGACTAGTTGAGAACTCATAGCCAATAGTAGAAATAGGGTGATGAGGAGTTCCAACTGCCGCACTTGGCCACGCCACTCCGTCCCAAGTGTCGTTGCCAAGAAGATGATTCGACGAACAATGATTTTTCAACCGAGAAATTCGATTGTCGAGGAGTAGTTTTCACCGCCTTCATATGCCTCTATCACGACACCCATGGGCCCGCCGTTGCCAACTGTTGGAAGGTGGTATTGCGGACTTCCAGCTGTCGTAAAAACATCCGCCATCGGACTCCAAAAGATGCTGCTACCCTCCGGAGAAGTGGGCTTGTTGCTCACCGTTTTTCTGGATTTAAACTTGGTTTAAGATGAAAATAAAAATGAAGAAAGAAAGAAAAGGAAAAAGATAAAGGTGAGTGGAGTCGGGATTGCCTCGACAAGTATGTCATTGGGTTGCGAAGGAAAGTCTTGATTCTCGTGTTACGTCATTTTGCATGTCGTCTCGATTTACGTGCAAGGTAATCTTAAAAAGCGTATTGCTAGGTAGATTCCGTCTTTCAAGCTCAACCTATATTTTAGAATGATTTTATAATATCATTATAAGTCAGATTACCTTAAGTGTTTTTTTGACAGATTGTTATAAGGACATAATAACTTATATTAGTTAATCTTGAATCGAAAATAAATTGATTATAATTTATTTATCTATTCTATTTCGGTACAATAAAAATCCATGTTTTGATTGCATGTTGTTCGAGATTGGAATGCATCACTTAAAGAGGTATTAACTCGTATAAGTTCGTCATTAAGGTAAGTCGTCTAGACTTACTTAGTTATCAGTTCTAATGTGTGTCGGATGTGTAGAGCTTTATTTTGGATTCATCCATGAATCTTATTATACGTCTATATGTGAGTAAACCGATATTTAGAAAATATACTAGTAGATGATTTATACTCCGTATGTTATTCGATTTACGAAACTTGGCATCTAATGGTACGACGATGCCTATGGGGTGATCGACAAGGAGGGAGACATCCCTGGGTTAGTCGTATGTTGAGGAGAGCCCCTTCAAAATAGTAATAAAATATTTGAGCAAGTTCTCTAGTGGAGGCTTGACCGAGGGTAAGAAGGGATATTATGGGTGATAAGTGGTTCGGATGTTCGGTAGAGTTATTGTCTCAGTTCACCTAGTGGTTCGAATAAACGGTTGAGTTGATTTCGCCAATCACACACCCCGAGATAACTGGAGGATACCTTGATTACTATGAAATTGATATTGACAGTTAAGAGTTGTTGTGGAATGTGGTTGACTGATGTAGATATGAAATGATGTGCAATTATATTATTATGTGTTCTATGAATATAAATATTATTGAGTGTGTTGTCTCCTTTCGTGAATATATTATATGAAATACTATTATATTACTATTCTTAATATACCTTAGTAAATTGATTTTGCTGCTGGATGTTGTGTTTACATGTTTAGTGCATGTTAGAAGTTTTAACTAACCCTTCAGGGCAATGTTCTTTTAGGATTCAACTATGATACGAACTATGCTTCAAGGAAACTCTTCCAAGATAATGGTGGGTCAGCTCGATGTAGTGTGTCATATGATGAAGTCAGGTTTTGTTCTGCAAGGTAGTTGGTTAATGGTGTCTTTGAGAATTTGGTGAGTTAGGGGCTTGGAGTACAAATGATGGTTATAAGTTTTGGTTTGTGTTGTTTATGTTTGGAAGTTGGTGCAAATATCGTTTTAAATTCCAATTTTAATATACATGAGTTGGATGTTTTCTTATTTTTTCGTTGTGCCTTTGTTGCAAGATACTCTTTGTGAATCTGTTGTCTGACTAACATAAGTAGACCCATGTGAGGTCTTCTACCGAGTGACATTTTGTTATTAAAAATCAAGGTGTTACAATGATGATTACTGTTGCCTTCAAACTATCCATAATACTGAAGGCTGATTTTCCCATGATTGTTTGCGAGACGCAGGCTTGACCTTGATGTGATCCGGTATCAAATTTGGCACGAGGTAGTCCGGATCACATCACTACTTTTGGTTATTAGATTTAGATTGCATGGAATAAAATTTACCTGGTTTATATAAAAATAATGAAATGAATATGCTAACTATTGTTTTTAGCTTGTTTTTGGTTCATCGGGGTTACACAAGTAGGTTCAACAAGTAGAAAGAATTAAACCTACAAAACCATATTGTCAACTTATACTACCTTATATTGATTTGTAGAATTGAATAGTATAATAATGAACATCCCTTAAAGAAGACGAGTTCAATCATAATATCATTAAGATCATAGAATCATGTCCGTATTATTTACTACATTGGCAAGACTGAGGGAATTGTCGAGACAAGAAGGATGCTTTCACTTCCACGATCATTACAAAGATGCTGTAACATGGGAGTTGCATCAGCCCCACCAATATGTACCTAAGGAATATCAAATTAAAAAAATCAAACCAATTCCGAAGTGTCAAAACTATTTTTTACCATACCACCATATAATTAGAAAAATCATTATAAAATGGTATGCCAAACAAATTATTATTTAAAAATGTATTGTAAAAATAAATAATAGAGGGCATACCATAGCGGGGCAAAAGGAGACGACAAGTCAAGAAAAGGGTATGGCCACCTATAGGGGATATGAGAGTATTATTATATTATATTCATATGATACATCATAGTCATATTTATATGGGAAGAAATAGGCGAAACGAAATGATAGTTACCGAATTGAGATACATGAATGAACAATCCATTGGAAAACCACAAAGATGCCCGTCCATAAAACAACATATGAGATGCGAAACCAAGGAAATGGTTGTACATGATCAACATTAGGTTAGTCAAAGAGAAGGAACTATACATATGAATAAATCACGCAATAATAGAATTTTACCAAACTATTCAGGTCAGTATCACCAAGGATGAATATGAAATTGACCGAATGCATTATATAAGTCATCTGAAATCAGTCAGTAAAATCAATAGTCAAAATCAAATAAGCGCAAAGTGACCATTTTCATCATAATATAAACAAAAATAAAAATAAATTTTGCGCACAAGAATATAATAATTGTAAATGAAGAAGAGGAGGAGAAGAAAACAAGTGATAATCAATGGCAATGGTCACAACAACATAACTTTTGAGATGAATTCTCTAGATCACTTTACATAACTATGATATGTATGCTATTAGTTTCAAATTATGATTTTTGTTTTGGGTATTCTAACAAGGTGAAATACATTCATCCATAAAAAAAACTTTTATATACAGTGATCTTATCAAGTAATTCAAAAGAAACATGTGACAAACTCTAGATAATTTACACAGATCATGAGAAGCAACTAGCATGTTCAAGCAAAACATGTATGAGTTTAGAAACTTGGTCTAAATACAACACATGAATGTGAGTAGAGTGAAGAAAATTTTGCACTTACCATATGTAAATCATAATCATTGATAGCGAGCAAGGGATAAATTATCAACCAATAAACACTATCCGTAAGAACCACAGCTCCTGCAGTCAACTGTTGAATACAAACACATGTGGAATATGTAAAAAAAAACATTTTTTTACACATAAAGTGGGCACAAAATGCGTGCCTAATCAATTTAATAGTGAATGCAAGGACGAGTTTGGGTTCAAGTGCAAGTGTAAACAGTTAGGGCTTTGGTATAGCAATACATGTGAGAAATGGAAATAAATATTACTACTATAATGTTAGAATGTTACAATAGAAAATTGAAAAAAAAGGACAATATTTTATGATATAATGGCATTAGTAGATTTATTACTAAAATAGTTTTCACTTTTTCCTTCTTTATATCCAAGAGAGTAAAAAAACATTGCCAATTCGTTTAGCCAAATAGCTTAAGTAACATATTATATATCACTGTTTAAAAAACTCAACTACTCAAGGCTTGCTTGGCACCTAGGCACACATGCCTCTCCATTCAAGTAGTCCAAAAATGGTAACTACGTATCATAATTAATGTTGCATACTATAAAAGAATTTTATCACGAAAAAGCTTTTGATGTCTTTTACATGTAAAGAGAAAGAGAGGGAATAGAAGGAGGGAAGGAGAGAGAAAGAACAGTAAAGATCCTCTCATCAACATTTATAGTCCACTCCATTTGATTTGATAAAGTTTATTTCTATTTATATTTCCAAAACACAATGGTTATTTTTATATATTTTTATTACTTTTTCATTTTCGCCACACAAATCAAGTGGATTATGAAGTGTGCTATATAAATGAAACATAAAATCATTAACCTAATCTACTATATATATAAAAGCAATAAGGTTTGAAGCCTTCTCATTATGCCACCTAGGATTTCGCCACATGTCGATCCTATATTAGGCCACCTCAGATTTGTACACGTGTCATTTTCTTATAATTTAGACGTCTTTATAAATATTCCATGTCATAGTCCACATGTCAAAATTTTTCCATGTCACTCATATATTATGTACACATCATATTGCCACATAATCTACAAATCTCAATCAATTTTTTAATTTTTTTTATATTGGATTGCAATAATGTTTTTTTTGGAAATTTAGTTACATATTTCGAGAAATTTACATATAAAAATATTTTTTACCATACCTTTATGATCCTAACAACTCTCCAATATAATCTACCAAAAAAACTCATATAAATATAAACCGAGATCTTATCCTATAATATTTTTAAACTACAAAATTAATAATAGATTGTTAATGATCCATATATATGATATGATCATATATGTAAGTACAGAACGAATATATTGAACAACAAAATTAACAGTTAACCTATTTTCTAGCAAAATAAAATCTGGTTTGTAAAAATTAATTTCCATGAAATTGACACAAAAATATTTTTTTATGTATTTTATAGGATAAGATTTTAACATATCTTCGTGATCCTAACAACTCTCCAATATAATCTAAAAAACTCACATAAATATAGACTGAGATCTTATCCTATAATATTTTTAAATTACAAAATTAATAATGAATTGTTATTGATCCATATGACCATATTTACATAACGAATAAATTGAACAGAAAATTTAACAATTAACATATTTTCTAAAAAAAAATTAGAATAGATATGTTTAGAGTTAATCTTAACATATTTTCGACAACATTATCATTGTTTTGACTTTTCCAATATGAGTTACGTTATTAAAAAAATGAATCATAATAAATATATAGAAAAAAATGAGTTACGGTTTTACAATCTATACAAATCAAGTCAATTTTTTTGTTAATCTATATTTTTTCCCATTATGATATTTTTTTGCCAAATCTTTAAATTTCAATTATGATATAACTTTGATTTTTCAAATTTGATTTTTTTGATAATTTACATACAAATCTAGCCAATTAAAATTGTAATTTTCAATTTCAATTTTCAGGTATTGTTTTTTTGATAATATACGTACATGTCAAGTCAATTTTATTTGCTAATCCACATTAAATGTCCCATTATTTTCATTTTTGCTATCAAAATATTTAATTTATAATTATGCTTTTTTTTACAATTAGTAATCACTAATTATGCTTTTTTTTACATTTTTTATTTATTAATATCTTTTTATAGTATATCTAAAAAATATCGAGTCATAGTCGTGCAGGGCACGACGGGGACAACTAGTACAATATAAAGCAGAAACCATCTTTGTTGAATGAATTGTGTCACGTATGTGGCTTAACTTTAATAAATTAAGGTTAAAAAATTATTTTAATAAATTATATTTGCTTTCTAGACCCTACCGTAATTATCCTTAATTCATAGCATTATATTGTATTTGTTTTTTTTCTATTTTAAGCCAACAATCTATCTTCTATATAGAGGTGTCAAACGGGTCGGTCAGGTCGGGTTTAGGTTCGGTTATTTTTGGTTCGGGTTGAGTCGGGTTCGGGTCGTAACGGGTCACTGGTCAAATTGGGTCGGGTCATTGCGGGTTGTCGGGCGGGTCGGGTCGACCTAACAGGTCAAGAAAATTGATTTTTTTACAATTATTAAAATATTTTTTATTTAAAAATGATATTTAATAATAAATCTATTATTTTTATATATTTTAATAATAAAATATATTATAATTTTTAAAATATATTATATATTCTTAAAATATAACAAATTGGGTCAACCCAACGGGTTTTTCGGGTTTGAACCCAACGGGTTTCGGGTCTATCGGGTTCGGTTTATTTTGGGTTTCGGGTTCAAATTTTCGGGTCTTGACCCTAAATTTTTCGGGCGGTTCGGGTTGGTTTTTCGGTTCGGGTCAACTTTTGACAACTCTACTTCTATACAATCTTTATATTAATTTTTTCCATATTTACAAACGTTATACATATACGCATCTCCTTAAATTGCTGCGTCTTGAAATAATATCGGTTAAGAACATCTCCTTAAATATACATATACGCATCTTTACATATCTAAAGTTATTCAATATTTTTTCTCACTAAAGGTGAGGGTATTAAAAAACCTTCCTCTATAAAAAAATTATTATTTTAATATTATATTTCATATACAATCATGCAATATTACTTTGCAACATGAATAAATAGATATATAATTATTTATTTCATTATAATAACTCATGTATGGCACGAAAATTCAACTAGTTATTGCAAAAAGAGAATGGAAGGTATAAATGTACATACAAAATGAAAAAAAGAAATAATTAAAAGAAAGCTAAATATATGAATGTAAATACGAAAAGATAACATATATTGAAAAGATAAAAAAAAAGGTGTGAATGTAGATGGGAAAAGATAAAAAAAAGTTTTTCATCAAAGTTTACTATTGTTTACAGATAAATCTAATGAGCAAAAGAATAGTTAACAAAACAAAGGTTTTATTTTTCATAATTAAAAAATATAAAAAGGGTAAATTGGTCAATTACTATGGTTTAAAAGATAAATAATGAAAAATGCTAAATTTAGTGGATAATTGTAAGGACAAGTACATAAGGGGTCCTAAATAACAAAAAAAGGGTGATTAAATACAAAAATCCCTCTAGAAAATGCATAAAACATCTAAAAGCCCCATCATAAGTGTGAGGTATTTTTCATAACAACATAGGTGTTTTTTTTTACTGTGTTGGCCCTTTGAGGTTTGGTGTTTTGTTGTAGTTGTTGGGTTGTCATTCTTCTTGTGTCTTTTGGTGGCACTTTCCCCCTGATGTGTCAGGCTAGGAGTGCTTCCATCTTGACTCCTCCCCCCCCCCCCAAATTCTGCTAAGTAGAATTCCACTAGGTCAATGTTGTTGTTGTTGTTATTATTGTTGTTGTTGTTGTATTTTGTACAGTTCAATTGGGTATCGATTTTGATTTTCTAACAAAGTATGGATGTAATGGTGATTAAATACAATTTTAAATTCAATAGTTGGCATTATGAAAAGTAATTGATATAGGGCAATTTTGAGCATTCACCCATTGTCTAATGCAACTCAAATGCTGACTGAATAAGTAAATGAAAGGATAATGCAAAGCATGTTAGGCTGAATGATATAATGGTGGTTAGGTTGTATTTTAATGTTATAACTTTAAAAATTCTTGGAGAAACTAACCTGGAACAAGACTTGTAGGACATTTCTCCAAAATCCTGCTTCAAGAAGGTATTCATCATAAACACTTGAGTTATATTCTAGCAAGTCTGCATTGATTGCCTCCCCGTATGATAGTGGGAAATAAGTTCCATCCGTGCACCCTATGTTGAATTGGGAAACAACAAAGTTTTGACCCATTTTGTGACGTTGGTAGCATCCATACATGGAAAGGATAGATGCAAACTACAAGAAAATAGGAGGGGCATAAAGGAGAGAGATACAAAAATCCATTGAGAAAAGAAGTGGATCCATTAATTAAGGGATTTAATGCCACAAAAAGCATACCCCAAAATATACCGTAATTAAAGTAAACGTCCACCTGTATAGAAAATGAAAATATCACATATTTAGTTTTAATGATTTTACATTTTCCATTTTATTAGATTAACTAGGTAAAAGACAAGTTTATACTATAAAAACAAAGTATGTCTTGTAGTCATAAATTATAAATAACCTAAATGAGGAATGTAGTTTAGTCCAATGAAAACCTTATACCAATACGTCCAAAGTTGGATAAAAATATCACATCATCACCCAGTAGAGTCCCACTCAAACGGGATCTGGGAGGGTTAATATGGGGGGCATATATAACATGAACATGTCAAGAGGATATGTCAAATAGACCCAAGGAAAATTGAAATTCAGCTATGTGATAATAATAATTGAATTTAGTTAAAATACACCAAAATTGATATAGGAGTTATATCCATCTCAAAGGAATTGTATAAAATCTAATGAGTATGAGGATGAACCCAAAAATTTCAATAAAAAATACATACATATAATCTTCGAAACTCTCTAGCAAGAAACTTTCAAGAAGACAGAAACCAATAAGACTTACCCATCCCCTATAGAGATTGTTTAACAACAAATAGTTTACATTACAAGGCTTCCTTATTGGTAGTTTATCACCTTCGAAAAAAAAGGACTTTATCACCATATAACTTATCCTAGCATTTATTTTCAACTCCCTTTTCAAACATACCAAAACTTGTACATAATAAGCATATCTTACTAAACACAACAACAATAATCTCTGCATTGTTCATATAACTAAAGCTCAAGTTTGCTTTTCACATTCCATTTTAAACCTCTCCCTTTAGTTCCTATGTAGATAGTACTAATGCAATGAAAAAAAGTTAGAAATGATTGCTTACTGAGTATAATAGAAAAGTATCCTAGCTCCATGAATCTTGATGTCGGTAATAAGTATAGCTGAGAGCAAAAAGAATGAAACAACCCGGTAAGCTAACAACCAAAATGGGTGAATTTCTTTATGACACGTCCTCCAAGCATCATCATCATGAAACAATTCAGGTAATTGTTCCCTCGTTTCTTTTCTATCTTGCTCCGGGCAACTTGGACCTTCTTTTTTCCATATCATATACGAAGTCGACGCCATTGATGCCAAGACCCATATTGCACATACCAGGACCCTCTAGTTTAACCAATAATCCAGTTTGGTAGTGTCAGAACGATCCATTAGTTGCACCTTTTATTGAACATGGCCATATTGCTTTAGCATCTACATTAGCAATCTCATTCATTTATTCATTCGATAGGCAACAATCCATTAACAACACATTATATAAAACCTTTCGTTGAGCTTTCAATCGCACAATCCCTTAGGATAAAAAAACAATATCATAACAACTTTAAATTGAAAACAGTTTCCCCTCCAATTCTAAAAAAAGGAATAGAAGAAAGCCCAACATGATTGTATATCTTAATTTTGTTGACATAGTTTTATGATTTTTCAATAAGCCACTAAATTGTTCAATATTATGGGCAATTGGAAATTCTTCTTCAAGCCTTGAAGCATATTATAATCCCCATATACCAACAAGAATACTCAGAACCTAGAAGGAAACCCTCCCCCCCCCCCCCCCCCCCCCAAAGGCCAAAATCCCTAATTCATTGCTACATTTCCCATCCATAAACAATAAAACTAGCAAACCTCGTTGCATAAACATTCCTTGGAAATTAATGAAATTCCTAACTTTGTACAATCACATAAATTTCTGCATGTAGCAACATAATTCATTTATTCCATCAATTTAAATTACCTGATGGATTCGTCAATAGAAAATGGTCTTTCTTCCTTTATCCTTAGGTAAGGATCGAGATTTCAAAAACAAAATAGAAACTAGAAAAACGATTGTATCTCTAGTTTCATGGTTTTCGGGGCATTGAGGATCAGGAAATTGGAAAAAGGATGCGACACATGGTGAAGATTAAAGACGTTGGAAAAGTGGAGAGAGATATGGAGCCCGGGAGAAATGGAAGCGTTATGAGTATAATCTTTTATCTCTCTATCTATTTATGTGTATATATATATATACACTATAAAGAAGAAAAAATTGACAATTAATGATCAACCCATAATAAGATGAAAGAGTAAAAAAATGAAAAAAGTTTCATTTCTTTCAAATTAAATTCATGGCAATCAATCCATAATAAGAAGAAAGAATAAAAAATAGGTAAAAGAATTTTCATCTCACTTTGGACAATCTTAGCACCAATATTAAAATATGTATACATAAAATATTTAAAAATAGTATCTCTTTTAAACCCTTTTATAGTAAATTATTATATTAAAGCACACATTACATAAATATTCTACATGTTTATAAAAGTATGCTTTTATTATTATTTTATGTTTTTTCATAGTTTATCGTTTTTATTTGATCTCCAAAATGTTATCTATTTGGGTTTATGTGATATCTAATCGGCTATATATGTATCATTTTGACATTAATTACATTGTTTTAAATGCTCATATATTAAGAAAAAAGATCATTTATTGCCAAATTAATCCACAATAGCTAGCATTCATTTTGTTATGCTTAGTAACTGATCACTATTTTAGAATTTAAAGTGAATGCATTAATATATAAAAATATGAAATCCCTAATTGAAACTAACCGCTGAAAATCCTATTGATCTCTATATAAAATTTTCATTACCAATTCAAAAGTCGAGAATCTCTATGTAAAGAGGAAGATATTAAGTTTCTCTTATTTCTTTTGTTATATTATATTAAAATTCTATTATTATTTGATTTATTTTAGTTGGTTTTGCTCCTAATTATGATTTGCTCTTTAAAATTTGATTGTGTGCAATGAGTCTTGATTTATATTTTTTTAAAATGAGAGATTTAATACTAATCATTTGATTTTTTTTGTTATTGTGGTGAACAAGAGGAAGTTGTACATTGAGTATTCTCATTGGAGGTTGATCGGTTTGATCTTGGCTACATTAGAAGTGAAAAATAAATTGGCTTTGGATATACAATTGTTTGTTGTAATAACAAGTATGTACTTGACCATTAGTGATTTTCCATAATATATGACTATGATTAGTTTTTTTGTATATTCTGTAATTGTTATATTAACCATTTATAAATGTATTTTCTAATTGTTATATTAACCATTAGAAATGTATGTGTCGATTTTTTGTTCATGGACTTCGGAATTTTGTTGACAAACTCAATGGGTTTGACAATACCTTTCCTTAAAAAAGCCATGATTTAATAAATAAAAATATAAGAAATATTTTATTTCCAGATAAATCTAAATAAATCATATAAAAATTAAAATATTTTTTAAATTAAAACTTGTGAAAAAACTGTCAAGATTCAATATGATATATATAAAAAGATGAAATAATTATTTACCATCCAAAATCTCTAGAACTTTGTTTAAAACAATTGATCAATCAATGCTTGCAATATTTCTCATCCTATGGGTCTCAATTTTTATGGAATAAAAACGAAGAAAGGGGAAGAATAATAGGAGATTATTACAACACCTCGTCCGATGACCCGGATTGTTACCCGATTGTAGACCACACCTGGGTCTACTAGAACTAGCCTGACAACAAATTCACCGGTATTGGACCTTGCAACAAAGGCACAGCGTGAAAAACCAGGAAAACATCCAACTTATTATTCTTAAAACAACTCGATAACCAATATAAATGCAACTGACTACTATTACTAAAACCAGCCTACTAGCTACCAACATCAATGTAATATGACTATTAACTACACTGTCCTCGATCCTAGGGACTCAAGTCCTTAATTCCCACTAAGACACGTCACGTCACGTCGAGATCGAGCATCATCGTCCAAGAAGTGATCTCCAGGAAGTTTTCCCATACAAGGATGTTTACCTAAAACATTGGAAGTGGAACACATTAGCTAACAATCCTGGTATGGCCAAACAAGCAAATCGAACATATAGAACAAAACAGGTGTTCTTAAAATAAGACAAGTAATTATACATATATACACAAACAATATGCATACAAGTAACACACCACATAGTTATCTCAATTGGCATATCACATTCTCAAGACAATAATCGTTTCAATAATAACTCTTACGCACAAGATTAATCAATGTAATGCTTATGCAACATATATCACAACAACTAGTAACAACTTCTCCATAACCCAAACCATAATCATTCTCCAATTCAGGCAACCCAGACCTGCCTTCGAAACATGGTACACGGCTAGCACGCATGCTCAACACGTGCCCATTTTCTTTCCATCACCGTTCTTTCCCTGGTTATGAATCTACTAGAGCACTTGCCACAACAATCAAATTTTGAAGGCGATCTCCACACGCCGCATTACTATGTCTGAGGGTCGCTTCTCCACTGACTTGCACGTCCATAATCACACCCGCAGAGATCAAGTTGCACATAATAAAAAAACAATTGAAACTATTTCGATAACTATGAGTATGAAAACTTAATAAGGAATAATATTCCAAAATAAGGTTCCACACATTCAATCAACTAGCTTGATAACAAGATTGCAAGCGAAGTAAGTCTAGACGACTTACCTCGAAGACAAAATTTCCAAAGCCAAGAAGCAACTAACTATCACACAACGCGGAACCTTGCCTAATACAGATAGCCTGTCTTTTCCCCTCATTTCTGATCATGACCTAAGACCCACGCACCTATATATATAAACTAATCGATAATAATAGTCTTTTTACTCCTACAAACTCTAACCCTAAAACAACGAAAAGTCAGCATGCATTATAACTTCTTATCTACACTTCCAAATCCTTTAAAACATGACAAGGATGTACTATATATATAAAAGAACATTTTCTAGTAGAAACCTTTTTGTAACACTTGATCAAAGATCTCCAAAAAATCATTACAAAACGAAACCCTAAAATTACTCTAAAATCTTTTACCAAATATATATCCGATATCGAAAACACCGTTTGAGAACTATAAATCGACTGATTTCTAAATCAAAATCAATTGTGAATCCAAATCTGGAAAAATAAAAACAATCCAAATAAACCATTAACTAATTAAATCTTATCAAACCACGCTTGTACTCCAAGATTAAAACCCGATAGAAGAGATCTTGTATTAAATCCAACAAGAAAATCTTCTTCCTCTTTTTTTTCCTCTCTTTTTTTATCTTTCCCGTAACTTAGCAAAGAAGAACATGTGATCACATGAATATATATGCCCAATAAGTCGGTAAACTATGAAGTCAACATATTTTTTTAGTAAATTACATTTTTCACCTTCAAATCTCCTTTACTACAAACTTTATCCTGAAATAATTATTAAATAACTTTAAGTTAAATTTTTTTAAATTAAAATAATTTCAATTCAAAACTAAATATTATTTATTTTTACATTTAAAAAATATTTACTATTACGTTACATACCATCCCCCTTAAAGAAAGTTTCGTCCCAAAACTTCTTTTGATATATGTAACCCTATAATGAATCCTAAGGTTTCACTACCACTTCTCCTTTAAGAAATTTAATCACAAAACGACTAGCTAACACACAAAAGAACATTCCGTTCTTTACTCACGATAAAACAACTTAGGGAAACTCCTTTAATAGTTCATGCTCATTATTCCCAATTCCTCAGTCAAAATTCCATTACCTCCTTTTTGAACAATAGTGCCTATACTAATGTTCTTTTTCAATGCATACCTTTCAACCACGAACTTTGCCAAGTACGGCACAACAACTCCTTACTTAACTATATCATAAGATCTTTGTTGACTTGGTATTATCAATAATTTAAACCTGCTTAGTACAACATATCACAGATATGTAAACAATATTTTTACTCTAAACAAAACATCAAATGAGCTATATTATTTGAAGACTACCAGCCAATATTCAATTATTTTAAATTCCATCTGATGTCCCAATTTGTTGAGCAATCTAGCTCATTGATTCAAATCATAACTCAGGTTGCTTATTTGTCTAGAAAGGGAAAGCAGTACTATCTTGTATATTTAGTTCACAAGACCTTCTACCGCTCTATCTAGAGGGTTTACTCGGCTTCTCTGTCTCAACCCAAGGTCGAAGTTCTTGCAACAACTTGAAGACTAATGATATAGAGTAGAGAAGTTACTTATGCATCCTTGCTTTGGTAAAGCTTTATACATTGGTATTTTCTTGGGAAGATTCCTTTGATTGGAGATCCATATGAAGTCACTCCCACCAATCTCTTGAATTCCTTATTAATGCCAAATATTTGGTAATAGAAGTGCTTCTGACTTCACCTTCATATAAGTACGCTTAGTTTCATTTTTGGCTTGTATTGCCAATCTCATAACTAAGGATCCATGAACATACTATCCCAAATGTGTTAACTAGCACATAAGACAAATACCCATTAAAGTTGGGAAAGCAGTCATCAAACTTCCAATTATTAGTATTATGTATCCTTATTCCTCAATTTATAGTTACCTTGTTCACTTATATTCCGATCGTGGCATAGCCGTTCCAACTAAACATACCCTTAATGATTTAATCGTATCAACCTATCTTCTCTAATCATTGCCTCTTACTTCCATATATCTAGTAAATTGGAGGTATTTCTTACTCCTCTAAATATGAGGGTCATCCAAGAATAATGGTATTTTTTACCCTTGCACCCATACCATTCCTCTTATACATCCAATTGAATCAATTCTAGATATATGCCTAATTTTCAAACTCTAAAAGTTTGAAAATTTTCTTATCTCTGCTTAGTCACAACATTCAACAAATCCTTAAGGATCCAAATTAGTTTCCTTTATCAACACATCACATTATGGTGATAAGCAATGTGAAATGGTGCCTCGTGTCACAAAGCATTCTGCCATTAATCCCAAGAATATGTTTTAAACTTACCTTACCAACACAACCTTCAATCCATTAGCTACTTCTTTCCTCTAATTGGAAAGAAAAGTGTTGTCCAAGATCATTTCATTGCCTCTACTCTGACAACATCATTACTCCAACTATTATGGATCTATCATCATTTCTGCCCTTATCTAATCAGAGTTGAGTTAGAGATTTCTTACCGGTATTCAATGCCTTATCTTTACTTGTTGACTACTTAGACATTGCTTCCTCAACTTAATTATCTCAACTTCAGATATTACTATTCCATAATGTCCTTCCGAGCTTGTATCTCTTTACTTATCCTTGAAGAGAGAATGGAATCTGTCACAAGTCTCTTGCAAAGTTCTCCACTTTAGGTTGCGATCTTGCGAGACTTAAACTGTAATACTCAAATTTTTTTTGGATAATTTAATGTTTCTCGAAATTCGTGTTGGGAGTGCTTAGCTATTAAGTAATCTCAGGAAGACCTTAAAACAATATATGCTTGGAAAAGCGTGCTCAAATTAAGTGATATTTGGATGTAAATTGATAATTTTGATGCGTCTCGAAAAACGTGTCTGGGTTACTTCGCTTGTAAGTAAGCTCGTATAAGTTTGTTTCTTAGTTTTTAAGTAATCCCGTTCTTAGTGGAATAAAGATAGACTTGTAAAAGTTTTGATCTTATCCGTTTTCCTAGATATTCGTGCCATGTTATCTTATCTTCTAGATTTGTGTTCCAAGCTTATCTTTCTTCCTCAATATTCGTGCTATATCTTCTAGATTTGTGTGCCATGATCTTTATCTCTTATACAACCTGAATTGAATTTGTCTTCTTCCATTTCTCCTATATAAAGCCATGTCTTCCCTTCCATTTTCCCCCTCCCTCTCTTCCTCTCGTTGTCATGCTCCTTCACGACCTTCTTGCTTGTTGTTGGTCACCCCTTCCATCGGAAGACAAGGCGCGTCCTTTTCCTCCTCCTTGGTGAGTTGTTCTTTCTTGTTGGATAGTGTGAGTTGTGGATATAGTAAGGAAGTTTTTATGACTGGATTTATGGTGAATTTTGATGTTGGAAGATGGTGTAGAAAAATGGATTGGTAAAGTGTAGTTCTAAGCTTAAAGGCATGAGTTATAGACTTAATAAAGGGGTTGAGTTTTGGTGAACGTTCTTATTAGTTTTAATCTCTTTAGATGGGTTGTTTTGTAGTAACTTCGAGTAAGAGGTTGATTGTGGGTTCAAAGTTTATGTCTATGTGAGTTGTCGGGTTAAATTATTAAAAGGGATAGAGAGATTTCGAGTTTTAAACCTTTATCGTGTTCTTTTGTGTCTCAAACTTCATGTTATTTACAATACCTTATATCATGGTTTAGGAAATCATTTTGACAAGTCCTTGTTCCATTCAAGAGTTTGAATTCCCAGTCAAGAGGTAAGTCGCTTAGACTTACTTAGTTATCAGTTTTGATGTGTGCTAGATGTGTAGATATGATGTGTAGAGCTGTATTTTGGGATTCATTCCTATATATTTTATATGTCTATTTGAAATTAATTCGTTATTTTGGAAAATATAATAGATGAATACTATTCTTTATTTTATTCGGATTTCTAAGCATTGACACCTAACCGATACGGCTATGATTAGGGATAGTCGGGAAGGCGGAGACATCCCTAACTTAGTTGTATGTTAAGGAGGGCCCCTTCAAAATGATAATAAAATGTTTTTGTAAGTGCTCTCGAGGAGGCTTGACCAGGGGTAAGAAGGTGAATGATGAGGGTATGAGTGGTTCGGATAAACGGTGGAGGCCGCCGTCCACTACCCCGCGTAAGGCTGGAGGATGCCATACTTGTTTGATAAATGATATTGATTGAGAGTTGATGAGTTGTGATTGAACTATTATTGAGACAAAAAGTGATTTAGGTGATACTAAAGTGAAATGATGTGTTATTATTAGTATGCATTGTATGGCTATAAATATTATTATGTGCGCCTTATGATTACAAGTATTGTTGTGCGTTTGTTTGTTGTTATGAATATATTTTATGTGAACTATTCTATTAGTATTCTTATTACGTAATTTAATAAATTGATTTCGCCATTGCATATTGTGTTTACCATTTGGTGCATGTTAGAGTTTCTAGCTAACCCTTCGGGGACTTGTTTTTTTTAGCTTCAGGTAAAAACATGAGAATCATGTTGGAACCTCGGCAAAATGATGGTACGAGTCGTTGTAGGCCGTGTCATTAGGATTGGGTTTGGTTGGATGAAATGGTGGTTACTCAGCTTTTATATTATGTATAATGTTTGCTTTTGTTGAGGAAAGGATAGTATGAGGTCAATAAAGTGTTCACAAGTAGTGTTGTAGTTTATATTATTTGGGAATTCATGAATGTTTTCCATACATTGATTTTATAAATATAGGTTTGATGTTTTCTTTGTATTTTCTCGTTGTGCCCGAGTTGTAAGATCCGCGTGAACTCGTTGTCAGGTTAGCTCATGTGGACCCATGTGTGGTCTACTACCGAGTAGTGCCCCGGTATAAAGTCGGGGTGTTACAAATTGGTATCAGAGCGAGGTTGACAACAAGGGCACATGGAATTGACCAACAAGTGTACTCGAGGTCCAACTTAAAATAAAAACTAGCCAGTGATTTTAATGTTTTCTAATGGGTAGTCATATTGCATTTATGTGGGTAAATGACACGCCTCGACTTTTCCGCCATCAGCCGAGGATCTCATGTAAAATAGTAAGTTAAGTTGCTAACTTTTGATAAAAGTAGATTCTAATTGTAAGAGTTCTGTTTTAGGATAGCTCCATAGACTATAGCTGAAGCAGACAAACATGGTAAAAGAGGAATCATGGTCAAGACCATGATAGGGGCTAAGTTTAGGATAAAAGAGGGACTCATGTTGTTGGAGAACCACATAATTTTCTTTTCCAGAAGAGTAATATGTTGGTGATATGTTTTCTCATGAATATTTCGTATTGGTATAATAGGTGATCAAGTGAATGAACCCAATGTAAAAGGGTAAAAGAAGTTGTTAAAACAAGAGGGGTAAGGTAATTCTAGAGCGAATTCTTCTTAAGCACTTAAGATTCCAGACTAATGGTGGTCATATTTGAGTTAAGAATGAGGATTGAAGATGAATGATGTTCAGCTTGAGAAAACTAGAGCATTGTTTTAGGGAATGAACTGAGGATGTAGAGTGGAGAATAGAAAGAGAAGTAGTTAAACTTCTTTGAAGTTGATCATAGGAAGAGTATCAGATATGATTAGGCAAAAGACTTGACATGGCTGAGCTATACAGTGATTGCATACATGGAAAACATGATTGAGATAATCTGAATGTCAACTTTGATGTCATATGCTGCAAAGTCGTTTAAGGAAAAGTAGAAGAGGAAGGGCTCCGTATGGTCTAGGGCATGAACTAGCATTGGAAACATCTTTGTCAAAGTGGTTAACTAAGAAGTTGAGACAACTTTACAAATATGTCAATAAAGGAATGACATTGTGTGTGCTAATGTGGGGAGTGGAAGATGTAAAACTCTAGGATAAAGATGCTTCTATTGGAGGAAGAGTTTGTGGACCAGTAGTGGTGCCATAGTTTGAAGTACCACTAGATATTGTGATTGTTATTCGAGCCATCTGGGTGGGATTTCTTCTGAATTTGAGGGGCACGAGAGTTGTGCCTAATCAAAATGTTGTTGCAGAACATCTGGGTTAGTTTGGGGAATTGTAGAGGCAACTAAGATCAAAGGTAGTTGATTGTATGCAAAAGAAGTAGGGTCAAAGGAGTTAGGTTAGTAATAAGTGTGGAAGAGACTGCCAAGTTGTGCAGTGGTGGATATATGGGGTACTAGTGATCTGCTTTTCAAGGGGACAAGGAAGGATTACGCATTTAGAATATACCTGATGTCTGTAAGTTGCGGATGTTATTCCGGGATTAACTTTCAAAATTACCATCTTAGAGTTGGGCAAATTATTAGTAGTGAATTGAAATTGGGGATGAGACTAATATAAAAAGTTCTGAATCGTATAGTCCCAAGGAAGGATATTTTCTTATGATGTTGTATAGATTATTGAGAGTTGAACTAAGTGGTTATTATGATCAAGAACTTATTGTCCTATAATGATGACTTGTTGGACCAATTGCAAGGAGCCATGGTGTCTCAGAAGTGGATTTGAGATCAGGTTATCACTAGTTGAAGAAAAGACATTTCTAAGATGGCTTTTTGAGCAAGATATGAGCATTATAAATGGGTAGTTATGCCGTATGGATTGACTAATGCCCTTAAAATGTTTATGGAATAATGATCTGGGTGTTCATTGACCACTTGGTTAGGTTCATGGTGGTTTTTATTGATGACCTTCTGAATTACTCTAAAAAAAGGAGCATGTGGAGTATCTCAGACTAGTATAAGGAGTATTGAGACAACAAGGATTGGTTGCCAAGTGATACAAGTAGGATTTCTGATAACCAGAAGTTACTTTACTAGGACATGTCATGTCCGTAGAAGGAGTTAAAGTGGACTCCTTGATGATTTAAGTTAAGTTGCGAAAAAAGGGGAGAATAATATAGTGATGGTTGAAGGGTAGAGCTCGATTATGTGCTGATGCAAAGGGATAAAGTTAGTGTTTATACTTCTAGACAGTTGAAGCCGAATGAGTTAAATTGATTAAAGCATGATCTGGAATTAGTAGTAGTGGTGCATGCTTGGAAGATTGGTGTCATTGTTAGTAAGGAAATACATGCAAGGTGATGATAGATTAGAAATGTTATATCTTTATGCAGTAGGAACTGAGTAAGAGGCAGCAAAGATGGCTTGAGTTGTAGAGGATTATAATTTAGAGATCCTTTAACATCCTAGAAAAGAGAATGTAATCATTTATGATCTTAGTAGGAAGGCATTTCAAGAATGTATTTTAGTTTGGGTGATGATACAATTAGAGTTAAGGGAAAGAACTAATGAGATATGGGATTAAGGTGCAGTTTCAATGATATTAAAGGAGATTGAGTTTTGTGGAAATGTCAGTCAATCTTACCAGAGAAAATAAAGCAGAAGTAGGAGATATGCCCAATATGCAAGATTTTTGATAGGGGTTGAGTCGTGGAGATATATCTGATTTTTGAAGGAGCTGATGGTACTTTGATATTTAATGGTCAAATTTGTGTTCCTTGAGATGAGGAATTAAGGCACAAGATTTTGCAGAAAGCATATGTTACACTATCCTCAGTTAAACCTGGAGAAAGTATAATTTACTTGGATTTGAGACTACATTATTAATTGGTGGAACGACAGGAAGCCGAAATTTATTTAGAATTGTGGTTAAGTGTTAAGTTGTTAGTAAATGAAGGTCAAGCCCAGAGATCAGGTAGATAGTTGCGATTACTTTTCATTCCAGAATGAAAGAGGGAAAATATCTCCATGAATTTTTGTCATTGGGCTAAAGAATAGCAGAGTTGAAGATGATGTTTGGGTTGTTGTGGATAAATGGACTAGGATTGTCTGTTTCTTGCCAATCATAGGGATCTAGCTAGTATACAAGATAGTGAAAGTTTTCTGACATTATAAGGTTGTTTGAGGTACCTAAAAGGAATGTACTGTATTGTGATGAATATGTTATTTCTAGATGTTGGCAGCATTGGCATGATGCAATGGAAATAAGTTTGCATTTAACGTGTCAACATATCATCCCTAGACAGATTGTTAGATTATAAGAAGATTCAGATTATAAAGGATATAATCAGATCTTGTGTGTTGGATTGGTGATGTAAACGGTCTGATTACTTGAAAACTGGCAGAGCCTGCTTACCATGGTAATCCTTGATACAAATGGCACCGTATGAGGTTTTGTATGGCCACAAGTGTAGAACGTCATTGTATTGGAATGACCCATTAGATTTGATAGAGAAAGTGGTTAAGATTCGAGAGAGTATGATACTTGAACAGAATTTTTTAGCAATCTTATGCAGATAAGGGGGGACGACCATTAAACATGTGAAGTAGAAGTACAAGTGTAGTAAAAAGGATTTGTCTACTCGTGAAGTTAAAAGATTTGGGATGAAAGGGAAGTTGAGTCCTTGGTACATTGGGCCATTTGAGATTCTCGAAAGGGTAAGTGAGGTGGCCTACAAGCTAGCATTGCCACCAACCTTGGATGGAAGCAATTGAAGGACACTCTGGTTAGAGTTATGTGAGAATTAAAGCTTCACATAAGGTTCATAAGAGAGTAAGGGTTGGTATACCATGATTAAGGGTAAGGAAAATTTGAGTAGAGTTGAAATTTCTTCAAGACCACAAAAACCAAGAGTTCCAAAGGAAGAAGTAAGTAGGCTAGGGTCACCACAGTGGAGCACAAGGTTGGAAACTTATACCAAATGGTTTAGTATAAGGAGAAAAGCAAGTGAAAATGAGAAAGGAAAAAGTCAGGAAATGGATCCAATTTTAGTCGATCGCAAGGGTTTATGGCGGTGTTAGTAGGGCTATTGGAGAGTTGCAAGTTATTGACTGCGAAAGGGATATGCATAGGATATACTTTACAAAAAGAGATCTAGCCTAGTAGTAAAACTAATAGGGACATGAGGATCAAGAGATAAATGGCTTTATGAGTAATTTGGACAAGGATGATGGTAAGGAAAAATTAATCCAAGATGAGTTAGGGATATTATCCTATACGTAAGGAGAAGTTAGCCTGTTAACATGAGTTGTGTGGTTTAATGTGAAGTGTACGGTTTAGTTGAGACATGTCCTTCAAGAGTCTTGTAGTGTAGGTTTTTCCTAGATAGCTAAGTCAAATGAGCATTGGAATATATCTTCATGAAGAAAATTGCGGAGTAAAAAAATGTCGATGATATTGATTCAGTGGACTCAACGAGGAGTTGAGACGGCCGCTTGGGAGACCGATATGAGAATATGATAAAGCTATCCAGAGATGTAGTCGAGTTTAGTTAAGACCTTAAAGAGTAGAAGTTTGAAGTGTGCAAGAGCCTAGGTTATAGATGGTAACTAACTGTGTGCTATGTTTGACAGTTTTTGCTTTTGATGTATTAAGGGTATGATCTACGTGTTGTTTGACTCGTGTGAATGATTTTAAGTAGTCTTATGAGTTATCTCAGGAAGTTTCGGGACGAAACTTTCTTTAAGGGGGGTATGATGTAATACTAAAAAAAAATTGGATAATTTAATGTTTCTCGAAATTTGTGTTGGGATTGCTTAGCTATTAAGTAATCTCGGGAAGACCTTAAAACAATATATTCTTGCAAAAGCGTGCTCAAATTAAGTGATATTTGGATGTAAATGGATAATTTTGATGCGTCTCGAAAAACGTGTCTGGGTTACTTCGCTTGTAAGTAAGCTCGGATAAGTTTGTTTCTTAGTTTTTAAGTAATCCCGTTTCTTAGTGGAATAAAGATAGACTTGTAAAAGTTTTGATCTTATCCATTTTCATAGATATTCGTGCCATGTTATCTTATCTTCTAGATTTGTGTTTCAAGCTTATCTTTCTTCCTCAATATTCGTGCTATATCTTCTAGATTTGTGTGCCATGATCTTTATCTCTATACAACCTGAATTGAATTTGTCTTCTTCCATTTCTCCTATATAAAGCCATGTCTTCCCTTCCATTTTCCCCCTCCCTCTCTTCCTCTCGTTGTCATGCTCCTTCACGACCTTCTTGCTTGTTGTTGGTCACCCCTTCCATCGGAAGACAAGGCGCGTCCTTTTCCTCCTCCTTGGTGAGTTGTTCTTTCTTGTTGGATGGTGTGAGTTGTGGATATAGTAAGGAAGTTTTTATGGCTGGATTTATGGTGAATTTTGATGTTGGAAGATTGTGTAGAAAAATGGATTGGTAAAGTGTAGTTCTAAGCTTAAAGGCGTGAGTTATAGACTTAATGAAGGGGTTGAGTTTTGGTGAACGTTCTTATTAGTTTTAATCTCTTTAGATGGGTTGTTTTGTAGTAACTTCGAGTAAGAGATTGATTGTGGGTTCAAAGTTTATGTCCATGTGAGTTGTCGGGTTAAATTATTAAAGGGTTAGAGAGATTTCGAGTTTTAAACCTTTATCGTATTCTTTTGTGTCTCAAACTTCATGTTATTTACAAAACCTTATATCATGGTTTAGGAAATCATTTTGACAAGTCCTTGTTCCATTCAAGAGTTTGAATTCCCAGTCAAGAGGTAAGTCGCTTAGACTTACTTAGTTATCAGTTTTGATGTGTGCTAGATGTGTAGATATGATGTGTAGAGCTGTATTTTGGGATTCATTCCTATATATTTTATATGTCTATTTGAAATTAATTCGTTATTTTGGAAAATATAATAGATGAATACTATTCTTTATTTTATTCGGATTTCTAAGCATTGACACCTAACCGATACGGCTATGATTAGGGATAGTCGGGAAGGCGGAGACATCCCTAACTTAGTTGTATGTTAAGGAGGGCCCCTTCAAAATGATAATAAAATGTTTTTGTAAGTGCTCTCGAGGAGGCTTGACCAGGGGTAAGAAGGTGAATGATGAGGGTATGAGTGGTTCGGATAAACGGTGGAGGCCGCCGTCCACTACCTCGCGTAAGGCTGGAGGATGCCATACTTGTTTGATAAATGATATTGATTGAGAGTTGATGAGTTGTGATTGAACTATTATTGAGACAAAAAGTGATTGAGGTGATACTAAAGTGAAATGATGTGTTATTATTAGTATGCATTGTATGGCTATAAATATTATTATGTGCGCCTTATGATTACAAGTATTGTTGTGCGTTTGTTTGTTGTTATGAATATATTTTATGTGAACTATTCTATTAGTATTCTTATTATGTAATTTAATAAATTGATTTCGCCATTGCATATTGTGTTTACCATTTGGTGCATGTTAAAATTGCTAGCTAACCCTTCGGGGACTTGTTTTTTTTAGTTTCAGGTAAAAACATGAGAATCATGTTGGAACCTCGGCAAAATGATGGTACGAGTCGTTGTAGGCCGTGTCATTAGGATTGGGTTTGGTTGGATGAAATGGTGGTTACTCAGCTTTTATATTATGTATAATGTTTGCTTTTGTTGAGGAAAGGATAGTATGAGGTCAATAAAGTGTTCACAAGTAGTGTTGTAGTTTATGTTATTTGGGAATTCATGAATGTTTTCCATACATTGATTTTATATATATAGGTTGGATGTTTTCTTTGTATTTTCTCGTCGTGCTCGAGTTGTAAGATCCGCGTGAACTCGTTGTCAGGTTAGCTCATGTGGACCCATGTGTGGTCTACTACCGAGTAGTACCCCGGTATAAAGTCGGGGTGTTACATAAACTCGACCTTATAATCCCAAAAGTTTTCACCTCATGTGACTCTTACATCCTGACTATTCTCCTTAGAACACTTTTTGATGCATCCTTAGACTTATCACAAATCTCTTATCTCTTATGAGTCTTTTCCACTCGGGAGAACTGACAATATTAGGTACATAGCTAATCTCTGTATCCTCCTATTCACACTAGGCTTCAATTTTCCGTCAAACCAAAGGATTAGGTACTAAAGAATTTTCAAAACATAACTCCCGATTGACCTATTCTAACACTTTGATCTCATGTCAATAGTAAATATACTTGAGCTTGAATAGGCTCTTTCAACTGAACACCTCCAAGAGTAAAGGTGCCACCTCACATTAATCAAATTTGCTAATTCGTTTTCTCAGGTCTCCTAGTTTAGCTCATTTGTCTTAAGCTAACGAGATTGATAAGTAATCAACTGACCCCTTCCCATCAATCCATATTGTTGAGTCAGTGTTAGGAACTCACGTTCATTAGCATTGGAACAACGCCCTCAGTTTTGATAATGACAAACGCCATAGGAGGTAATGCTCTTTATAAACTATTTCTATGTATACAGGTTGTGCGTAGCTGAGCAAAGTGTTGAGAGGATTTCTTGACAACAAATAAATTTATAATTAAGACCCCGCTGAGTACAAGGGAGTCAGGTTCGTCCAGGGAGAAAGTCTAGTGTCAAGTTTTATTACTTAGAGCACAAGTAATCAATCAAAAGCAAGGGTTTTTATCAAAGGAGAGAGATTTCTAAGGTTAAGGTGTCCCCACAACAACAATCATGCATACAAATGTTTAATGAAACATAAAGATCATGCCTTTATCACATAAAGTTGTCAACTTTCGTCAACTAAGCAAGTAAATCAACTAACTTTCGTTCAATCAATAAACTTTACTATCTATCTCTTTTACTTCAACTAGGATTGATTCGCTTTCGCTTCAAAACCCTAAATTGACTATTTTGATTCAAGGTTTCCACTTTCGCTTCAACTATGAATGATAAATTCCATTTCAACTTTCGTTTCAAGGATTAAGAGCAAGAGAATAGAATCATGCAATAAAGACAATCAAATCATGATCACAAACAAGCATGCACAACCATTGTTGGGTTAACCCTAACCTTAGAGAGAGAGAAGACTACTCACAAGTCATGATGAAAACAAAGCAATTAAATTAATGAAAGGAAAACTTACAAAACTGAATTCAAATCAAACTTGTCTTCCAATTAATCCTCAAACTCGCCTCTCTATCTACTCTATCTCGCCCCTCCTCTCTCTTCTCTTCCCTAACGTGCCTCCCAAGGCAATTGATGAATGATAAAAGAAGGTGCTAGACAAGAGTATTTATAGAGAAAACTAATCTATCTAAAGCTATCTATAAGGAAATGAATCTCTAAAAGATATATCCCTTAAAACTATCTAAAGACATAAAAGATATAAGATAAAAGTGCATTAAAAGCGCCGATTCTACTGCTCCTACCGACACGGGACCTTCGGTATCGACCCCATTAGGGTCAGTAGAACTTCCTGAATTTCTGCACTTCTCTTCTTTTGATGTGAGCCTCGTTACCGACCCTACACACCTCGGTAACGACCCATCCAGACTTGTTATCGACCCTCACAGGGTCGTTATCAACCCTTTTCAGCATTGAAAACAAGCTTGTAACTGAGAGTAAAACTTCGGTATAGGGTTCATTACACCTTGTTTTGCCTTGATTCTTTTTCCTTAAGCTTAGTAACGAGTTTATCTACTTCTTTCTTAGCTCGAACTTGATTCTTCACTTCTTTATGGACTTTATTCCTTGAGCTTTTCCTCGGATTTGCTCCTCTCCTTAAAACTGCTCTAAACAGCTCCAAAACCTATAAAAACACCACCAAAGCTTATGTAGAGTCCATATCTTAAGAAAATACGAAAACCTACACAAACGACTCAAAACAAAGCACAAAACTAAAGAAAAAGACTCAAACACATTAAAACACACCCTGAAAACACAACTAAAAAGGCGGATATCACAAAGATACATAGAAACAAGTTCCCAAGGCGTGGAAACCGAGGCAACGAAAGTTCCCATGTCAAGGGAACTCGATCAAGATGCGACAAACCTCAGAGTAAACCAGAGTTCTCAAGGAGTAGGGAACTGAGTGAACCAGAAGTTCCTACAAAATGGGAACTAGCTAAGGAGAACAGGATTCCCTCAAGTCAAGAGAGTTCCCAAGACAAGGGAACTGAGAAGACGAGAGTTTCCTTTGGATGGGAACTAGCGCATGTGAAAGCGGCATCTCAACGCAAATCAAGGGATCCTGTCTAACCGGACAAAAGAGCTTATCAGTGTACCAAACGGCCTTAGACTGTGCAACAGGTTTAACACGACCATCCAATGGTCCGATGTGATCCAAGAGTTGACAAGTTTTAAATTCAAACAAAGTCACATGTCAAATCCAACTCAAAGCCAACTTATTTCCCATGGATGAATGAAGAATCAAGAGTTGATTTGAATGATAAGTGTCTCTTATCCATTTATCTTATTTCTTGCTTTTCCTTTCATCATTTCCATGCGTGTGATGATTGGATTGATTTCTTATGCCATGCTTTTGCCAATTATGAGTGAGTAGTTGCTTGTGTTGGGATTGAGGGTAGCCCAATGGTGATTATGTGATGTTTTGGCTAATTTTTCTCTTTGGTTGAATGAGTTTTGGTTCACTACTGAATTCTTGCACACCAAGTGTTTGTGAAAATGCCTAGCTAGTATTTTCTCATATTTTGGATGTTGAATATGCATTGAAAGATGATATTTGGCATTCGACCTTCAAGAATTGAGCTAGGAATTTTAGGATCACGAAAGTAGGACTAATTTCCTAGTGGTTGTTTATAATTATCTATGTATTTAATGCACTTAATCTAGGATTAATTACCACGAAAGTAGGAATCAAGCTAGATTAGAGTAGTTTTACTTTGCCTTGCCATGAAAGAGGATTGGAGATATTTTAGGAAAATTGACAATGGTAGACCATTGCTTGCAAACCTTAGAGAGATTTTTGCTTGATATTGCATAGTTCCATTGTGGTGAGCCCAATCCTAGCCTCTTATCATTCAAACAACCTAACCCCTTTTGTTGTGTTTCTTAGCTTTTCTTCTTTTTGTGCTTGTTTCAATTATAAAAAAATCCAAATTCCAATCAATTGTTTGTGGTCTAGATTACTAGTTTGTGTGAAATTTGTGATCAACAAGTGCTCCCTTAGATTCGATATCTTTTGTATTACTTCGATAGTACCGTGCACTTGAACACGATATAAGCAAGGGTGTTAAGGTCGCTGCTCCAATTGGGCTTATAATAACAACATGGGCGGATGATCGAGACTTAGTAGAGTCAATCCCTACCCAACAGATGGATTTCAGTTGTCATGAGCCCTTTGACATGACATCCGACGACATTAAGTTCCTTTGTATCGCGAGGAGAATCAATGGGTTAAGAGTTTTGATGTTGATTGCGCTTGTATAGAATCCCTCATTTATGCCAAGATGGTAAGTTACGTTGCATTTTCAACCATTCTTATTTTATCATGACGTTGTTTGTTCCTTTATACTTGCTAATTCTCTTGAAGCCTCATTGGTTTTTTGATATTGATCTTCAGAAGAAAGATTGCGCCATTTCCATGATTTTGTTCCAACCCCATGCTTGAAGCTCAGGTTGAACCTTATTGATTTTTTGACGTCGATCTCCTAAAGATAGATTGCATCATCTCATATATTTTCTGTTCCAACCCCAAGTAATCCAACTTCGGTCAATACTCATTGATTTTTTTGTTCTAGATCTTCTAAAAAAGATGATGCCCTCTCAAATATTTTTGATTCTAACCCTAAGAGGAAAGATTGAGTCAAACCTTATTGTTTTTCTGAAGTCTATCTTTCAAACAAAAACCAAGCCCTCTCAAAGATGCTTTGTTTCAACCCCAAGTGGGAAGCTTGGATTGAACCTCATTGATTTTTTGACGTCAATATTTCAAAGAAAGATCACACCCTCTCAAAAAAAATTTGTTCCAACCTCAACCTAGAAGCTTGGGTCGAACCTCATTGATTTTTTGATTTTGATCCACCAAAGAAAGATCACGCCCTTTCGAAGATTTTTTGTTGTCTCTATGAATTCACGATTTGTGTTAATTTGCTCATCACCTCTCTCTCTCTATATATATATATATTAAAATTTTGGTATGAATGTAAGAGAGAGTTTGTGGGTACTTATAGAAAACAAAAGAAAACGATCGCATAGCTGTTCCAAGCTTTTGTTCAGGTTCTTCTACCTTCTTTCCTATGTCTGAATGCTCCATGAGTTGCTTCCGTCCGTACCTATGAGAGGAAGATCTTTGGTTCCAATTCCTTTGCAGCGTACCTTCTTTCCATGCCTTGGCATGCTTGTTTTGAAGAGGCTTGCTGATCAACCGTTAGTTCAAGAGCCCGAGGAAGTATGACGTTATTTGGCCCTGAGGGTACGAGGTTGGTCCTAGTGGCATGAGTTCCTTCATGGGGTTGTTTTTCACGAAAAATGAGGCCCTCCTCGGCTTTGATGCTCTCGTCACTCGCCTTTCAAACAACCCCAACCCTTCATCCATGACACACATATGAGGACTGATTTAGTAAAATAAGTGCAATGATGATTCGAGACTAGATCCGTTCCTTGATCTTGGAGATGGCACCTTGGCTTTTGTTATAAATGGATCTTGGATGGTTTTTGGTGGATAATTTTGAGAGAGAGATGGAAGATCGAGATGAGGAGTTTGGAAGGAGATATGGATGTGTTGGAGAAGGATGTGACGCACCTTCGGAAACACGAACTTAGAGTTCCGCTCAAGGATATTACGCACCTCGTTCGAACCTTCGATTTTTTATCGATATGGCAAACGATCTTGATTCAAACAAATCTGATTATTGATTTAATTGTAACTAAAAATAGATGTCTTCTAAGAAGACAAGAGGGTTTGAGTTTTTTCTCATCATTGCCTTATTCTAGACAAGAGCAAAACCACAAAACACAGAAGTGTTGCCTTCAAGGACATGCACGCCACAACGATGTCACAACGTTGGTGGCCATGTCTTAGACCACCAAGAGGTTCTATGCATCCGAAACCTCTTGTTGTTAAGTAGATTGGATGTTGAGCTTTAATGCGGATGCTTTTACCTCTCTTAGGCTCCATGCATCAGCTTTGTTCCGAGTTTGTATCTTTGGATATCTTTTGCTGACCTAGTTTGTTATATTAGGGTTTTAGAGAGTTGCATCTCTCATATTCTATACTATCTTTGATATTTTGGAGATTTTTACTACTTTCATGGAGAACTAAGCCACTTTTGCTTAGTCAGCGAGTTGAAACTTCGTTTGATTCTAGTTGTGAGATTTCTATTTCTTAACCTTTTGCTTGGAACTATTCTTCTCTCTGCTTGATTTGCTTAATTGATTGATTTCAACAATTTCTAGGGTTGTTGTTATTAAATCTCTATTGCTAGATTTAGAGAAGTTCTTCTTAAGCTTCTCTATTTTATAGTAGCAAATTTATTGAACTAGTATGTGGTTGTGCTTGTGCTTGTCTTATTCAAAAGAGAGTTGAATTGCAATCTCGGATAAAAGCTAGTTGTTTTATGCTAAAATTGTATCCTGATTATATGCCTATCGTTATTGTTGCTTTTTAATTGAATCTTGATGGTTTCATGGTTATTCAACTAGTTAGGATTGATAGTATCTGGTTGTGTTATTGATTATGTTTGAAAAAAAATTGGAAGTTCCATGTGCATGAGATATTGAATGAAATATATGATCAACTTATCAATCAAATGATGATACTTGTTTGTCTAAGTGTTTTCCTAAACATGATAAACCCAACTTTAATACTTTGGTAGTTTTGCATGCTTGATAATTAGTCATAACTCACAAAACCCCTTTGTTCCTTTATTTGACATAAAAATCATACAAATCGATCAATCTATCTCCCTGCGGATTCGAGCCGGACATCCTAAAGACTAAAATCTTTTGGTTAGTTTGGACTTTTTTGTATAACCATGATTTGCACGACCAAATTCACCAATATCAAATTGGCACCGTTGCCGAGGAGGCAACAATTGTCTTTTGCGTGATTTTTGTGCGAATCTTGGTGTGAACCTATCTTATTTTTCTCACTCTTCCTACTAATAATTCACCTCTTGTTTTTTATCCAGAAATCGAGAGGACTCTTTTTAGAACTCGTCGAGTTGTGCGTGCACTACTGCAAGAAATCCGAGCAATGGTTGATCAACAAGTTGCTCTTGAGAGCTTAACAACTCCTAATCCGAATTAGCCTACGCGTGCAGTGAAATTTTCAGCCCTTGGTGATGGGGTTAAGTTTGAGCTAAAGATATGAGTAGTCCATCTATTCCTGAAATTCAATAGAACTCCACTTGAGGATCCCATTCAACATCTTGATGAGTCCTTGATGTCTGCACTAGCATGTGTCCATTTGACATTACTAAGGAGCAAATGAGGTTGAAAGCGTTTTCCTTTTCTCTGAAGGAATCCGCTAAAGATTGGTACCATGCTTGGCCCCTGGAAGCGTTACTACTTGGGTGAATTTGAAGAAGTTGTTTCTTGACAAATATTTCCCTACAATCAAGTCTAATCAACTCGAGAAAAAGATCTGCAACATAGATCAATTCCCCAATGAGTCACTCTATGAATACTTTGAGTGCTTCAAGAAATTGGTGAAGAGCTGTCCGTACCATGGTTACGCTAATCATGATCTCATTCTTTATCTCCATGGAGGACTCCGTGAGCATGATCGTCGATTGGTCAATTCTTCTTGTGGTGGGAACATTATGAAGAGAACTAATGAAGAGGCTCTAAACATCTTTTCTATGCTTCTAGACAATACAATGGAAGAGGTTCCCAAAACTTGTCAGCCAACAACTCTCATTCTAAGATTGATCTAGCTAATTTTGATGTGCTAAAAGAAGAGATGAGGCGTCTAAAGCTGAAAGGTACTGCTCTACAGGCTAAGGCCTGTGATATTTGTCATGACACCCTGCATCCTACTAATTAATATCCTACACTATAAGAGGAAGTGAATGCAGTCGGAGGGTATCAAATGAAGCCGAGATATGATCCTTATTCAAACAACCACAATCTAGACTGGAAGGTTCACCCCAACTTTAGATGGAGAGAGCTAGAGTCAAATCAACAACAGAACTTCAATGCAGCTCCTTCTATGGAAAACATGATACAAATGTTAATCCAGAGTATTATTAGTCTCATGGAGAATGTTTCTAAGCTGGCCAAGAGTCAAGTACAATTCCAAGATACCACATCATCAAGCATTCATAACTTGGAAAGACAGATGGGGCAAATCTCTCAAGCTGTAAGGAGACTTGAAGCAAAAGATTCGGCTAAGCTTCAATCTCAAACTGAGGCGAATCCAAACATTCAGAATGTTAGTGCTATCATAGTTAGGAGCGGGAAGCATCTTGAGGACAGAAAAGAGTTGGAAATTGACGAGGAGACGGAAGTGACCGGCGCCACCACGGTGCCGACCGCTGTCTAACAGGGCTTGACTATGAAAAATTCGAAGAAAATGGCAACGATCGCTGTTTAAATGGCGGTGACCGCTTCCTATCCGGTAGCGATCGTCGTGATGGTAATCCCTTGTCGCCCCCAAATTTCGAAAATACCGACGGTCGCAGCCCCTCTGATGTTGATCGCCGCCCATCTATAGATGTCTCATATGTTGAGAAGGCTTCTAAAATTCAGGTTTTCCCCGAATGGAAGCCCGTTGCTCCTTTTCCATCTGCCTTGAAGCGTACATAACCACTTAAGCAAGACAAGGACATATTTGAGATGTTCAGAAAAGTTGAGGTCAACATTCCCTTACTAGATATGATCAAGTCAATTCCTCATTATGCTAAGTTCTTGAAGTAGATATGCACTACAAATAGGATTCATGATATGAATAGCAAGAAAAAGGTGAAGGTGAGCTAACATGTTTCAGCAATATTCCAAAAGCGCTTACCTAAGAAATGTGGAGATTCATGTATGTTCACTATTCTTATAACTATTGGAGGTAATAAGTTTGACAAGGCTATGTTAGATTTGGGTGCGTCCATTAATGTTATACATTCCTCTCTCTGCGATTCTTTGAAACTTGGACCATGTAGTCAACTAATATTTCTATTTAACTAGCTGATAAGTCCACTGTGCGTCCTATAGGAATGGTGGAGGATGTTTTGGTTATGGTTGGTGATCTTACTTTTCCTGATGATTTTTATATGCTTAATATGGAACATGATAATCATGAAATCCCTATTTTGTTAGGGAGACCCTTCTTGAAAAACCGCCAACACCAAAATAAATGTGAGTACTGGTTCTTTGACTATGGAATTTGATGGTCAAATTATTAATCATAATATCTATGAAACCATGAAATCTCCATCTAATGCTCATTCTGTGTATGCCGTTGAGATGCTTGATCTTGTTGTACAAAACGCTTTTGTTGAGAACCATGTAGATAATATGGAATTTGTCAATTCTAGTTTGGATTTCACTTTATCACCTAACATACAAGAAACTGTTAATGAGTTAGATCCTTGTTACAAGCTTCCTCCTGAGATATTGGGATAAGTCCCTTTACCGTTAACCTTGTCTAACAAGGAGCTTTTGCCCACTATTGTGCAGGCACATGTAGTTGAGCTAAAGAAACCTCCAGATCCCTCCGAGTATACTCTCACCGGAAGAAAGGAGACCTTGCTTGAATTTAATCAAGACCACTACCGTCTGTTGGAAGCTGATGTTCGATATGAGTTAGGGCAATGACCGTAGCCACCTATGCAGCTGCCTCCGCAGCGCCCGCCACCATTTCCTTACCGGGATCATTAGCTTGTTTGAGCTGGCATTACATCAAGCCACGACGTTAAATAAGGCGCTTGTCGGGAGGCAACCCGACCTAGGTACTTTTTTCCTTTTTTTCTAGCTTAGTTGTTTTTGTTTCGGTTTCCCCTTTGTTTCCGTGTTGAACTAGCCCGTAGATTGTCAAAAAGGAGCATCACAAAAGGGTGGCACCCGATGCCAATTGCAAAAATACCTCGTTAGCTACGGCCTAAAAGGGGGCGATCGCCACCTAAAACGCGGCGACCGCTGCTTAATTGGTTGCGACTGCTGCTTAATTGCAACGACCGCCGCCCCTGTCGACCTGCTGGTGAGTTTCTTCTTTTCCTTTTTAAAAAAAAAGAGAAAATAAGAAAATATAGAAAAAAGAGAGAAAAAGATAGATAAAGAAGAAAGAGAGGGTGGAGAGTTTAAAAAAAATCAGACAACTTTTGAGATAGAAAAAATAGAGAGAAAATTGAGGAAGGGTGAGAAGTAAAAGGAAGGAGTGAGTTTTCAAGATCCAAACCCGTCAGATCCGGTTCCGTGCTCGCCGCCTCCTCGCTGCCATCGTGTAACGACAACCACTGATGTCACGCTAATAACCGCCGCCACATCCTCCACTAGATCGAAGAAATTCGAGGCAACGACCGCCTCCAAGAACATCAATCAAGGCAACGACCGCCTCCAAGAATAGCGACCGTCGCCAAAAATGCCAACGCCCACCGCCTCTATTTTTGGGTCCCTTTTTGCTTCACTTTCAGTTGTTTGATCGTTTCAATTACCGATTATGAGTTCTAGGAGGCGTAGTGCGGCTTCTAATCTACACACTCTGGGGTACTTGAAGCCCGGTGGAAGAATGTAGAGGTAAAGGAAATGGTTTCTACTATGTTCTTTGTTCCGATGTTTATGAGGGAGTTGGGATTAGAGGAGTGTACTAGGCAGATGTTTGCACATGCTGGGTTAGGAAATTTTTATTTAAAGAATGCTCCTACATTTCCTGAGTTGACTAGAGAGTTTCTAATTACTCTAGAGGATGATCCAGATTAGGCTAGGATCACTTTTCGGTTAGCAGGTTTGACGTATGTTGTAGGTTATTCTGTTATTGATGGGGCGTTTGGTATTACCAAGTAGCCTTCTGATGCTTCTGAGTGGGTTGCTACTAAAGAGCAGTTTACTTTCTTGGCTTATTCTACTGGTAACATGATGTGTTGACTCGGTGTTGGGAACTCACGTTCATTAATACTGGAACACCATCCTCAATTTTCATAATGATAAACACCATGGGAACAAACCCTAAATGCCAAGTATTTCAGCATAACATGTTGCGCGTCGCAAAGCACAGATTAACAAGTTCCCACATCATGGGAACTGATACAACGACGAAAAAGAAGGTGACCAACCATAGAAGAGAATAGAGTTCCCACACGATTGGAACTAGATAAGAGGAACAAGAATCCCTCAGAAGTCAAGAAGAGTTCCCAGGAGAAGGGAACCGAGAAGACGAGAGTTCACTTTAGATGGGAACTGGCGCATGCGTGAAATCGACATCTCAGTGCATTTTCAAGGATCTTGTTTGTTCCGGACAAAGAGGCGTCTCAATCGTTCGATCAGAGCCTCAGTAGAGAGAAGACAACCATCTAACGATCCGGATTGATTCAAGAGTTGACAATTCAGAATTCAAATCAAGTCACATGTCAACCTTAAAGAATCATACTTGGAGAGCAAGGTAAAAAGGGTATTTAGGACAAATATCTCAAGTGGATAAAGGTTTCTCATGACGCCTATTTAAACCCTTCAACAGTCAACTTGCTACTCACTTTTCCCAAATCATAAACTCCAAACTCAAAGAAAGAAGAGCTGAAGAGTTGCTTGAGTGAGAGCCATCAAGGTGGTGAAAAGTCCCCGGCGGCGAGCTAATCTCGACGTCGGTGTAGGAGAAAGAGCGAGTTCCTAGGTTTAGGGGAACTCAAGAGAAGAGACAAAAGAAAAGAGAGAGAGAGAGAGAGAGAGAGAGAGAGAGAGAAAGAGAGAGAGGTTTGAGTTTCGCTTTGTCTTTGATTATGAGCGTTCACCGCGTTTGGGTCGAGAGAGTACATTAGTGTTGCCTAGGGAGAGAGTCCTAGTAATAATAGAGAAGTTTGTATTCTGCCTTGTAACCTGAAGGGAACTAAGCAATAAAGAAAAGGTAAATCATTTGAAAATCCTCCAAGAGGGAGGTAGAGGTTTACTCCCGCGATTAGTTGATCGATGTGGGGTTCCTCTATAAGGGAACTGTCTCTATTACTTTGTTTACCTGCTTACTTGTTTATTCCCCTGCATGTGGGAACTATTCAATACAGTTCCCATAATTAATTTCGAATAACCTACGATCCAACAATTGGTATCAGAGCAAGTGCTCTGGATCTTGGTTAGTCTTTGCAGGTACTAGGAAAGATGTCTCAGGAACTCACGAAGATCGGACATGGGAACAAAAAGCCTCCTAGACTCATTGTTGGACGCTTTTAGAACTAGCAATTGAAGATGAGAGACTGAATGAGGAGTCATGACTACCAAGCATGGTGTGTCATAGAGCATGGGAAATTCGAGGTTAACGCAAATATTCGGAACGACCTATCCAAATGGGGTCCTACCGAATGGCAATGCGGAGGCCAACTACAAGGCCAAGATGTAGCTCAACAACGCGATGTGCGAGCAAGATATTGATAGAGTGGCTAACTTGGAAACAACCAAGGAAATGTGGGAAGCCATTCAACGAATGCACGTCGAAAGTTCCGATCTAAGGGAAGATCACCAAATGAACGCAAAAAGGGAGTTCTTCAACTTCAAAATGATGATCGGTGAGTCAATTGATAGCTATCAATCACGTTTCGAGTCCCTTTGCTCAAAGTTGGCAACCCTAGGTATCACCAAACAAGAAATCTCTGACAAAATGAAGGTGCAACAACTGTTCAATGGGCTCACAACAGAATGGGCAAATAAGCGAACCATGTTCAAAGAAAATCATGAGAATAGGAACTTGATGCTTCACCAAGTGTTTGGTAAGCTCATTGGTCATGAAAAGAGAAAGCAAGAAGATAAGAAACAAGACATGGAAACGAGAGGCATAGATCTCAAGCTGGAGAATGTTCTCAAATCCGTTCAGGAACAATGTGAAGATTTGGAGGAGGATGAGGAGGAGGAACTTGTACACATCAGAAAGGCCCTTAAAAACTTCTACAAGAAAGGGAAGTTCAAAAGGAACTCCAGCAGAGAAAGAAGGAACTACGAAGTCAGCAACAAATATCATGACAGAGACAAAGACCTCGATGATGCCACATGCTACAAATGCTACAAGAAGGGACACTTCGCCAAAAACTTTCCTCAGGGAACTGAGGAGCGAAGACTCAACAAAAGATAAAGAAAGGCATACGTAGCTACCTGGAGTGACTCCGATGATGAGGAACCTGAAGCTTGGTGAAACCTAGAAACTTGCGTTATGGCCATAGGGGATACCACTGGGGAACAACCTGGTGAGGTAAATCCTGAAGCTCTTCTTAACTCTCTTTCTCAATATGAAAAACCTGAGCTGCTTAAATTATTGACCAAACTGCTAAAAGACAATATAAAAATTCAAAGGAAGCTAGATAAAATTGAACATGTCTTAGCAAAACAACTAGGACTGAAGCCTTGTTCCCAATGTGTGAAGCTTGTAGACAAATTGCAGTGCTCTTTCAATGAGATCACCACCTTAAGAAATGAGCTCAATAGTATTGAGAGTGAAAAGGATGAGATTCTTAAGAAACTGAGTGAGAGTCAGAAGTGTCTAGAAAGTTACCTCCCACATACCACCAAAGAAGTCATTCCCCCAATCAAGTTTGTCCCAGCCAGTCATGGAATAGGGTATGGTGAATGATGAAGCTCAAAATAGTTAAGTAAGAAGCGGGCCCGGGGTACGAAGAACATATAGACCCGACGGGCCTCCCGAGGATGATCCTGGGGCCCACAACCACATCCACCTTTTATTTTAACAAAACTCCTACCCCCGCGAGGTCCTCCGAAACCTTGGAACGAGGTCTAGACCTCGTAACCGACTCTACCAACACGCCCGCCCACCAGAACCACTCAGCTAGCGCCACCCTCCCGAGCCAATCACAAGCTGCCTCGCCTCTAGACCAATCAGAGGCCTTGATCTCGGGCGTCCCACATCGGACAATGATCAGAACTCGACTCCCTAATCCTCTATAAATAGAGGAGAATCTCGTATGGAAAAGGGGTCGAAAAACATCTTGAACTCAAGAACTATATTGCTCGTTGAAGATCAACGTGATCGAAACATCGTCAAAGGGCCTCGCTATAGACAAGTGAAGTCCACAAAAAGACTTCAAGTCTCACAAAGTTTCTGCTCACATCAAAGACCTCGCTACACCATCTTGCAAGCCGTCTACACCTCACTCTCATTCACAACAAAGACTTCGCTGCCCAATCTCGCAAGTCATCGACATCGTCCCGCTAGATCAACCTCGCTTAAAAGGTCAAGCAAGCAATACTTAGAATTGTCTAGCAATTAGGAGATCTCGAACATTGTTAGGTCGAGATCTCGGATAACCGTAGGAGGTCTAGGGTGTAAACTTCCAAGTGTTTGTAACCTCGTTGGTTTGTAACCTCGTTGATTTGTAACTTCGTAGCATTGCAACCTCGTTGTAGAGAAAATCATAAATAAAGAAGCAAGTGTTCGCACAATCGAATATAATAATCCCGTCTCTTGTCTTTTAGCGAACGGTTTATTTCGGGTTTCATCACTGGAGCCGTCTGTGGGAACTTCTTCATCCTAAGTAGTTCCTCGATTCGTGCAAACCTTAGCTTCGATCCCCTCAAAATGGCTTGCCCAAACAATTTCTTCCCTCAGCACCCCGACAACATGCCCGAAACTACGCAATGGACAGTTGCGGGGCCTCCGGGCTGCCCGTTCGTGGTCCCTCCGGGATGGACGTACGCCGCCCCGCAAAACCCATTCCCATTCCAAGGCTTCGAGCAGGGCGGCGCGCCCCCGAACCCATATCCCTACCCGGCTTATGGGCAATACCAGCAGGGCTTCGCCCCTTCGTACGTCCCTTTTCCCCCCAGGGTGAGCCTCACTCCGAGTACGTACCTGCGTACGTCCCTAGGCGTGTGCCGGAGCCTAAGACCTCCACCAACGGCTCGTCAACGGAGAGGCCTCCCCGAGATCCCATGCAGATCTCGCGGTCTCGATCGCGACGATCGAGGCTGCAGGAGCCAGACTTGTCCGAGACAGCGGGGAGCGCAATGCACTACCCGAGGTATATTGCTCAATTCGAGGCCACTACCCTAAGCTCAGGAGGAGGCCAAGATCACGTCTCTGTTCATGGACGAGATCCGAAACGCGCCAATGACCAAGGGCTTCCTAAGGCCACAAATGGGGCTTTATGACGGCTCAACGGACCCTGAGGAGCACGTAAAGCTCTTCGCCGTCCAAATGAACGTCAATGCCTACAACGACGCGATATTCTGCCGGGTTTTTCCAACCACCCTGGAAAAGGCCGCGTTATCATGGTTATCAAGTAAGAAGGTCGGCTCCGTGACCTCGTTCGCCCAGCTGTGTGATTCCTTCGTCACTCACTTCAGCGGCTCCAGGAAGCGCAAGAAGAACATGCGGGATCTCCGCGGAATCGAGCAGGGGGAAAGCGAGTCTTTGGGCGCCTTCTTCACGAGGTTCACCACCGCGGTGGCGGAAATCGCGCACGTCGACGAGTCGTTAGTGCGCGACACCCTCATGGGCAACCTGCGCATCGGGGATTTCAAGAACCGCATCTTCTTGAAGAATCCAACGACATACGAAAACTTGTGCGCCCGGATCATCGCCCAAGTGTACGCCGAGGATGCCGCCAACCAGAGCTCGCGACCAAGAACTGACAAAGAGATCGTCGCCGATGCCAAGGGGAAGGCAAAAGTGGCCGCGCCGGCGGCGCGCGATGCGTATGTGACGCAGGCACATAACCCCAACACCAACAACACCAACAACAATAGAAACAACAATAACAACCGGAACAACAGCAACAACAACAATAACCGGAACAACAACCGTGGAGGCGGCGACGGGGGTTGGAACTGCTTTGGCGGGAAACCGCGGGGTTACCGAGGCAAGGGAGATCCCGCGTACAACCCAAATGAAAAGGGCCGCGCCAACCCCGCGTCAGGAGCCAACACCGTGCCGCAAGGCCCAAGTCGGGCTCAGGCCAACAACAACAATAACGTCGAGCAGCAGGCGCCCGCGAAGCAGGCCCGGTCTGGACAAGCGACGGCGCCCGATGGGTATATCCATACCATCTCGGGCGGACCATCGCCGGCTGGGTCAAGCCAGGCAGAGAGGAAGAGATACGCGAGGGAAAGCCATCATGAGCCCTCGGTATTTAATTAGCATCGCACAAACCTCGCGGGCCCACGTAGGTTTGTCCTTCTCATCCGAAGATGCCGAGGGGCTTCACATGCCACACTCCGACCCCTTGGTGGTACACGCTCAAATGGGCTCGAAGATGGTTAAGCGAGTGCTGGTGGACACGGGATCCTCCGTGGACATCATGTACTATGGCGCGTTCGAGCAATTGGGCATCTCCGAGACATCCTTGAAGCCCTATGCTGGGAAACTCACGTCCTTCTCGGGAGACGAAGTCGACGTGGCAGGTCTCATCGACCACTGGATGACGCTAGGCACCGGCTCCACCAGGAGGACCGAGATGGTGGAGTTCACAGTGGTACGCCTGCCTTCGGTGTGGAATGCAATCATTGGGAGGGTCTCCCTGATGAAGTTCCAGGCGGTAGTTTCTATCTATCATTTGAAGATGAAGTTCCCCGTCGATGGCGGGGTTGGAGAGGTAAAAGGAAATCAGGAGGAATGTCGCGTTTGCTACGCGACCTCTGCAAAACAAAAGTGCCTGGTGTTCATGGTGGAATCTCCCGGCGAGGCCGACCTCGAAGTCCGGGATTTCACGGTCCCCACTCCAGAGCTAGAAAGAAGGGTGATATCCCCTTTCGAAAGCGAGTCTGAGAAGATCTACCTCGGGGAATGCCTCTCGGGGTCGTCGGCGGCGTCACTAGAAGCCTTGCTCGCTGGGTCCCGCGACCTGTTCGCTTGGACTACGAAGGATCTCTGAGGTGTCCCGCGGACCGTGGCCCAGCACTCTTTGAACGTCGATGTCACCACTCGCCCCGTGGTGCAGCGACGAAGAAAAATGAATGAAGAAAGGGCGAGCGCCGCAAATGACGAGGTGGCGAAATTGCTGGTTGCGGGGTTCATACGCGAGGTTCAATACCCCCGGTGGTTGTCCAACGTCGTGCTTGTCAAAAAAGCTAGCGGGAAGTGGAGGATGTGCGTCGATTTCAAGGACCTCAACAAAGCCTGTCCCAAAGACAGTTACCCCTTGCCCTTGATCGATGAGCTCGTTGACTCAACCGCAGGTCACGGGGTTTTAAGATTCCTCGACGCATACTCAGGGTACAATCCAGTCCTGATGAACCCGCGAGAAGAAGAGGAAACGTCCTTCATCACCCAACGAGACACTTATTGCTACAAAGTCATGCCGTTTGGGCTAAAGAACGCGGGGGCCACCTTTCAACGCCTCGTCGACCGCGTCTTTAAGAACCACCTCGGACGGAACGTGTCGGCATATGTCGACGACATTGTTGTCAGGAGCAAGACCCCTGAGGAGCATCTGGTCGACCTCGCTGAGGTCTTCGCAACTCTCAGGCACAACCGTCTCAGCCTGAACCCCGAGAAGTGCGTCTTCGGCGTGTCATCGGGAAAATTTTTAGGCTTTATGATTAGCGAGCGAGGCATCGACGTAAACCCTGCCAAGGTCGAGTCGATCCTCTCAATGAGGTCACCACAGTCTCGCACCAAGGTGCAACGACTCAACGGTGCCGTCAACTACCTGGGGAGGTTTTGATCCCGCTTGGCGGAGAGGTCCCTGACCTTTTTCGCAGCTCTCAAGCAGAATGACAAGTTCGTGTGGGATGAGAGGCTTGAGCTCGCTTTCTCTGAGCTCAAGGCCTTCCTGTCGAAGCTCCCCACCCTGTCGCCCCCGTTGGCGGGCGAGGACTTGCAACATTATGTGGCCGTCAGCCCCGAGACGGTCAGCGCGGTGCCAACCAGAAAGGCCACGCACCCAGTTTACTTCGTGAGTCGCGTGCTCCAGCCCGCGGAACAGTGCTATTCCGTAGCAGAGAAGATGGTGCTGGAAGTTGTGACAGCCGCAAGGCGTCTACGCCCTTACTTCCATGCGCACCCCATTCAGGTCCTGTCTGACCTCCCACTTCGACAAATCCTCCACCAGCCCGCCCTCTCCGGGCGAATGACGAAGTGGGCAGTCGAGCTCTCCGAGTTCGACATCAGCTACCTCCCAAGGACCGCCATGAAGGGACAGGCCCTCGCTGACTTTATGGTGGAGGTCACCTTCCCTGAGACAGAAACAAGCTCGGAAGAATGGAAGGTGTTCGTTGACGGCTCACGATGTGACGCCGGTGGTGGGGCTGGCGTATTCCTCGCTGGGCCCTCGATCGAGACGGAGTACTCACTTAACTTCGCCTTCAACGCCACCAATAACAAGGCCGAATATGAAGCCATGATCGTGGGAATCGAGATGGCGCTCCTCAGTGGTGCCCGGAAAATCAGGGTCTACACCGACTCTGAGCTAGTGGCGCGCCAACTCAACGGTCAGTACGACACCACAACGGGGTTCCTGCTCGCGTACCGAGAAAAGGTCAAAGCCTTGGTATCGTGCTTGGAAACCTTCGCGGTTGAGTCCATCCCGCGAACCTCGAACACCAAAGCAGATGCACTTGCGAGGTTAGGATCCGCCCTCCCCCTTGAAGTATGGAACCGCGTGATGGTAGAACGAAAACTCTCACGGAGTGTGAACATCGTGGTTCTATCTGTCACCACGGGGGATTGGAGGATCCCGATAACACGGTATGTGGAGAGCGGAGTCCTCCCACAGGACCCCGCACAGGCCAGGAAGCTGAAAATGCAGGCGGCGCGATATTGCGTCATAGGTGGCTGCCTTTATCGCCGAGGCTATGCTGAGCCCAACCTATTGTGCGTCCCAACCGAATCTACGGAGCACATCCTTTATGAGGCCCATGAAGGGGTCTGTGGCGGCCACCCAGGATGGCGAACCCTTTCGCATAAGATCGCCCACTTGGGGTACTTCTGGCCCACCCTCCGGCAAGACGCAAGGGCCTATGTCCAGCGATGTGACGGATGTCAGAAGCACGGTAACCTCTTGCATGCCCCGACATCGCAGCGTCGCTCCATCCATGCGCCGTGCCCCTTCGCGATGCGGGGGATGGACATCCTCGGCCTCTTCCCCAAGGTCGCTGGTCAGGTGCGGTATATCCTGGTCATTGTCGACTACTTCACAAAGTGGGTTGAGGCACAAGCAATGGCGAAGATCACGGGGACTAAGGTCTGCGACTTTCTGTGGAAGAACCTTGTCTGCCGCTTCGGCGTTCCCATGACCATCATGACCGACCATGGCCCCCAATTTGATTGCGAAGAGACTCGGACATTCTACTCAGACCTGGGCATCACCCTCAAGTTCTCCTCCGTGGCCCATCCTCAGTCCAACGGCCAGGTAGAGAACGTCAACGCCCGCATCCTGTCCGATCTAAAGAAACGGCTGGGCATGGCACAAGGTCGTTGGGCAGAGCTTCTCCCACTCGTCCTATGGACGTACCGCACCACCGCGCGCCGCGCGACCGGAGAAACGCCTTTCGCCCTAACCTACGGGGCGGAAACCCTAGTCCGGTAGAAACCCTGGTCCCGTCAGCAAGGGTGTTTGATTTCGATGAAAAAGAGAACGAGGCCAATCTCAGGGTCGAGTTGCTCTTCCGTGACGAGCTACGTGAAGTAGCCGACCTTCGCTCCAGGGAATACAAGCGCCGCGTGGCCGTCTACCACAACAAGAAGGTGAGACCTCGGTTCCTTGCCACAGGCAATCTCGTCCTGAGGCGAACCGAAGGTGGCAAACTGGACCCCAACTGGGAGGGGCCATACATCCTCGGCGAGGAGGTCGCTCCCGGAACTTTTAAGCTCAAAGACAACGAGGGGCGTACCCTCAGCAAGACATGGAACGTCGACCGATTAAAGAAATATTTCGTGTAAACTCTCTGAACTCCGTTACTTCTTTTTGTGAATAAAGGGTTGTGGAACTTTCAAAATCTCTCTCAAAAATAAAAACTTCGGGTTATTAATCCATCCCTCGCTTCCCACTTGGGGTTAGAGAATCTCGTTAAGTCCAAACCTCGCTCCCCGCTTGGTGTTGGAGAATCTCGTTAAGTCCAAACCTCGCTCCCCGCTTGGTGTTGGAGAATCTCGTTAAATCCATCCATCGCTTCCCGCTTGGTGTTGGAGAATCTCGTTAAATCCATCCCTCGCTTCCCGCTTGGTGTTGGAGAATCTCGTTAAATCCATCCCTCGCTTCCCGCTTGGTATTGGAGAATCTCGTTAAATCCATCCCTCGCTTCCCGCTTGGTATTGGAGAATCTCGTTAAATCCATCCCTCGCTTCCCGCTTGGGGTTGGAGAATCTCGTTAAGTCCAAACCTTGCTCCCCGCTTGGTGTTGGAGAATCTCGTTAAGTCCAAACCTCGCTCCCCGCTTGGTGTTGGAGAATCTCGTTAAATCCATCCCTCACTTCCCGCTTGGGGTTGGAGAATCTCGTTAAGTCCAAACCTCGCTCCCCGCTTGGTGTTGGAGAATCTCGTTAAGTCCAAACCTCGCTCCCCGCTTGGTGTTGGAGAATCTCGTTAAATCCATCCCTCGCTTCCCGCTTGGGGTTGGAGAATCTCGTTAAGTCCAAACCTCGCTCCCTGCTTGGTATTGGAGAATCCCGTTAAATCCATCCCTCGCTTCCCGCTTGGGGTTGGAGAATCTCGTTAAGTCCAAACCTCGCTTCCCGCTTAGGGTTGGAGAATCTCGTTAAATCCATCCCTCGCTTCCCGCTTGGGGTTGGAGAATCTCGTTAAATCCATCCCTTGCTTCCCGCTTGGGATTGGAGAAACTCGAACAAATTATACGAGGTAAGAGCAGGGCTCATGACCTCGGCGTAATTATTGTGCGAAGTCCGAGCAAGGCTCGGGACCTCGACGAATTCTTGTGAAGATCCGAGAAAAGCTAATAATCTCGATGCAGAATTAGAAACACCCGATGTGGCCCGAGTACCACAGTAGTTGTGACACTCGGACCATGGGGTTGGGTAAATATGGACGAGCATATACAAGTAAGCTAGAACAAACAAGCAATCGTGAGAAAAGGAAAATGATATAAAAAGGCGGGGCACATGTGCCCAGATGTTTAACTACAAGCCCCGCAGGGCCACCAACAAAACAACAAAAATAAAAAAAACACAAGCCAGCATCCTTCAAATCTTCGAAGCTTCAACGACGGGGCCTTCGAGAGGTTCCGGGGCAAGAGGAGGTGTCGTGGACGGATGGGACTTTGGCACATCTGCCGCAGGCTGAGGATCTGTGGTGGCGAATTTCCGGGTCTTCCTGAGCGGAGTCTGCCAAGGTAGGCGCCTCGCTGGCCACAGTCCCGTCCTCGTTGAGAAAGAATTCACACTCTCCCTCGGGCTCTTCTCCGTCAAGTTCCCCCATAGTCTCCTCGTAGTTGGGGATGAAGAACTTAATGCGGGGGTCGATATGCCCGTACTTCGCAACCGCCTGTTTGACCCCCATCCGGACGGACTGGTGGAACATCTTCCTCACACTTTCCACCATCTCAGCCTTAAAGGCCTCGGACTTCACATACCTGGGCCCCTCGGCTTCTACCTCTTCACTAAGCTCAACAACACGCCGTTGGAGCCTAGTAATCTCCTCCTCAGCTTTCTGAAGCTCCGCCTCCTTTTCTCTGAAAAATTGGTGCTCCGCGGATAGCTGTCCCTTGAGCTTTGCGACCTCGCCCTTGAAGTCCCCGTTCTCTTCCTTCAAGTTCTTAGCCTCCTCCTTCGCCTTCCTCAACTCCTCCCTGACCCTCGCGGTGGCCTTGGCCTCGTCTGCTGCCGCGATCTCCGCGGCGCGAACGCGTCTCTCGGCCTCCGCGAGGTTTTTTCCCCTCTTCTCAATCTCGGCGTCCCGCTCTTGGAGCCTCGCCTCCATCCTATCCATATTCCTATGGAGGAGGCCGACGCGACCGCAGTTATAGTTCGCGAAGAAGGTATTCTAAAGCAATAGAAGAGCACGTTAAAACAAGAAAAAAAATAATAATGAAGCCAATCAAGAAAAAACAACCACGTAAGAACAAGGCATACCATCGCTGAGTAGCGGAGGATCTCGTCGTTGAGGGCTGCCTCCGAGAGGTTGTTGGCCCATGCAACCTCATCGGTCCAAGATGACCTATCCCAGTCTTGGGACACGCCCCGGGAAGGACCGGGGCAGTGGAACTTATCGGTAGGAGGCCCGGTGGCCGAGACAACTCGGCTCTTCGAGCCAGGGCGCTCGATCATCTCGCCCCCTGGGGTTCCCCCTTGGCCATCCCCCTTTTGCTTCTTCCTTTTCTCTCCACGTGGAGACCCCATGCCCTTTCTCTTGGACCCGGAGTGTTGGATGACGTTATGACAACGCCCCCCTTCGTCGTCGCCCCCTCGCTCTTCTTCGCCTCAGGCGCCCTCAACATCGGGACTCATCACTTTCCTATCTTCCTGTCACTAATGATAGCACTATAGGGAGCTGAATTAGTACTCTTTAGGATTTATTCTGTTTATTATGGACTGTGGAGCATAGTAATTGTCTAATTGAAATATGAAAGAATATTCTTTCTAGATAATCCCTTTAGTTTTCTGCATTCTTAACCAATGACAGTAATTATTTAGGACTTAAATGATAAAACTCTATATATAGTTTCTTGGCGTGGTTCTTTTTTAGCTGTTATTTTAGCTTGTATTTGTTCTAATTGGATTTCTATGTGATGAGGAGGATTAATAAATGTTAGGCTATTGAATAATAAATTAATTAATTTCTTCTTGTGTTTTACCCTTTTTTTTTTCCGACTTGACCCTAGTAAATTGGTTAGCATGTTGCTAGGGGAACACGTGTCACTGGACCTGTTATCTGTATTCAACTTTTTTGAGAGTAATGTCTCCATTATGTGATGTTTTTCGTGAATCTGATATTCATTTGATGTGCTTAAACTCCTTGCGTTCATTTTAACTTACTGACTGACTTGCCTCATTGACATCGCGCCGAGGCCAAGCTTGGAAATAAGAGTTTGAAATAAAGCTCGTGCCAACGGTTTGGTGAAAACGTCGGCAATTTGATCACGTGTGGAAACATAAGATACTCGAAAAGTCCCAAGTTGAACATGCTCTCGTACAAAATGAAATGCCAATGCATATGCTTCATACGAGAGTGAAAAACAAGATTTTCACTCGGCTGCTTGGCTCCCACATTATCACAAAAGACAATAGGTTGTTGGGTGACAGAAATGCCCAATTCGGAGATCAATGAGAGTACCAAAATGAGCTCGCAACTTGTATCAACCAAAGATTTGTACTCGACCTCAGTGGAAGACCGAGCCATCGTCTTTTGTTTTCGATAACTCCAAGAGATAGGAGTACGTCCCAAAAATAAACAATAACCAGAAGTAGAGATATAATCGTCCTTATCACCAGCCCAATTAGCATCCGAAAAAGCATGTAAATTAAGAGGATTATGAGCATGTAAAAGAATTCCATGACCTGATGTGCCCTTCAAGTATCGGAGAACACGTTTAACTGCACTCCAATGCTCCGTTGTAGGACATTGCATGAACTGTGATAGCTTGTTAACGGAAAAAATGATGTATGGCCGTGTAAGAGAAAGATACTGTGGACTGCCTACTATCATACGATACTCAACAGGGTTTTCAAGAGAGGTACCACAGTCTCGGCGAAGAGAGGCGACGCACACATGGGCGTTGACATAGAGC